>CM074720.1:192811271-192814164 GCA_037306005.1 Rhinophrynus dorsalis | reverse complement strand
TTCTCGCAGTCTCACACAGTCTCTCTCGCAGTCTCACACAGTCCCTCACACTCTCACAGTCCCTCACACTCTCACAGTCCCTCACACTCTCACAGTCCCACACACTCTCACAGTCCCACACACTCTCTCAGTCCCACACACTCTCAGTCTCACACTCTCACAGTCTCTCTCGCAGTCTCACACAGTCTCTCTAGCAGTCTCTCACAGTCCCTCACACTCTCACAGTCTCTTACACTCTCACAGTCTCACACAGTCTCTCACACTCTCACAGTCTCACAGTCTCACACTTTCACACAGTCTCACACTCACAGTCTCACACTCTCAGTCTCTCAGTCTCTCCGTCTCTCACAGTCTCTCTCGCAGTCTCACACACTCTCAGTCTCACAGTCTCAGTCTCTCACAGTCTCTCTCGCAGTCTCACAGTCCCTCACACTCTCACAGTCCCTCACACTCTCACAGTCTCTTGCAGTCTCTCTCGCAGTCTCACACAGTCTCTCTCGCAGTCTCAGTCTCTCACACTCTCACAGTCTCACACAGTCACACAGACTCACACTTTCACACAGTCTCACACTTTCACACAGTCTCACACTCTCAGTCTCACACTCTCACAATCTCACACAGTCTCTCTCGCAGTCTCACACAGTCTCTCTCACAGTCTCACACAGTCTCTCACACTCTCACAGTCCCTCACACTCTCACAGTCTCTCACACTCTCACAGTCTCTCACACTCTCTCACACACCGTCTCACGCAGTCTCACACTCTCGCAGTCTCACACTCTCACAGTCTCACACTCTCGCAGTCTCACACTCTCGCAGTCTCACACAGTCTCCGTCTCACACTCTCACAGTCTCTCACAGTCTCTCTCGCAGTCTCACACAGTCTCTCTCGCAGTCTCACACAGTCCCTCACACTCTCACAGTCTATTACACTCTCACACACTCTCACACTCTCTCACACACTGTCTCACAGTCTCACACAGTCTCTCACAAAGTCACAGTCTCACAGTCACAGTCTCACACAGTCTCACACAGTTTCACACTCTCAGTGTCTCTCACAGTCTCTCACAGTCTCTCACAGTCTCTCTCAGTCTCTCTCAGTCTCACACAGTCTCACACAGTCTCACACAGTCCCTCACACAGTCCCTCACACTGACACAGTCTCTCACAGTCTCTCACACTCTCACAGTCTCTCACACTCTCACAGTCTCTCACACTCTCTCACACACGCAGTCTCACACACACGCAGTCTCACACACACGCAGTCTCACACACACACAGTCTCACACTCACACACAGTCTCACACTCACACACAGTCTCACACAGTCTCACACTCTCTCACTCTCACAGTCTCTCACTCTCACACTCTCTCACAGTCTCACACACAGTCTCACACTCTCACACACAGTCTCACACTCTCTCTCACACTCTGTCTCACTCTCACACAGTCTCACACTCTCACACAGTCTCACACAGTCACACTCTCACAGTCTCTCTCTCACACACAGTCTCACACACAGTCTCACAGTCTCTCTCACACTCTCAGTCACACAGTCTCACACAGTCTCACACTCTCACACACAGTCTCACACTCTCACACAGTCTCACACTCTCTCTCACACTCTCTCAGTCTCACACTCTCTCACACTCTCACAGTCTCTCACTCTCTCACAGTCTCACACTCTCTCACAGTCTCACACTCTCTTACACTCTCTCACTCTGTCTCACTCACAGTCTCACACACAGTATCACACTCACACAGTCTCACAGTCTCTCTCTCTCTCACTCTCACACTCTCTCTCTCTCACTCTCTCACTCTCACACAGTCTCACGGTCTCACACACAGTCTCACTCACAGTCTCACAGTCTCACACTCACACAGTCTCGTCTCACACTCTCACACACAGTCTCACACTGTCTCACAGTCTCACACTCACACAGTCTCACACTCACACTCACACACAGTCTCACACTCTCACACAGTCTCACACTCTCACACACAGTCTCACACAGTCACAGTCTCACACACTCTCACACACAGTCTCACTCTCACACACAGTCTCCTCTCAAACACAGTCTCACTCTCAAACACAGTCTCACACTCATACAGTCTCACATTGTCTCACAGTCTCTTACACTCAGTCTCTCTCACTCTCACAGTCTCTCTCTCTCACTCTCACACTTTCACACAGTCTCACACTCTCTCACACACTCTCAGTCTCTCACACTGTCAGTCTCTCACACTGTCAGTCTCTCACACTCTCAGTCTCACACACTCTCAGTCTCACACACTCTCAGTCTCTCTCTCTCACTCTCACACTGTCTCACTCAGTCTCGCACTCACAGTCTCGCACTCACAGTCTCGCACTCACATTCTCGCACAGTCTCTCACACTCACACAGTCTCTCACACTCACACAGTCTCACACACACAGTCTCACACTCACACACAGTCTCACACTCACACACAGTCTCACACTCACACACAGTCTCACACAGTCTCACAGTCTCACTCTCACAGTCTCTCACAGTCTCTCACACTCACACTCTCTCACAGTCTCTCACACTCACACACTCTCACACACACACTCTCTCAGTCTCGCACACTCACACTCTCTCAGTCTCGCACGCTCTCAGTCTCGCACGCTCTCAGTCTCACACGCTCTCACACTCTCACAGTCTCACACTCTCACTCTCACAGTCTCTCTCTCTCACTCTCACAGTCTCTCACTCATTCACACTCTCAGTCTCACACGCTCTCACACTCTCACAGTCTCACACTCTCACAGTCTCACTCTCTCACTCTCACAGTCTCTCTCTCTCACTCTCACACTGTCTCACTCATCCACACTCTCAGTCTCACTCATTCACACTCTGTCTCACACACTCGCACTC
>CM074720.1:192763771-192796271 GCA_037306005.1 Rhinophrynus dorsalis | reverse complement strand
CCACGTACTGGGCTGCAAAGGAGCATTTAGTCCCTCCATTACTCCAGATACTGATAAAAGAACTGTGACATCCAACTGGCCTGAAAGCAACAGTGGAGACTAAACAGAATCAATCACCAATTTAGTGCTGGTAAAGCGAGGTTCTATCACGGTGCCCGTGATCAGGCGACATTCTGTCTATCTTGTGTTGCTGCTGTCCTATTGGCTGCGCTTTACTGCTCCTCCCAGTGACAGCCTTCTTATACCCTGGGCTGTCACTTTGCAGTTGCCCTTTCGTGGTGTACCTGATGCCTAGAGGTAGTTTTGCTATCCTGATACCAGTGTATGACCCCGGACTGCCTGACCACGCCATTGTCTCCGTTCCTGATTCTGTGTACCGACAGGCTCTGGCTGTTCAAACGATTCTTGAGTGCACGGCACACTTGGACAAACCAGTTCCGGCCCCGGTGGTCCCCCCCCGTTCTGACACCGGGGAGTACAGTCTGGTATGCTGACTAACGCTAACAGAGGGCTGACGGCTACCGCTCCATTACCCCTCAGGTATGATGACGAACATACCCTTTGTAGAGGGTTCATTAATCAGTTGGAAATCTTCCTAGAATTAACCCTCATGCATTTCCCAGTGATCGCAGCAAAGTGGGGTTCATGATTTCCTTGCTGACGGGCAAAGCCCTGGCATGGGCAAACCCTTTGTGGGAGTCTGCTAAACCATGTACTCAGAATTTCTCTGAGTTTGTAAGGGCGTTTCGTAGAGTCTTTGAGGTTCCTGGGAGAGCCGCCTCTGCTGCAAAAAAACTAATGGAAATCCAACAAAGGTCGCGCACAGCTGCTGATTATGCTATTGCATTTTGCACCCTAGCAGCAGAGGTGGGCTGGAACAATGAAGCGCTGGTGGCAGCATTTGCACAGGGCCTCTGTGAATAATTGAAGGACGAGACGGCAGCACGGGTACTGCCAACGGATCTCGATGAATTGATTGACTTTTCAATTTTGATG
The DNA here is from genome assembly GCA_037306005.1 of Rhinophrynus dorsalis. Lineage (NCBI taxonomy): Eukaryota > Metazoa > Chordata > Amphibia > Anura > Rhinophrynidae > Rhinophrynus > Rhinophrynus dorsalis. The sequence goes on along the minus strand of CM074720.1, from coordinate 192,795,275 downwards.
GATTCCCGTATTAGGGAGCGTATGGCAACCAAAGACTGGAAGCAGAGGGCCAGAGAAATGGGTTCTGCAAGACCAAGTTTACCACCCATACCTCCGGCTCAAGCTGGTGGGAATAGTGAACCAATGCAAGTGGGATTCACTAGGTTGTCTAAAGAGGAGAGGGTGCATCGCCGCAGACAAGGTCTTTGCTTATATTGTGGTCAGGCTGGCCATTTGCTGCATTCTTGCCCGACCCGGCCGGGAAAACGAACGCACCTAGGGTACCTTGGGGTACAGGCCCTAGGTGGCGTTCAGCAGTCCCTGGACCCAACTAGTCAAAAGCCCACCATACAGGTCATTGTTGCCTGGGCCGACCTAGCCGTGGAAACCTTGGCACTTGTTGATTCCAGTGCGGCCAGATATTTTATGGACGAGTCATTTGCTGCCTCTCATAATATTCCTCTTGTGGTGATAGACTCTCCTTTAACTATTGAAGCCATTGATGGGAGACCTTTGGTACCTGCCCAGATTATTTTGGAGACAATCCCCTTAAAGTTGCGTATTGGGGCTTTCCATTCTGAGTCACAACATTTTCAGATTATTCGTTCTCCGCACCATGCTCTCATATTGGGGTTTCCTTGGTTGCATATGCACAACCCCAGGTTTAATTAGCAAATTTGTGAAATTACAGCCTGGTCAGAGTTTTGCAATAACCATTGTATCTCCCACCCTACGAGGATCATGTGTACCTCTCCCTCGGTGCCAGCTGAATATGGTCAATTCAGTGGCATATTCAGTAAGGGAGAGGCCAGTGCTTTGCCACCTCACAGGGCTTGTGACTGTGTTATTGATCTGCCTCCTGGTGCCGTTCCTCCTCGGGGTCGTGCTTACTTGTTGTCTTGCGAGGAGAATCAGGCTATGGAGGAGTACATTGCTGATGCCCTGAATAGGGGTATTATCAGAAAGTCATCTTCGCCCGAGGAGGCAGGATTCTTTTTTGTAAAGAAGAAAAGTGTGTGAACTACGCCCCTGTATTGATTATAGGGGTTTGAATAAACTTATGCCTAAGAACGCTTATCCCAATACCACTCATCACCGAGCTGTTTGATCGGTTGAAGGGTTCTTCTATCTTTACTAAACTTGATTTACGGGCCGCCTATAATTTGTTAAGGATAAGGGCCGGTGATGAGTGGAAAACGGCATTCAATACCAGGTCAGGCCATTATAAATATCTGGTAATGCCGTTTGGGCTGTGTAACGCACCAGCAGTATTTCAAGAGTTTATTAATGACATCCTTCGCGACATGTTACAGTCCTGTGTAGTTGTTTACCTTGACGATATTCTCATTCATTTGTCTAGCTAGTCGTAACACATTAAGGAGGTCACTGCCGTTTTGCTTAAGCTCCGTGAGAATAAACTCTTCTGTAAAATGGACAAATGCGAATTCCACAAGACCTTGGTACCATTCCTGGGTTTTGTTATTTCCAAGGATGGCATCGCTATGGATAGGGACAAGTTGGCAGCAGTCCTTCAGTGACCACGTCCCAAGGGGCTCAAGGCTATCCAGCACTTTCTCGGTTTTGCTAATTATTATAGGAAATTTATCAGAAACTTTTCTACTATTGTAAAACCCCTGTCTGACTTAACACACAAGGGTGCTGATCCCTCTCAGTGGTCCCAAGAAGCCGAACAACCCTTCATGACTCTAAAGTCTGCATTTGCCTCTGCTCCTGTACTGTCCCACCCTAAACCCTCCCTACCATTTACCTTGGAGGTCGATGCCTCAGAATCTGGGGTAGGAGCAGTACTGTCACAGCACCTGGACCCTGGGAGTGTCTTAAAGCCCTGTGGTTTCTTCTCCAAAAAATTGACTAGCGCACAAAGTCACTATGAGATTGGTGACAGGGAATTGTTGGCAATCATTTTGGCCCTCAAGGAATGGCGGCATCTGCTAGAGGGTACCCGAACGCTAGTGCTAATCCTGACTGATCATAAGACTCTAACGTACCTTTCTGAGGCCAAGAGAGTGTCCTCACGTCAGGCTAGGTGGGGCCTTATTTCTGTCATGTTTTAACTTTATTGTGTCTTATCTGCCTGGGTTCAAGAATGTCAGGGCAGATGTGCTGTCCAGGCAATTTAACCCTGACACTGAGAAGGAAGAGGTTCAGGTACCAATTATCCAGCCAGATCGTATACTTGCTACATTGCGAACCAGTATTACTTCTCCTTTTGGGGGTGGAGATTCTTGCTAGTCAATATAATGCTCCTCCTGAGACCCCAGTGGATAAATGTTTTGTGGCCGAGACTCCGTACCAGTCTCCTTGAGACTTATCATGCTTCCAAGGCTGCTGGGCATGTTGGCAGAAATCAATCGATTTGGTCACTCTCACAGTTGTTCTGGTGGCCTTCTTTGCGTGCTGACTGCACAGCATTTACTGCAGCTTGTTCTACTTGTGCCCATGCCAAGTCCCCTAGACACCTTCTGGTGGGTTTGCTACAACCAGTACCCAATGGAGAACATCCGTGGTCTCATGTTTCTATCGACTTGTTGGGGGAATTACGGTGTCTAGGGGATATTCATTTATTCTGATGATAGTTGATCGATTTTCCAAAATGGCACATTTCGTGCCTCTGCCCGGTCTTCCCTCTGCCCAGGAGATGGCAAGGGTGTTTGCCAAGGAAGTGTTCTGATTGCATAGGGTACCCAGTGTACTGGTATCCGACCGTGGGAGCCAATTTGTGTCAAGATTCTGGAAGGCATTCTGTGCACAGATGGGCATACAGTTATCTTTTTCTTCTGCGTATCATCCCCAGACCAACGGAGCCGCTGAGCGTGCCAATCAGGGCCTGGAGCAATTTTTGAGCTGTTTTGTGTCTGACCATCATGATAATTGGGCCAACCTGTTGCCTTGGGCGGAGTTTGCCAGGAATTGTGCTGTTAATTCATCTTCTGGGAGCTCCCCGTTTCTCATCAATTACGGGTTTCAGCCTTGTCTGCTCCCGGACTCATTTCAGTCACAACAGATTCCAGCTCTGGATGAGCATATGGAGCAACTCCGTTCCACTTAGGCACAGGTGCATAGGACCCTCAGTACCTCATTCCAGTGGTATCAGCGCCAAGCTAATCGCAGACGTCTGCCGGCGGTCTCTTTCCAGGTTGGGGACAGGGTCTGGCTCTCCTCGAAGAATCTTAACCTTCAGACCCCTTGCAACAAGTTGGCTCCCCGGTTCATTGGGCCGTTCAAAGTTATTTGTAAAATTAACCCTGTGTCTTATGCTCTGGACCTTCCAGCATCTATGCGTATTCACAATGTGTTCCACGTGTCATTACTGAAACCTCTGATCTGTAATCGTTATACTACTACTCCTGTGGCACCAGGGCCTGTTCAAGTTCAAGGCCAAGAAGAATAGGAGGTGCAAAATATTATTGATTCACGCAGATTCAGAGGGAAATTCCAGTACTTGGTCCACTGGAAGGGCTATGGTCCTGAGGAGCGTTCGTGGGTAGATTCTAAGGACCTTCATGCCCCCAGATTACAGCGCAATTTCCATGCCAAGTATCCCCGTAAGCCAGGTTCCTCTTCTTGGAGGGGGGTCTTTGAGAGGAGGGTACTGTCACGGCACCCGTGATCAGGCGACATTCTGTCTATCTTGTGTTGCTGCTGTCCTATTGGCTGCGCTGTACTGCTCCTTCCAGTGACAGCCTTCTTATACCCTGGGCTGTCACTTTGCAGTTGCCCTTTCGTGGTGTACCTGATGCCTAGCGCTAGTTCTGCTATCCTGATACCAGTGTATGACCCCGGACTGCCTGACCACGCCATTGTCTCCGTTTCTGATTCTGTGTACCGATTTGGATTGGCTGATGTTCCTGCTTCCTGTTCTGACCTGGCCTGACTGACGTTCCTGCTACGTGTACCGACCCAGCGAGACCGACGTTCCTGCTCCTTGTACCGACCCGGCGAGACTGACGTTCCTGTTACGTGTACTGACCCGGCTTGGCTGACATTCCTGTGCTGTGTACCGAATCAGCTTGGCGGTGGTTCCTGCTTCCTGCATGCCCAGCTGGGCAAACCCCGGGCAGTTCCGGCTGCTTACTACTTGCATGGTTCTCTCAATACTGTGTCTCATTGCTCCGGTACTCCGGTACCTTGCCCAATCCTGTCAGGTGGTTCAGAGTCTCAGTGTGCCAGTATTCTTTCACACCGTGCTGTGATCGCTTGGTCTTCACTTGGGTTCAGTTGGGAGCATCCCGTGTTTGCCGTTATCCAGACCTTTGAGATCATTAACCCCTTCGGGGGTGGTGCCTCATTGCAGACTTGCTACACCAGTGTGGTTTTGGTCCGTTACTCTGTGCGTACCGATCCCATAGGTCCGTTGGGCGCTTCCGGTTGCCACCCATTTTATCTAGACACACATTAACCCTTTGTGGATAGCAAGAACATTGGTGTTCACAGCTCCGTAGGGCCTCCGGTTTGGCACGAGCTCTGACCAGCCTTGTGTAGTCCACGGTGTCGGTGGACGTCCACCTTTGTATCCTGTGCAGGTGCTCCTTGCCTGTCTGCCATTGCAGTCCTGTCATTGTCGCCTCCTGCTGCCTTCGGCGACATTGGGCCTCCGCTATTTCTGCCCACACAGCCAGTGGCTTCACTGTACATATTGGACTCTCTTACACTGTATCAAGATAATTACCTGACTTGTGTCAGTATTGTGTTTGTGTACCATACTGGACCCGTGTGGGTTAACCTGCTTGTAACCTGTCCTGTGTCAGTTTTACTGCTATTTACTGGACCCGTGAGGGTTTTACTAACACCTACCGTGTCTGAGTGTACTGAACCGTAACAGGTTGGCTTTTGGAAAAGGACAAATGGGCACATCACTGCAATTATCAGGATTAGGAGGGTGATATTTGTATATATACACACACATACATATACACACACTTCTGGGAGTATGAAAGTGCATTTTGTTGTGTTTGAGAAGTAATAATTAAAAACTCTACTTTTATATCCATACTTTCGGCTCTACAGATTAATGTATCTATCAACATCCATATATCTGTGTATTCAACTGTAACGGATCCTACCCGTTACTGAGCCCTTGTCTGGACCACAAACTATTTACTTAAAAACTATGGACCTTGTTGCCCTGCTTGGATGTAGCTGTGGGCTCTGGCATACAAACTGGCCAGCTATTGCCAGGAACAAAGACTTACAGTTACGAACATTGGTTTGTGTATTAAGTTTGGTTTTATGTATTTTCAAATATTGTATGTGTTTAATTGTAATTGTCCAATTTGAAGGTTTGTGCAATCACCAACTACCAGGTATGCAAATATCTTCCTTAGCTTAACATGGGAAATGGTAGGCAGACCAGTGATTGATCAAAGTTGGGGCAGGGCATTCAAATAGTCAATCAAAGGCTCCAACCTTGGGCCACTGTCCCTAAGATGTGGATTATAGCAACTCCAGCCATTCACTATGTTGACCCCCTGCCATGTGGTAATTAGTTCACACCCCTCAAGTCTTTGTTCAATCAAACCCTGTTGTATCTGAAATGTAATCCTGTCTAAGTCATTGTATCTGCTGGCCTTTTGTATGATGTGTTATGATTTAATCATGTCCCTATTGTATCAGGTTTCCCCATGTGATCCAATGTCCTGTACTATGTATAAATATCTGTGTCTTTGCAATAAAGAGAGTTCTGTTTTGGAGTGAACAAGGAGTCCTGGAGTCTTGTACTGCTTATGGTCTAAAGTGTCCACTCTGATACCCATCTGCGCCAAGTATCCTGAATCGTCGACCGCCTGCTGCCAGTTTCCTGCGACCCAACTTCGTGGACTGTCAGGCGGCGACGTGGACTCTTCCCTGCTTCCCGCGATCCTGCAGCTGTTTCTAGTGACTGTCCATACTTCAACTGGTGCATCCAACGGCGCTTATCTGGCACTGAGAAGGAGAGACCCAGGAACGACGGCGGAAGGCGACGCGGTCCCTTCTCAGCTTCCGTTACATCAACTAATACATAACCATCAATTCTATTTACCAATACTAATTGATGTAATTTATTGATAGGTTATCAGGATGCTGTCAGGATAATATCAGAATATTCCTGAATAGCACCAGTATTTCAATATTCCTTTACTTGAGCTCAATCAAAGACATTTTTTTTAAAGGGGAAACTATTCTATAAAGATAATTGTCTGTTACACTTACATTGGTAGGCATTTTTTTTTTTTTTTTTTAAACAGAAGTCATTTATAGCTGCATACTTTAATATCTGCATTTAATGTCGCTCGCAGTCTACCTCTTATTTTTTCAGTTCACAATCTGATAGACTAGTGACCCTTATGAGCCATTTAGAACTGAAGCACATTGTTTATTCTAAGAAGGTGTGGGCTAAAGGTACACCAGCAGAGATAACTATATAGAAACACACACATAGACACACACATATATATGTGTGTGTGTGTGTGCGCAACCGCTGTATGAAAGGCACATACCTAGGTGTTGTGCAGTTAAATTAAAAATCACTTATTACTATAGTTTACTTTTTCACAAAGCCTACAAAATGTTGCTTACCTGATATACGGCATATGGTATGGTCTTACAAACACAAAGAGGCAGACTCCCACAAGTTGTCCTGATGTCAATAGTATGTATCGATGAGACCTGGAGAGAGCCTTCTGAATCTGCTCAGACCACATTTTCTTATTGGTTGTGCTGCAATTACAATATATAATATTAAAGGTGCAGTATACCCTATTTTTGAAAAAAAATTGTAGACTAAAACAAGGGTACTCACAATAGTTGGAGATGTATGTTTCAAATATTATTTAAAAAAGGTGAAATTTACTCACAGATATTTTGTCTTCCTCTGTGTCCTTACATGGCAATATACTGTGGGTATTTAATCAGCCTCCTAGCTGGTAGGATCAATCAAAACTATAAAAGGTCTGCTCTTCCTCCCCACCTCAGTTATACTATTGTCCAAGCTGAAAAAGACAACAGGTTAGCTTCCAGCAAACATATGAATCATATAAAGATGATAAATGCCATTGTTAAAATGGTTACCCTAGAAGTAAATGAACAATATGTTAACTACCATAAGATAAGAAGGGGTGCCGTGGAAGGACAAAGAGGAAAACAAAATATTGGAGAGTAAATTTCACCTTTTCCTCTGTGTCCATTACACGGCAATAGACTGTGGGACTTACCAGAGCAGTCCCCAGAATAAATGGGTAAAAAAAGGTAATCTCCTACCTTTAATCAGGAATGACTGCTTAGAGTACCTTTCTGCCAAATTTGCATCGTCAGATCCAGTTATGGTGACTGTGGAAATAGAAGACCAGGTAGCAGCTTTGCAGATCTCTTCTGGCATTGCAGCTGCTTCTTGTGCATAAGAGGGAGAAATTGCTCTAGTCTAATGTGCTTTATTTCCAAAGGATGGATCTTTGTTAGCTAATTTATAGCCTAAGTCTCCAAGCTAGCTGGCAGTGGAAGCCTTTGATGCTTACATTTTCCAAGAAATGAACAAGAGTATCTGATTTACGTATAATTTGATCTAAGTATATCTTCAAGCATCTTATAAGATTCAGGTTATGTAGAGTCGTCTTCCTTTTGTTTTTGGACAAAAAGGAGAGAAGAACTATTTCCTGACTGATACAGAATTCAGTCACAACTTTGGATCTAAAAGGAGCTCTGGGACATAGGACTATTTTGTCCTGATGAAATATGTGAGGAGGAACACATAATAAAAGACTGCAACTCTCCCACGCTTCTGGCAGATGTTATTGCTTAGAGTAGGACCATTTTGAGTGTAAAATGTTTCCATTAAATATTTTCCAGAGGCATGAAATACTTGTGGCTACATAATTGATGCAGAACTAGATTAAAGGGATAGTAATACTTCGTTTTATGTTTATTTTATTTTGTAGGCATTAAAAAAACATGAAGAACGATATAAGTCTTATCTCACAAACCTTTATGGTTTGGGAGATATTCACAAGCAAAGTTTCCATTCCCCCCCCTTTTACCTAGTGTAAGCCATTTCTTCTCAGATGTGGAATCTGGTTGTAAGACCAGACAGATAACAGCAGGGGACAATCCTGTTTCTATGAAAACCCTGCCCCCCTTGACAAGTTTTTCAGGTTTTTCCCTTATCTTAATTGAAGATTGTCCCTCTCTGCAGTCTACCTGGGCACCTCCCTTCTGATCTGGCTGAACAGTGTTACATCAGTAAAATGGGCGGGAGGGGGAGACTTTGTCATTGAATTACTCTTGAACTACAACTCTGAAAGAATTGAAATAACACTCTCCAAAGTCCAAATACTATGATGATTAATTAGAGCTGCTTTTATTATGAAACATTACTATCCCTTTAAAATTCCATGGAGGGATTATTAATTGTACAATAGGTTACTGGGCTACTTCTGTAATAGATCTTATGATGATGATAATATACTGTTCTGCTAATGGAGTTGTCAAGACTGCAGATAAAGCAGACAATTGTATTTTAAAGGGATAGTAATACTTCATTTTAACTTTATTTTATTTTGTAGGCATTAAAAAACATGAAGAATGATATAAGTCTTATCTCTGAAACCTTTATGGTTTAAGAGATATTCACAAACAAAGTATCCCCTCCTGTTCAACCAGATCAGAAGGGAGATGCCCAGGTAGACTGCAGAGAGGGACAATCTTCAATTAAGATAATGGAAAAAGCTGAAAAACTTGTCAAGGGGGGAAGGGCTTTCATTGTTTTCATACAAAGAAAATTGTCCCCTTCTGTTATCTGTCCTGTCATACAACCAGACTCACATCTGAGAAGAGATGGCTTACACTAGGAAAAAGGGGAGGGAGGGGAACTTTGCTTGTGAATATCTCATAAATCATAAAGGTTTGAGAGATAAGACTTATATCATTCTTCATGTTTTTTTAATGCCTACAAAATAAAATAAAGTTAAAACGAAGTATTACTATCCCTTTAAGGGAAGCTGGTTTTAAACCCTTCTGAAAAAACCCTCCTGAAGGAAAGCAAATTTTCTTTCTGCTGAAATGAGAGCTCTATTCGGCTCTTTGGATTGAAACCCTACTCTATAATAAATGTTAGATGAAGAGGGTCACCGCCCATCCAGTATGGTGTAAACTGATTGTGACAAAACCCTAGATCTTAGAAAGCTCTGTTCAGTCCAAGGCCATCAGCCTCAAAATAGCTGAATCTGGAGAAATAGTGGGACCTTGGAATAATAGATTCATTATAACTGGAAGCTTCAGAAGTGGTGGAGTGACATTTTCCCCAGGTAGGCACACCACAGCTTTCATGGCCAGTCTGAGGCTATCAGTATAACTCTAAATTGTCCAGTCTCATCATTCAAACCATCTCCATTAATAATGGGGTGGGGGGAAGAGGTAAGCCAGATAAAAGTCCCTTTTGAACTTAAGAGCAGCTTGACTAACCAAGTTGCTCCTCTTCCAAGCTTGACCTGACGAGCTGACATTTAGAGCTTTCTTCTGTTGCCATCAAATCTATTACTAGCACACTGAGATGGCAATATGTTCCGACAGACCTATCCCTTTAACGACCATGCACTTGGATCTATACTTTTCCTGCTGAGAAAAAACTCTTGAATGTTGATATGCCCTGATTTGTATGATGCTAGATTTCATTATGCCCAACTGAGAATCTGTACGGCCAGTCTGTTGAGGGTTGGACTTTTTGTCCCTCCAAGATTTAGAGAATATCGGACAGCTGTTGACAATGTCCGATCGTATTAAAACTGCTGTGCACTGCAGATCAGTCTGCAGCTTCTGCAGACTGTTCCATACTGTTTTTATTTCTAGAATGTAGATATACAGAAGAACGTCTCTGTGATTCCAAATCTCGTGGAATGACTTCTGATTTCAGATACCTCCCCAGCATCTCATGCAAGCATCTGTCGATACTATATACCAAACTGGTTCCTGTAATAGTCCTCAGTTGTTAAGCTGGGGTGGAAAACTCCACCATAGCAATTTCCTGCTGGTAGAAGGATGAATGGGGATCTTCTGGAACACAGTTGTAGGTTGTTTTCTGTAATATTTCATATAATTGTCCTGTTTCATTCTGCTGTGGGATCCTGCCCAGGGCAAAATTTGATTAGCTGATGACAGGCTCCCTAATAATCTGGAAATTGGTTTCACTATTTGAACCTGTTTCTGTAGTAAAAGATGACACTTCTAGAGACCGAATCTGTCTCTCTCTCTCTGCCTCTCTCTGATTTGTTATTAATTCATCCTATATTCTGAAGCAGATCCAGACAAAAGCCCGTGCTTAACAGTACTCCTGTTTTAATTCTTCTACAATGTCAGTTGCTACGGCAACTGTTAGCACCTTTTGAAAACACAGGGTGCTGAGGCCAGCCCAAATGTTAGAACTCAGTATGGATAGTGTTTTCCGAAGATGTGGACCCGAAGGTACTTCCAATGTGATGGTCATAACAGGATATGATAATATGCATCTTTTAGGCCTATCCTTGTCAATTATGCCCCTGGATAGACCATCCTGTTAATGCTGTCGTCACAATTTGTTCTGGAGTAAATCTTGCATAGCGGTCCACAGTCTTGGCTTCAGGTTCCCATTCCCTGCTAGTGATGTTTCTGAATCATAGGGACAGTCTGAAATTACAAAGAATACCCCATCTCCAAGCTCTGGAATACTTATTTCTGTGGGTAAATCTCATTCCAAGCATCTTGAAATAGCTCCAATGTGCCCCTTTTGGAGAAAGAGATGGGTTTTGTTCTGAGTCATTGAAAGGTTCTCTGAAATGCTCTCTGGGCACCATTTGTTTCCTGCTCTGGGTTGCACCTCGTTCATTTTATTGAAGTTTCTGCCTGGTCTTTAACATCTTGCTTCATGAAAAGATTGCCTTCTGAGGTTCTAGCTGACAAATCCCTAGTTTTTCTTCTCTGAAGAAGAATGGACCTTTACCGCCAGATGACTTTCCAATAACGTACTCTAGTTTGTCTCTGAATAACATGGATCCCTGGAAAGGTATGGAAGCCCGTTTGTTCTTTGATGAGGCATCAGCATCCCAGGCTTTGATCCAGAGTGAACATTTAGCAGTGACTGATAAGGAAGATGATCTACCTAGAAGCTTGATGTGGTCAAGTGAGGTGTCACAATAATTGACACTGGAAGTCAGTTCCTTCAATGATTGAGATTTTGACACCAAAAGTTCTATATTATCTTCAAATTCAGACAATCTAATTCACAAGTTGTGGCACATACATGCCATGGCTGTAGTGAATGTCATGTTTTGTCTGATAGTAGCAAAAGGATTCTTAAGAGCACTTTCCAGGTTCCATTCTGTATTAATGACTTCTTGGATTGAGATGTGTACCTGAAAACAATGGAGCCACCTTCTGGGTCCTATAAAGGCTGTGTTCAAAGTATTTAAATATTTCTGGTATCTGAAAAACCTAGGGTTTTCCTTCATCGTTTGTATTTATTAGTCTAGTTTGTCTAGACTAAAATTGACCAGTTCTTCTGTTATCTCGCCTTTCTCAGCAGAGGAGATATCTTTCTCCATATCAAACAAACTATCTTCTCATGCATGCAAGACAAAAGTTTGCAGTATCAGCTGGGGATAATTTGTATTCACACCCAGCACAAAAGTTGGGCATGGTAAAAACTTTATAATTAGGAGACCCAGAAACTCCTTTAAAGGGATAGTAATACTTCATTTTAACTTTATTTTATTTTGTAGGCATTAAAAAAACATGAAGAATGATATAAGTCTTATCTCTGAAACCTTTATGGTTTAAGAGATATTCACAAACAAAGTATCCCCCCCCTGTTCAGACAGATAAAAAGGGAGATGCCCAGATAGACTGCAGAGAGGGACAATCTTCTATTAAGATAATGGAAAAAGCTGAAAAACTTGTCAAGGGGGGAAGGGCTTTCATTGTTTTCATACAAAGAAAATTGTCCCCTTCTGTTATCTGTACTGTCATACAACCAGACTCACATCTGAGAAGAGATGGCTTACACTAGGTAAAAGGGGCGGGGAGGGGAACTTTGCTTGTGAATATCTCATAAACCATAAAGGTTTGAGAGATAAGACTTATATCATTCTTCATGTTTTTTTAATGCCTACAAAATAAAATAAAGTTAAAACGAAGTGTTACTATCCCTTTAAGTCATGTCCCAGTTGCTTTCCTTAGAAGACATCCTAATCGTCACATAGGAAACCTCTGTATTCACAAGGAGTCATGCAACCCCTAAAACAAAGGGTATCTGATCTAAGACAGGCTGCCAGATTCTCCATCTTCAGCCACACACACCCAGGGGCGGCAGTAAGGAGGAGTTATTCAGGTCCTCTGTATATTGCTTGTCCAGGACATAAGGGGGGGTGGGAGATTTTCTCTGCAAGGAGTTGCCCTCCATCACTATCTCCTCTTCCAAAAAACAAACATGCCATTTCTGCTCCATGCCACTCCTGTCATAATCTCTGTAAGGAATTGCAGGGGCCTTCAATACACACACACACGCTATATACACACACACATACAACACACACAAACCACAATACATACACACGCACAACACACATGAACTGCATATGCACAACACACACACAGACAACACACACCAGGCACACAACACGCACCACACACACAATACATACATGAATGCAATCCACACGCAAAGCACAAACATACAATACACACAATAAACACACAACACACATGCCCACAATACACACGCGCAATACCCACACACGTGCACAAAAAAGACACACAATACACACATGCATAAAAAAAATGCACAACACTCACACATACACACAATGCACAAGTACACTGCGCCAAAGCAATATACACACATGCAACACATATGAACACCACATACGTGCAATACACATGCAGAACAGACAATACACACAGATACACACAACACACACATGCCCTGAAGATGCACAACACACACGCAAACACGACACACATGCCCGCAATACACACATGCACATGCTATACACACATGCATGAAAAAACAAACACACCACAACACACGTGCAAAACACAAATACACACATGCAATACACATGCACAATATACACTCACATGCAGTGCACACACAATACACACATGCACAACACAAAATAAACACACACAACATACACAACACACACCATATGCACACACCCACAATAAACCACTACACACATGTACAACACACATGTGCAAAACAGATGCACCACACAAACACACCACACACACCGAACATAACACAACACACACACACACACACACGCAATACACACAGACAATACATACAAACAACACACACAAGTAAGAAAAAAAAACACAGGGTTTGGGTATGTTGGAAGCAGTGAAAGGGTTAAGTGTTTCACAGGCAATGAGATATCCATCCATTGAAATGTGTTAGATACATCTTTGCCACTGAAGGAAGGCAATACATTCAGCATTTTCTTTGGTTTGTTTACAACCCTTTGGTGGCAAGGAAGTATCCAAATCATTCCACTGCATGGATACCTGTTTGGGTGTCAAATATGTAACCCTTTCACTGCCACTAATGTGCCCAAACCACTATCAAGCAATTTGTTGAGTACCCCTCAAGCACTCAAAGGACTTAATCTCCACGGGCAACGCCATGCCCCTTTTGCCACTTCTTCTATTTACATTAGATCTCACGTGCTGTTTCAAAAGCTTATTCTTTCCACAGCTGGAATGCACATGGCCGAACTTAAAGTACTGGATTCAGAAGAAGCATGTGATTTCTGGGTGCCTCTTTTCTGATTTACAAATTTCCAAAACGGGATGGAAGGAGGCCGGTAAGTGTAAAGACAGCACAGGAAACTTCTGTATTCACAGACCCATGTGACTCCATAGCAGAACAAGGGGTATTCGATACAAGCCATTTATAGTCAAAGGATGCAAACCTCATTTATGGTGCATAGGAATCCAAGGGAAGTAAAAACAATCGCGCGAGAGAGAGGCAACCTGACTCTATCCTACAGCTTGGTAGGCCCAAAATAACTGAGGTGGGGAGGAGGAGGAGGAGCAGACCTTTTATAGTTTTGATTGGTCATACCAGCGGAGTCAATACCCACAGTCTATTACCGTGGAAGGACACAGAGGAAAACGAACAATTTGTTTCTGTTAGTTTGAGTTCAAGATGTTTTTCAGTCAGGATTAAAAAGGGCTTTATGGGAATATCCAAATTCACTCATATAGTTGGGCATCACTCATTGAAATAAATCTTAGCATTTATTTAAAACTTTTTAAAAAATCCAACGTTTCAGTCACATACTGTGACTTTCATCAGGGACACCTAAAACTTACAGACCTTGTATATTTCTAACCTTAAATAACCCTTCCGCTTTCACCTGGCGCCAAATCGGCGCTACCTGGTCACCATCGCAACCAAACAGCATCCATCCAGTTCCACAAGTTCGAGTGTATTAGCCAATAACAGACAATAGTTACAATGTGAACAATTTCTAAAACACAATGCATCTCCTATATATAACTGATCAAGCTGAACCGTTCATTCAAACCCGAAGGCGCAAGAGTTTTCAATACATAAATCCAATACATCTCACGCTTGGATAATCGCAATATTCTATCACCTCCTTGCGCTCCGGGTTTGACCCATTCAATTGGACAGCACCGTAAATCCTGCAACCTATGTCTCATTAATATGAAATGTCTGGCTACTGGCGACAATTTAATCTTTCTCACTCAGGGTGCCATTTAGGCCCCTGATGATTGATGATCGATGTTCCCTTAATCTCAATTTAAACGGCCTACTTGTCTTGCCAATGTAGCATTTGTTGCACGGACACAAAAGTGCATAAATCCCAAATGCAGTGGTACACGATAGACAATCCTGAATCCATATTTCATAATCTAAAGGAGGAATTTTAGCAATGGATCCCGTTATCATATGTCTACATGTAACACACCCACTGCATTTAATGATCCCTACCTTGCCCAATACAATGGGAGATGCATATTTCTCCACAGGGTCTGACTTTACAAGCTGGTCCCGTATACTCTTCCCCCGTTTATATCCAAACATTGGCCTCTTGTCAAACAGATGCCCTTCTTCTGGATCTGTGCTCAGTAACTCCCAATGGTTGGACACAGACCGCCTGAACTCTTTTGTAGTATCAGAGAATGTCGTAATACACAACATTCGATCCATAGTATTGTCACACTCAGAACCTTTGTCCCTAATTTTAAGGAGCAACTTCTGTTCCATGCGTGACACTTCTTGTATATCTCTATCAATATCAAGCTGTCTGTATCCCCTCATCAGGAATTTTTGTCCCATACTCTCTAACGCTTCACCCACTGCCTCTGGTTCCGATACTATCCATTTAACCCTTAAAAGTTGTGACTTGGGTAATCCCTTATTTAGAGATAATGGGTGCTGACTCCCTGCCTCCAACAAAGTATTCCTATCTGTTGTTTTCACAAATAATGAAGTCTGTATCTTACGAACTCCCTTTGTCACCCAAACATCTAAATAATTAATAGAACTCTTGCTATATTCCATGGTAATCCGAATTGGACTGTCCAATCCGTTCAGATATTGGTGGAATTCTTTTAAAGTGTCAACATCACCTGACCAAATAAAAAACAAATCATCACTAAACCTTACAAAAAAGTCTATGTATTTATTGATTATTGGTTTAGTGATGATTTTTTTTCTATTTGGTCAGGTGATCCTTTGTTAAAATTCCTCCTTTAGATTATGAAATACGGATTCAGGATTGTCTAACGTGTACCACTGCATTTGTGATTTATGCACTTTTGTGTCCGTGCAACAAATGCTGCATTGGCAAGACAAGTAGGCCCTTTAAATTGAGATTAAGGGAACATCAATCATCAGGGGCCTGAATGACACCCTGAGTGAGAAAGAGATTAAATTGTCGCCAGCAGCCAGACATTTCATATTAATGAGACATAGGTTGCAGGATTTACGGTGCTGTCCAATTGAATGGGTCAAACCCGTAGCACGAGGAGGTGATAGAATATTGAAATTATCCAAGCGTGAGATGTATTGAAAACTCTTGCGCCTTTGGGTTTGAATGAACAGTTCAGCTTCATCAGTTATATATAGGAGATACATTGTGTTTTAGAAAGTGTTTTAGAAATTGTTCACATTGTAACTATTGTCTGTTATTGGCTAATACGCGCGAACTTGTGGAACCGGATGGATGCCGTTTGGTTGCGATGGTGACCAGGTAGCGACGATTTGGCGCCAGGTGAGAGTGGAAGGGTTATTTAAGGTTAGAAATATACAAGGTCTGTAAGTTTTAGATGTCCCTGATGAAAGTCGCAGTATGTGACTGAAACGTTGGATTTTTTTAAAGTTTTAAATAAATGCTAAGTTTTATTTCAATGAGTGATGCCCAACTATATGCGTGAATTTGGATTTCTGATATCTAAGTTGGAGCACCTCGGAATTAAAGTGAGTGAGGCAGTGATATTTCAATACTTTATGAGAATATTCCATTAACACCAAAACAATGTGTGACATCACTGCTTGAAGAAAAAGAGTGAATTTGGAAAGCTAACATTTCAAACGTAATGAAGAAACAGCTATGATAATGCTATTGATGTTACCAGCATGAGCTATAATTTCACCTAAACTTAACTAGTTGTGACCCTATACTGCCCCTTTAAAGAGACACACACTAACACTTCTTTATTTGTACACCTATCTATAGAGCTATACATATATAAAAATTCCCAGGTTTCTTACCCACTATGTTACATAAGTATAAATGAATAAATAACAGTCATGATATGTATATTCCATACAGTGGCTTTGGATGCATTTTCATTTGATTGTCAACGGAACTTCTGTCTTTTACACATTGTGTGAGCTGTTGCAGAGACAGCTTATATTGGGAAGGATGTTATATCAGACAATGTCACCATATATGGGAGCACATATGTATGGTCTGAGGTGTTGTGTGAAATAAGTGTTATGCAATAACGATGGCATTTTCAGAGTGACAGATTACTAATTCCATTCATCATGGTGTGAAAATGAAAAGAGCATTCATTCCACTTTTATTCATGTGGCATGTATTTTGCTTTCATAAGATAATGAGCAGGTTATTCATTACTGCACAAAGAGGATAGACATTGAAAGTGATACATAGAAGAGACATTAAGTTGGATCTATATGAGTACTTGTGCCATCGGTTTTGTGTGTGTTTTAAGAGGAGTGGAGTAGAGGGCACTGATTTGTTATTTTTTGGAGACAATATTAACCCATTGAGTGCCAGAGGAGTAAGCAAGGCATTGCTTTGCAATGCGTTGCCTAGCCCTCTGGCACTCAGAGGGTTAACATAAGGTACCCTGTATACATTTAGACGTGCTTGTTGATCCAAGGAGAAACCCGATTGCCATTTGGAATCAAGAAGGAATTTTTTTTCCCCCCAGTCAGGATAGAATTTGAAATTGCTGTATTGAGGGGGGGGTTGCCTTCTTTTGGATCAACGATGGTAAACAGGAATAGGAAAAGGGCTGAACTAGATGGATGCAAGTCTTTTTTCAACCTAAATCACTATGTTATTATGTCTCTTGAGCTGTCTCTAACTGGACCACTGCGCTTTACGATGCGCTGGAGTGGTGCTGTAGGAAGGTTACACAGTGAAGCTGCATGAAGGGTTTTTGTGTGGAATGATGAGAAGGTTACAATATATGTGAGCACCTGTGTATGGGCTGAGGTGTTCTGTGAAATGAGTGTTATGGAATAATGCTGGCATTTAAATTGTGACAGATTACTGCTTCTGTTAATCATGGTATGAAAATGAAAGAGAGCACTTCATTCCACTTTCATTCGTGCAACATATATTTTGCTTTCATAATGAGCAGATTCCGACAAACACAAAGAGGATGGACTTGAGGATGGACTTTGAAAGTACTACATAGGTTAAACTGGATGTATATGACTTCTTGTGCAGTTGAGCAGTGAGTTGTTATTCATTGAAGGCAATATGGGTATCAGAGAGGTATATTCAACACATTCCTTTACAACGCATTGCTCAGAGAGTTAACATGAGCTACTTTGTATGCATTTACACTTGTCTTTAGCCATCTCTCTCTGGAGCACTGTGCTTTGCAATGTGCTGGAGTGGCGCTGTTCTTGGGTGACACAGTGAAGTTCCATGAAGGATTATTGCGACAGGTGTGTAGTGCACAAAATACTGTGTAATGTATTTGTGTCATTCTGTGTATGTGTGGATGAAGCACCAAAAGTAACCTTACAAAGAAGATATGGGTGAGAGTGTGAGGCAAAGGGTACTGACGGCATGAGTGGGGCATTTTTTTTTTCTTGTAATTGTGTCATTGTGTGTGTGTGTTTGTGGATGGAACACCATGGGCAACCGCAGAGAGACAATATGAGTGACAATGTCAGATGAAGGTGAAGGGTACTGATGGCTTGAGTCCGCATGTTTTGTTCTTTTGGAAGAGGAGATAGTGAGGGTGGACCAAGTCACGTCCCCTTGTATGTTCTAGTGAGGCAGTATGGAGGAGATATGAATATCTCCTACTTATTGCCAGCCCTGGATGTGTTTATCCACCCAGGGATGTGTATGGCAGAGAAGGAGAATCTGGCACCCTGCCTGCCTTCTCCTTTTATTAGTATAGATATTGGTTTAAGCACCCTTCCCATCCCCAGGTGCAGTGTTCATTGTCTTTAGGACACACTATAATACCTGTTAGAGAGCCTCTCTCCATCAATGAGTAAAGCGGACAAAGACTCAGCTCTCAGGATAAAGTAAATTAAAGTTAATAAATGCCTACAGCAGGAGAGATTTAGCTCCTAAAACAAAACATATTAAGGTTTGGGACTTGCTTGTAATGGAGTACCTTGGAGTGGTGGCAAGCTTAGCATACTATGGCCATATTATATAACTAAACCCTCATCCTTGATATAATGGTGATATGCAGACAAAAATGCCGCAGAGTAAAGGATTAATAATGATGAAAATATGCATGTGTACCAATACTTTGTGTATTTGCAAAAATAGACATGTTAATAGTTTATTTTTATTAATTAGCAAAATGCATAGAGAGTGAACAGAAGAAAAATCTAAATCAAATCAATATTTGGTGTGACTACCCTTTTTCCCTTCAAAACAGCATTAATTATTCTAGGTACACTTGCACAAAGTCAGGGATTTTGCAGGTGTATAGTCAGGTGTATGATTAAACAGTTATAACAAACAGATGCTAATGATAATCAATTTAAATATGTTAAAACACAATCATTAACTGAAACAGAAACTGCTGTGTAGGAGTAATAAAACTGTGAGGAACAGCCAAACTCATCTAACAATGTGAGGTTGTTGAAGACAGTTTAATGTCAAAAATCATACAGCATGGCAAGACTGAGCACAGCAAGAAGACACAAGGTAGTTATACTGCATCAGCAAGGTTTTTCCAAAGCAGAAATTTCAAGGCAGACAGGGGTTTCCAGATGTGCTGGCCAAGCTCTTTTGAAGAGGCACAAAGAAACGGGCACTGCTGAAGACCGTAGACGCAGTGGTCAGCCAAGGAAACTTAATGCAGCAGATGAAAGACACATCATGCTTACTTCCCTTCACAAACTGAAGATGTCCATCAGTGCTATCAGCTCAGAATTGGCAGAAAACAGTGGGATCCTGGTACACCCAACTACTGTCTGGATATGTCTGGTCAGAAGTGGATTTCTTGGAAGACTTGCAGATAAAAAGACATACCTCCAATGTGGAAACAAGGCCAAGCAACTCAACTATGCACAAAAACAAAGAAACTGGGGTGCAGAAAATACAGTAGGTGCTCTGGACTGATAAGTCAAAATGTTAAATATTTGGCTGTAGCAGAAGGAAGTTTGTTCATCTAATGGCTGGAGAGAGGTACGTGATTGAGAATCTGCAGGCAACAGTGAAGTATGGTGGAGGTTCCTTGCAAGTTTGGGGCTGCATTTCTGCAAATTAAGTTGGGGATTTGGTCAGAATGAATGGTCTCCTCAATGCTGAGAAGTACAGGTAGATACTTACCATGCAAAACCGTCTGTGAGGCATCGGATTAGCCTCAAATTTATTCTGCAGCATGACAACGACCCCAAACATACAGCCAAAGTCATTAAGAACTATCATCAGCACAAAGAAGAACAAGGAGTTCTGAAAGTGATGGTATGGTCCCTGCAGAGCCATGATCTCATCATCATCCAATCTGTCTGGGATTACATGAAGAGAGAGAAGCAACTGAGGCTGCCTTAATCCACAGAAGAAGTGCGTTTAGTTCTCCAAGATGTTTGGAAAAACCTACCTGCCGAGTTTCTTAAACTGTGTACAAGTGTACCTAGAAGAATTTATGCTTTTTTTGAAGGCAAAGGGTGGTCACACCAAATACTGTTTGATTTAGATTTTTCTTCTGTTCACTCACTATGAATTGTTTTAATTGATAAAAATAAACTAATATTATATATATATATATATATATATATATATAAAAGAGAAAGGCTCATTGCATAATTTATATCTCCTCAGGAGACACACACACAGAAGATAATGGCTCATTACATAATTTATGTTTCCTCAGGAGACACACACACCCAGGGGTGGCAGTAAGGAGGAGTTACTGCTCCCATTGGGTAATTCAATCGGGGCGTGATTTTCACAGGAGTTGCAGTACTGGAGGGAGTTGGCCCGCCCACAACTGAGAAAAAAACAAAATGGCTGCCACTTGCTCCTACATCACCCTAATACACACATGCTCCACTCATACAGCATCAAACACACACAGCACCAAACACACACACAGCACCAAACACACAGAGCATCAAACACACACACAGCATCAAACAAAAACACACAGCACCAAACATGACATCAAACACACACAACATCAAACACACACACACACACACACAACATCAAACACACACACAGAGCACCAAACACACACACACACACACACACACACACACACACACACACACACACACACAGCATCAAATGGGATTCCTTTCTGGCAATCAAAGGGTTAAGGCTGTAACTGTGTTTCTGCTTCCCTACTGACACACAGCTACACTCCTACTAATGACTACAGGTTTACACCACACAGTGTGATCTCCTCCAACAAAATAACAGCCAAATAACTCTTACTTCACTTGATTCCCCTCCCTACAGCCTTTCCTACCTGCACAAAGCCATGTCTGCTGGTTGCCTAGCAACCACCCCACCTCCTCCACTATACAGGAAGTTGTGCTGCTGGGAGAAATGCCCTGACCTGCTCTGTGTGTCATCACATAGGACTCAAGACCACTGTTGTGTATGTATGTATGTCTCACACTATGGGGACACTGTGTAAGTCTCAGTATGGAATGTGTATGTGTGAGTCACTATGGGTTGTGTATGTGTGTCTAAGTATGGGGCGGACAGCTAAAACAGAACGTGATCCCATGCATTTTACAGAACTTTCATAAACAAAAACAGACGGGCAACACCGTGTCACGGTTTGTTACGACTCTCAGACAAAACATTAGGTAAAAACACAACTTTATTGAGGAAAATTTAAAATAATCCCATAGGATTTCATACACGTACATACAACACATAAATAGCAAGGTAGGATGGTAATATGGAATCAGACTCTACCGGCCCTTGGGACTGGGGAACGCAGTTGAAAAGGTGGCTCTACTGGCCTTGCCAATATACCGGGCAAGGCAGCCAGACAATAAAGAGGGTGATACAGGCTCTACCGACCCTGCCAATGTACCGGGCAAGGTAGTCTGAAGGATCACAATGGACTAGGTTCTACCGGCCCTGCCAATACCTGGTAAGGCAGCCAATAAATGGAAATGCAATAGGCTCTACCGGCCTTACCAACATACCGGGCAGGGCAACCTAAGGAAGAGGTGTCAACCCAAGTGGCCCTAATACTGTCAGAAGGTAAAGACAGTGAAAGTTGTAAATAATGTTGAGTCCAATACTGCAAATCAATATTACCCCAAGATAGGGTATGGATGGAGTAACAGCAGTCTAGACTGGAAGGCACTCTAGGTACTAACAATATGAAAGTAGCGAGCCACAAGGTCAGGAGCAAACCAGCGTCCGCACGCTGGGAACCAACAGAGTTTTGTATAATACAGCCGCAAGGCTTTGGAGCGAACCAGCGTCCGCACGCTGGGAACCAACAGAGTATTGTATAATACAGCCGCAAGGCTTTGGAGCGAACCAGCGTCCGCACGCTGGGAACCAACAGAGTTTTGTATAATACAGCCGCAAGGCTTTGGAGCGAACCAGCGTCCGCACGCTGGGAACCAACAGAGTATTGTATAATACAGCAACAAGGCGTTGGAGCTAACCAGCGCCCGCACGCTGGGAACCAACAGAGTTTTGTATAATACAGCCGCAAGGCTTTGGAGCAAACCAGCGTCCGCACGCTGGGAACCAACAGAGTATTGTATTATACAGCCGCAAGGCTTTGGAGTGAACCAGCATCCGAACGCTGGGAACCAACAGGGTATTGTAGAAGACAGCCACAAGGCTTGCAGCGAACCAGCGTCCGCACGCTGGGGACCAACAGAGTACCAAAGGCTTGGTGTCGTGAGACAGTGAAGCAAACCAGCTTTTTTTTTTTTTTTTTTTTTTTTTTTGTCTAAATTTTTGTACGTTTTTCAAAACACGCTGGTCCCTATACCTAAAAAATATTTCCGACAAATAGACAGAATTATCTCATGTTTCATATGGCGGGGGGGGGGGGCTAGAATTAGGCTGACTACCCTCATGAGACCTAAACGTGAGGGGGGAATTGCTTTGCCCAATTTCTATAGGTACTATTTGGCGGCGCAATGTCGATATACGTTGGCTTTTGTTTCTCCCCAACCTCGCTACCAGACTACTCAGATACATTATTGTTGCAGCCTGCCTATACGCTGTCACAGCTTACCTTGGCTTTAGCATGATTACTGGCGCGAGGTTTCAAGCAGGCTGCAGGCCTCTGTTTTATCTGTTTGCTTACTGTAGTCTCCTCCTACCTACTTCCTCCCTCTGAGCTGCTCCTCCTACTTCCTGTGGAGGGGTTTAAAAGGCAGACTGAGGCCCGACTCAGATGCCCTTGCGTTGTTGTTTTTAGGTGAAGTACTTGGGTTCTGTGTGTGACCCGGCTATCTACGAAAACCCACTCTGTGTATGACCTGGCTATTTAAGAGAACCCGCACTGTGTATGACCCGGCTAAGTAAGAGAACCCTCTCTGTGTATGACCCAGATACGTACGAGAACCCTCTCTGTGTATGACCCAGTGATCACGAGTACCCCTTACTGTGATCAATTTGTGCTATTGGCCTAAGACAGACCACTGTTGTGGACAGAGTCTGATTGGTGACTGCAGACGTGAGTCACAGGGTCTCGATATAGTGACTCCAGCAGAGTCACAGGGTCTCTTAGCGGTGATTGCAGGCGTGGGTCAGTTCTCCAGTCCAGCAGTCCTTGTGTTCCTGTTCATCAGGATTACTGAGCCAGTGTTCACAGTCGTCGCCTGTTCCAGTGTTCCAGTTGACAAATCAAGAGCTGGTGTTCCTGTTTCCTGCTGAGACTCACAGGGGCTTTGGCCCAGTCTCCAGCACTGTGGTCTAGGCAAGAGGCCTACTATTTCTGGTAGTAGTGTCGCCAGCTAGTAACCCTTTGCTTGTTGTACTACATATTTATTGCTGTGATTTATTCTAATAAATATTTTGCATTACATTACCGTACTGAGTTCTGAACATTCCTGGGTGCCCGTGACATACGCTCCCCAAGTTCTTACAAGAAGGCCCTGCAGTTTTTAAAACTCGGACTCCGCTGATGACAACCTTATACGAGGCGTGGGTGGAGCTGAAAGGGCTGTTGGGATACATCGCAATGTACCCGGATACCCCCTTATGGGGTGCCGCGGGATTACGTCATTTACTTGATAGTGACTTTGGCCCTTTGTGGGCTAGATTTGGGATTACTAACCTTGGACAGTTATACCAAGATAGTCAGCTGAAATCCTTTGCACAATTGCATGATGAATTCCATGTACCGCATAATCTCTTTTACTCATATTTATGTATTAGGCATGCTCTTCCTGGTCAATGGGGTGATCGAATCCCGATGATTTCTACGTTCCCACTTCTTGCCAGATTGATGCTTCTTGAGCCCTTGAAACCTCTTTCTTTCATTTACCAGTGGCTGGAATCTCATGTGGGGTGTTAGGAGTTCCCTTCACAGAACAGATGGGAAATGGACGTGGGTCCGTTAGAGAATTGGGAATGGGATTTGGCTAAGGCGGGACCAGCACTTGCGGCAACGTCGACTAGACACCAGATGATACAGTTGAATATCCTACATCGAATTTACTATATGCCGGTCAGACTGTATAGAATGGGGAATTCTGGTACTGACTGTTGTCTCCGGTGTGATAATGTTCAGGGCACATACTTGCATTTGATCTGGGAGTGTCCTGGAGTTGGGAGGTTTTGTGGTCCTGGTGCTAGGGAGACCTGTCCCTGTGACTCCAAAAATTTGTTTATTGTATATTTTTCCAGATGAGATTTAGGATGCAACTGACAGATCTCTACTGAGTGAGCTCTTGGTGATGGCGAGAAAGGTGGTGGCCTTGAACTGGATGTCAAACAGAGTTCCCAATTGCAGGGCATGGATAGACCTAGTTTTACAGTGTATTCCACATTATAAACTGGTTTACTTACACCGGGGTACTCCGAATAAGTTTGACGAGATCTGGGGAAGATGGCAAAACTGGTGGACACATAGAGCGGATAATAATGTGGCGCTTGATGACGTGCAGATTGTTGATGATGGTTGATTGAGGTCTTACCTGCTTGTTGCGTGGATGGCTGTGGTGCATGATTACTGAGTGACGTTGTGTATGAACCCTGTGCATATTGAGTTCTTGCTGGCTGGTGGGCGGGTGGGGGGGTGGTGCTGCGGGTTCGGGAGAGAGAGGAATTGGAATCGGGGTAGGGGAGTATAGCATAATTTAAGTTAGATTACATTTTGAGAGTTTGGAATAACAATAAAAACCTCAGGTTGACTCTATAAGCCCTACTGATATGCATGTGTTCTTTACATTCTTACAAATGTCCACATGTCTTTGCTGTATTGTATGATTTTATATGTTTTTTTCTGTATATGAGATGTGTATGGAGCACACGTGTTATGCCGGTATCCTATTGCAGAACCACGGTAAAACAAAACCGGTGTAGACAGCACATTTCTCCTAACTAACAAAACTGGAGCTGTCTGCTTCTATTCAACTACCGTCTAAAAAAAAAAAAGCAAAAAATGACAAAGGGCAAGGAAATACACGTAAGTTTGATGACAGAAAGATCAAGTTTAGCGTTAGATGTTCCTCACATTATTGAAATCTGACATAGGGTGCCCCCTTCGACATATTAACCCCCGCTTTGTAAGTCAAATTATAGTGCTTTCTTACACCATTTTAATTCAACAAATATTGTTCACATTCAACATTTTAACCCCCCTTTTTAAAATTTGACTTACAGTGCTCCCATGACTTTCTTTCTCCATGTAAATTTGACATTGTTGTTCTTCAATTTTTTTAGACATGCCCTCTTTGTATTTGTATGAGCCCATAGTCCCTTTATCAAGTGTTAAGTACATTTTAAAAGTGATAAGGATTGAATAAGGAATGTGAGATGGGAGGGGACTGGCAGCAAGGGGACAAGGGGAGAGAGACAGGATCATACAAAGCAGATGCAAATTAATAAAAATATATAGTGTGTGAGACGAGTAAAACACGTATCAGAACAAAATAACTAGAAGAAAACATATAATATTTTGGTAGTGTGACAGGAATCCCAAGCCCTTATTCAGTCCAGTGTGCTTAGTGCTGAAGTGACTGATCATCTTAATTTCAAATGTCTTTCTCTTATGTATTCTTGAAGTATATTGATTTTAAGGTTATGGATGGAGTGGTTACCTTTGGTGAAATTATGACTGACTGGGAAATGCTTCTTAGTTTTATTGTATTTCTCAATAGATTGCCTGTGGGTATTCATCCTTAGGTTTAATAGTAGGTCTGTTTCACCAGTGTATCATCTCAATTCACATTTAGTGCAATGTATCATATATACAACATTTGCTGATGTACATGAATATGATCCTTTAGTGTTGTATGTCTTGTTGTTGTGTTGTGCGGTGTTGCTTACACATATGTGTTGACATGATTTGCAGCATGATTTTTTGCAAGGTTTGGTCCCATTATCATTGTTTGTCCATTCTTTGGTCAGTTTTCTATTGATTAATTTTTGTTTTAGATTTGGTGGTTGTCTGAAAGAGAAGGCAGTCTCTACACGTATACCTCTAGTGCCTACATCCAACCCTGCTCCAGAAGAAATATGCATCATCATCATCAAAGATCTACAGCCTCTGCTAATAGATAATGTGGCTGTAAAAAGACATCCCCCCAACCACCTATTCTGGTATTCAGACAACCACCGAATCTGAAACAAAAATTGATCAATAGAAAACCAGACAACGAATTGACAAAATGATAATGGAACCAAACTTTGCACAAAATTATACTTAAAATCATGTCAACACATCTGTGTAAATAACACTACACAACAAGATATACAACATTAACCCCTAAGGGACCGGCAGCGCGCGCACGCGGCCAGCACTTTAGGACCACGGACCGTTTTTTGGGGGGTTTTTTTAGATCTGATTCAGGCCTCCCCGAACTGCGTGCAGCCACAAGGGGAGCCCTGAATTCTATGATGTACTTTAGGGACATTCACCCCATAACCTACATGTACGTCATGGGTCGTTAACACCTTAAGGACCCATGACCGTCCTGTTCCGTCATGGGTTGTTATACACTTAACCCATGACGGAACTGGACAGTCATGGAATTCCGGGCTCCCCTCGCAGCTGCACGCCGTTCGGGGAGTCTGGAACTCCGTGCTCCGTGGTCCGCAAGGTGCGTGCGCGGCCCGTCGTTAAGGGGTTAAAAATCATATTCATGTACATCAGCAAATGTATATATGATACAATAAACTGAATGTGAATTGGGATGATACATTGGGGAAACAGGCCAACAGATAAACCTAAGGATGAATATCCACAGACAATCTATTGAGAAATACGATAAAACCATGAACCGTACCCAAGTCAGTCATTTCACCAAAGGTAACCAGTTCGTTCATAACCTTAAAATCAAAATACTCAGAGGGAACTTTAAGAAATCACAGGAAAGAAAGACATTTGAAATTAAGATGATCAGTCACTTTGACACAAGACACACTGGACTGAATAAAGATTTGGGATTCCTGTCATACTACCAACATTTTACATAATATTTTACAGGTTTTACTCCCACACAATATATAAATAAATATTATATATATATATAGGGCGGAGCCGAACTGAAACAAGATGGACACCTAAAAAACTTGTCTGAATATCCACAGACAATCTATTGAGAAATACGATAAAACCATGAACCGTACCCAAGTCAGTCATTTCACCAAAGGTAACCAGTTCGTTCATAACCTTAAAATCAAAATACTCAGAGGGAACTTTAAGAAATCACAGGAAAGAAAGACATTTGAAATTAAGATGATCAGTCACTTTGACACAAGACACACTGGACTGAATAAAGATTTGGGATTCCTGTCATACTACCAACATTTTACATAATATTTTACAGGTTTTACTCCCATACAATATATAAATAAATATTATATATATATATAGGGCGGAGCCGAACTGAAACAAGATGGACACCTAAAAAACTTGCTATTTTAGCCTGCTTTACTTTTTATGTACGAGCCTAGGCAGCATAACGACCTTGCTAATGCCTCTGGGGTATCGGAAGACGAAAAACCCTAAGAAAGAGATCAAGATCACGGACTATTTACCGGTGCGCCACAGTTCGGGTCGAGAGTTACAAGGCGCCGAAGAGCGAGGGCTCGAAGAGGCCTTGAAAAGTCTTCCGCACTCACCAGCAGAAAGTGGGGCTTTGTCCCTCTCTAATCTAATGGAGGGATTGGACCCCAAAGTTGAGATGGCACAACTTAATGATGCACAGTATCTCAAAACAGAGGATTTGGCAAACTTTCCCACGAAGGATGACCTTAGAGAGATGGTGGCGGAGATCAAAACGACGGTCAAGGATGAGATATCAGGTCTCTGTAAAGATCTTACCTCTCTGGGCCAAAGAGTGGATATGCTGGAGCGGGATTGGGAGATGGTCTACCAGGAACACCACAACCTTGAGCAATTGTTGGCGCAACAAGATGACACCATAAATCTACTTACAGCAAAACTGGACGATTTAGACACCAGAGCATGCAGGAACAATCTGCGCTTTCGGGGGATACCCGAATCCATCGGACCAGATGAACTTAAAACTCCTTACACCAGCTCTTCACTGAAGTATTAGGTTTGCCAGCAGAACCCCCGATAGTTTTGGAGCGAGTGCACAGAGCGTTGCGACCCAGGGGATCGCAAAATGATCCTCCTAAGGATGTCATTTGCAGATTACTCAACTTCAAAGACCGTGAGGTGGTTTACAAAAAAGGCAGAGACATGGAAGAACTCAATTTTATGGGTGCTACAGTGGTTCTATATCAAGATGTTTCTGTTCTCAACCTACAGCAGCGGAGGGCTTTAAAACCACTCACGGACCATCTACGAGAACACACAATACGGTACAGATGGGGATACCCGTTCTCGCTGATAGTCCAACACAAGGGGACTCAACAATCCACACACCGGACGCTATTCCTGCATTTTGTATGGAGTTGGGCATCCCACCTCCCAGACTACAGGACTCTGATCTTGCACAAGACAAGGGACAGCAGGTTCTCCGGCGCCCAAAAGAGGTCGAGATTTCCAGATGGCGAGATGTTGCAGAACCGAGGAAGAAGAGACTGAGGGAGTTGGCAGTCCCATGAGTTCCACAGGACTGTGAGACTTAAAAACTGTACATATATAATAGCGTGAGGTATCGGGTTTACTATCCCCTGCCTAACAGGCCTTGTATTTTTTATTATTGTTATTGAATTTGAGTGTGATAGATATCATCGGGATAGCGCTATACATGTAATTTGGATGGATGGAGGCCCTTGGTCTATCTTGGGGGGGGAGGCACTGTTTATATGATACAGGGCTCACTGGGTGAGGGGACAACCCCTTGTACTAGATGGGAGACTGTGATACTCATGAGTGGGGGAGTGGGGCAGCACAAATAAAAAACACAGGGGTGTCTCCATTATACTTCATAAAAACATCTCTTGGTTGCATGTAGACACTTTGTCGGACCAGGATGGCAGATTTTTATTCTTGAAGGGTCTGTTGTTTGGTGTCCCGTTCACTCTCGCCAACCTGTATGCCCCGAACACTAGACAGGCATAATTTTTGTCTAAGGTTTTACGCAAATTGTAAGACTTTAGACAGGGGCAAATCATACTTGGAGGATATTTCAATCTACCATTGGACCCCACTTTAGACTGTTCATCAGGCGTCTCTTCTGTCCCTCAATCCACGATAGATAGATGTAAGCAACTGTTTAGTGAACTTCACTTGTTTGATACATGGCGTCTCTTGTATCCAAATGCTCGGGAATATTCTTATTACTCCCCTCGTCACGAGAGGTACTCTCGAATAGATTTTTTATTAATGGAACAGCACACCATTCAGAATCTTGAGGAGGCCTTTGTGGGCCAGATCACTTGGTCCGACCATTCTCCAGTTGGTGCAATTTTTACAATAGCACCTGGTAGTCACGGCCCTTCAGCTTGGAGACTTAATGACTTATTGATCAAGGGCCAACAGAATCTTGATAAAATATCTGGTGTGATCAATGAATATTTCGACACTAATGAAGGGTCGGTAGACTCCAAAATTTCCCTCTGGGAAGCACATAAGTATGTCTTGCGAGGTGTTTTCATAGGGATGGGAGCGCGTAGAAAGAAAGAACAAACTGCCCATCTCAACTCTCTATTGTCCAAGCTTCCTACCCTTATAACCCATCACCAAAGCAACTTAGCCCCAGAGGACTACAGAATGATTCAAGCTACAAAGCTTGAAATATCAAATCTCTATGCTACAGCTACTCTCAAGTCCTTCCAGTGGACTAAATATGCTCATTACATGCAAGGGAACAAATGTAG
Organism: Rhinophrynus dorsalis; assembly: GCA_037306005.1. Taxonomy (NCBI): domain Eukaryota; kingdom Metazoa; phylum Chordata; class Amphibia; order Anura; family Rhinophrynidae; genus Rhinophrynus; species Rhinophrynus dorsalis. The sequence goes on along the minus strand of CM074720.1, from coordinate 192,765,102 downwards.
TAAACTTTTAGCTAGAATTGTTAAAATAAAACGCAGAGAAAATTATGTGACCCATGTAAAGGATGGCTCAGGTTCCTCCTGTTATACCTTTCCAACCATATCTGGTGCTTTTGTCAACTATTTCAAAGATCTTTATAATTTAGATGCGCAAACACCTACAATGTATGTAGATACCAAGCGCCTGCGGATTAGAGAATTCTTACAAAGGACAGGTTTGAAGCGCATTCCGGATTCCACTTTGGCTTCTTTAGAAGCCCCTTTGATGGAGCAAGAACTATTCGAAGTAATTCGCAACTCCCCTATAGGTAAAAGCCCTAGCCCGGAAGGTTTCCCCACAATATACTACAAATCTTTTGCTGAGCTTTTAGTGCCTCACATGTTAATTTCCTTTAATGAGATTCTTAAGGGGGGCTACTTTGTCTCCACAGCTTTGGAGGCACATGTAACTCTTATCCCTAAACCAGAAAAGGATACGACAATCTGCTCCAACTATCGTCCGATATCTCTGTTGAATAACAATATTAAATTTTAAGCAAAAATACTGGCGGATAGCTTGAAGGTCTGTCTCCCGCTCCTTACTCACCCCAATCAGTCGGGCTTTGTCCCAGGTCGAGAGACACGGGACAACACCACAAAGGTAATAGCTCTACTTCACACCACTCTGAAGAAGAGGATACCATCTTTGTTCTTAACAGTCGATGCCGAAAAAGCCTTCGACAGAGTGAGTTGGACGTACTTGGAGGAGTTGTTGAAGACTTTGGGGATGGGGGATCTTGCTATACATAGCATTATGTGAATGTATCGCGCTTCGACTGCTAGATTAAAAATCAATGGATACCTGTCGGAACCCTTTGCCATCTCCACTGGTACCCGACATGTATGCCCGCTCTCCCCGATACTCTTCATTCTCTCTCTAGAGCCGTTCTTGAACCTTGTCCGATACCAGCCAAATATCCACGGTCTTCCAACATGCTCAGGCGAAACAAAACTGTCCAGTTTCACAGATGATATTCTCATGCCTGCCTTTCTAGACGTACTCAGGGAATTTAGTGGTGTTTCCAAAATCTGAGATTCTCAATATTAATCTACCTGATGCCACCCGATGCATTTTACAATCGAATTATCCCTTCAAATGGCAAGCAGAAAAAATTAAATACTTAGGCATTTTCTTATCTCCCACTTTACAAACCGTACAGACTCTCAACTTTGAGAACATTCTTAGAACAATTCTAGAGGATTTCAAACGGTGAAATGGCTTACATGTCTCCTGGTTCTGGAGGATAAATCTTGTCAAAATGATAGCCTTACCTAAACTTATTTATCTTTTTAAA
>CM074720.1:190161686-190164186 GCA_037306005.1 Rhinophrynus dorsalis | reverse complement strand
GAGTAATATAGAGTAATATAATAAATTAAATCATATAGTGATCCATCCCGGATAGACTAATGTTCTTGCTTAGTCCCTCTAGATATTAGGAGATGTATTGTAAGAATAGTTGTTCTTTTGTGAAGTATTTATCCAGTCTCTTACAAACCAATTCCCAGTCCGTTACTCTAAGGAGGCTATGCCATCCCAGGACACAAAACTCAGTACGACTCGGGTCCTTCAGGTGGTGAACACTCCTGATCAGGAATTAAGTCGAATACAATAGTGTACTTTCTCTTTGTTCAGAATATTAAACTCCTCTTTCAAGAGGGAGATGAAAACATACCAATATGGAGGTCTAGCCTACCCGGAACCCAAGACTCTGTCCGGCCCGGGTCCTCCAGGGGGCTAACACTCCTAGTCAGAAATTAAATAAAATACAATACTGTGCGTTCCATTTACTCAGAATGATTTAACTCCTATTTCAAGAGGGAAAAAAACATATCACTATGGAGGTCCAGCCATCCCGGAACCCAAGACTCTGTCCGGCCCGGGTCCTCCAGGAGGCTAATATTCCCCCACTATGATACACTCCAGGCTTAAGACTTCCAATCCCCGTGGTGACTGTATTGCCACTGGCGATATCAATAGCTCAATGTATATCATCAATTCACTGTCTTAAAACCACCTCCACAGTTCCATGGATTAGAGCGGTGTATCATAGAAAACATGAATAAGATATATATTCATTCAAGCCATTAGGGACTAAAGTGTTTAATCTTTTGATCCAGCGTGTTTCTCTTTGTAGTAATTTCCGCCCCCTGTCACCCCCTCTGATGGGGTTGGGTTCTTGATCTATGATCATATATTTCAATGAAGACACTGTATGTTTGCATAGAGAGAAGTGTCTTGCCACTGGTTTGTCCGAATTCCCAGTTTGCACTGCATCCCTAATGGATTTTCTGTGATTTGCCATTCGTTCTCTAATTGAAGTGATGGTTTTTCCAATGTACATTAAAGAACAAGGACATATAATAAAATAAATCACATAGGTAGATGTACATGTAAGTCTTTGTTTAATGGGAATCATTTTGCCAGATCGTGGATCACGAAAAGAGGGTCCAGTCAGCAGGTTTTTGCATGTTATACAGCTGGGGCATTTAAAACATCCCATTCTACCACTAGGTAACCAAGTATGTGTTTCAGTCGTGTAACAATGTTTGGGATCCGTTTTAACTAGCATATTTCTCAAATTAGGTCCCCTTCTGTAGGCCATTAGGGGGGGGTTCCTGAAAATAGGTGGTAAAGTCTTCTCCTTGGCTAAAATATGCCAATGATCTTGTATACTTAGTTTTATCTTTGGGGAGGTAGGGGTGTATTGCGAACTGAAGATTAATCTTTGGGGTGATGTGACCTTTGTAGTAGGTTGTAATAATTGATCTTGTGAGAAAGTCTTTGCACGTTGTAAGTGTTCTCTTAGATGAATTTCATTATATCCTCTATCTTTGAATCTAGATATTAGTTCCTCTGTTTGTGTCAAAGCCATTTCTCTATCGCTGTTGTTCCTGAGTACCCTGATCATTTGTGAGTAGGGTACTGAAGTCAGTATGTGCTTTGGATGACAACTGCTCTTGAGTAACAATGTGTTTCTGTCAGTGGCTTTTCTATAATTGGTAGTGCTGAGTGTCCCATTGTTGTTACTAATTGTGATATCAAGAAAATTAACTTGTTCACTGCTCGCTGTGTATGTGAATTTGATTGGAGTGTCCAGTTGGTTCAAATAATTCACAAAAGTTTCCAAAGATACAGCGTCTTTTTTCCAAATCAGAAACAGATCATCGATGAATCTATAATAGCATAATAATTCATCTTTATACTGTGATAGAATATATCTCTCTTCGAACATAGCCATGTACAAGTTGGCAAATGATGGTGCGATGTTAGAGCCCATCGAAGTGCCAGAAACTTGTAAGTAATATAATTTTTCAAATTTAAAGTAGTTATACCCCAAACAGAACCCCAATAAGGTCATAAGAAATTCCGTTGGGGGTCTCTTCGTGTCATGATCTTTCACTAAGGCTCTGCGTACTGCTTCCATGCCGTCCATTGTGGGGATCATAGTATATAAAGATTTCACATCAAGTGTTACAAGGATAATATCAGGAACTACATTCCCTATTGTTCTTAATTTTACAAGGAGATCCGTGGTGTCTCTGATATATGAAGTGGTTTTTTGTACTAAAGGTTGAATATAGTAATCCAAAAATTGTGCAATGGGTTGTAATAATGAGCCAATCGCGGATACTATAGGTCGTCCAGGAGGATTGACCAGGTCTTTGTGTATTTTTGGGATAGTATACAATATAGGGCAAATAGGGTGATCTTTAGTTAGAAAACCCAGAGTGTCAGAGGTAATCCAACCTGCATTATGTGCTATCTGCAATGTTTTATCAATCATTATCTTATACTTCAAAGTAGGATCCCCAATAAGTGGTTGATAAATGTTACTGTCTTGTAATTG
>CM074720.1:190149186-190151686 GCA_037306005.1 Rhinophrynus dorsalis | reverse complement strand
TGAGAGTGAGAGACTGTGAGAGTGAGAGACTGTGAGAGAGTGTGAGAGTGAGAGACTGTGAGAGTGAGACTGTGTGAGATTGTGTGAGACTGTGAGTGTGAGACTGTGTGAGTGTGAGACTGTGTGTGAGTGTGAGACTGTGTGTGAGTGTGAGACTGTGTGTGAGTGTGAGACTGTGTGTGTGAGACTGTGAGAGTGTGTGTGTGTGTGTGAGACTGTGAGAGACTGTGTGAGTGTGAGAGACTGTGCGAGACTGTGAGTGCGAGACTGAATGAGACAGTGTGAGAGTGAGAGAGACTGTGAGACTGAGAGTGTGTGAGACTGAGAGTGTGAGAGACTGAGAGTGTGAGAGACAGAGTGTGAGAGACTGAGAGTGTGAGAGACTGAGAGTGTGAGAGACTGAGAGTGTGTGAGAGAGTGTGAGAGAGTGTGAGACTGTGTGAGACTGTGTGAAAGTGTGAGAGTGAGAGAGAGAGAGACTGAGAGTGAGAGACTGTGAGAGTGTGAGAGAGAGAGACTGAGAGTAAGAGACTGTGAGACAGTGTGAGTGTTAGACTGTGTTTGAGAGTGAGACTGTGTTTGAGAGTGAGACTGTGTGTGAGAGTGTGAGACTGTGTGTGAGAGTGTGAGACTGTGTGTGAGAGTGTGTGAGACTGTGACTGTGTGAGACTGTGTGAGACTGTGTGTGAGAGTGTAAGACTGTGTGTGTGAGTGTGAGACTGTGTGTGAGTGTGAGACGGTGTGAGTGTGAGACAGTGTGAGACTGTGTGTGAGAGTGTGAGACTGTGTGAGTGTGAGACTGTGTGTGAGACTGTGAGACTGTTTGTGAGACTGTGTGTGAGACTGTGAGAGACCGTGTGAGAGTGTGAGACTGTGTGTGAGAGTGTGAGACTGTGTGAGAGTGAGATTGTGTGAGAGTGAGACTGTGTGAGAGTGAGAGAGAGAGACCGTGAGACTGAGTGAGAGAGAGAGACTGTGAGATTGTGTGAGTGTGAGACTGTGTGTGAGACTGTGTGTGAGACTGAGAGTGAGAGAGTGTGAGATACTGTGAGAGTGGGAGAGAGAGTGTGAGACTGAGAGAGTGTGAGAGAGAGTGTGAGAGTGTGAGACTGTGTGAGACTGTGTGTGAGAGTGTTAGACTGTGTGACTGAGAGTGTGAGAGAGACTGTGAGACTGTGTGTGAGACTGTGTGAGAGAGAGAGACTGTGAGAGTGTGACTGTGTGAGAGTGTGAGACTGTGTGAGAGTGAGACTGAGAGAGTGTGAGACTGTGAGAGTGTGAGAGTGAGAGACTGTGAGAGTGAGAGAGTGTGAGACTGTGTGTGAGTGTGAGACTGTGTGTGAGTGTGAGACTGCGTGTGAGTGTGAGACTGCGTGTGTGAGAGAGTGTGAGACTGTGTGTGTGTGTGTGAGACTGCGTGTGTGAGAGACTGTGAGAGTGTGAGAGACTGTGAGAGACTGTGTCAGTGTGAGGGACTGTGTGAGACTTTGTGAGACTGAGAGAGACTGTGAGAGACACTGAGAGTGTGAAACTGTGTGAGATTGTGACTGTGAGACCGACCGTGAGACTGTGACTGTGTGAGAGACTGTGTGAGACTGTGAGACAGTGTGTGAGAGAGTGTGAGAGTGTAAGAGACTGTGAGGGACTGTGTGAGACTTCGAGAGAGACTGTGTGAGACTGCGAGAGAGACTGTGAGAGACTGTGAGAGTGTGAGACTGAGACTGTGTGAGACTGCGAGAGTGTGAGACTGTGTGAGACTGTGACTGTGTGAGAGACTGTGTGAGACGGGGTGTGAGAGAGTGTGAGAGAGTGTGAGACTGTAAGAGACTGTGAGAGTGTGAGGGACTGTGTGAGACTGCGAGAGAGACTGTGTGAGACTGCGAGAGAGACTGTGTGAGATTGTGAGAGTGTGAGACTGAGAGTGTGAGACTGTGTGACTGTGTGAGACTGTGTGACTGTGTGAGACTGTGAGAGTGTGAGAGACTGTGAGACTGCGAGAGAGACTGTGTGAGACTGCGAGAGAGACTGTGAGAGACTGTGAGAGTGTGTGAGACAGAGTGTGTGAGACTGAGAGTGTGTGAGACTGAGAGTGTGAGGGACTGTGAGAGTGTGAGGGACTGTGAGAGTGTGAGGGAGACTGTGTGAGACTGCGAGAGAGACTGTGAGAGACTGAGAGTGTGAGACTGAGAGTGTGAGACTGAGAGTGTGAGACTGAGAGTGTGTGAGACTGCGAGAGAGACTGTGTGAGACTGCGAGAGAGACTGTGTGAGACTGCGAGAGAGACTGTGTGAGACTGTGAGAGTGTGAGACTGTGAGACTGCGAGAGAGACTGTGTGAGACTATGAGAGAGTGAGACAGAGTGTGTGAGACTGAGAGTGTGTGAGACTGAGAGTGTGTGAGACTGAGAGTGTGTGAGACTGAGAGTGTGTGAGACTGAGAGTGTGTGAGACTGAGAGTGTGTGGGACTGAGAGTGTGTGGGACTGAGAGTGTGTGGGACTG
>CM074720.1:190124186-190139186 GCA_037306005.1 Rhinophrynus dorsalis | reverse complement strand
CAGTCTCACACAGTCTCAGTCTCACACAGTCTCAGTCTCACACAGTCTCAGTCTCACACAGTCTCAGTCTCACACACTCTCAGTCTCACACACTCTCAGTCTCACACACTCTCAGTCTCACACACTCTCAGTCTCACACACTCTCAGTCTCACACACTCTCAGTCTCACACAGTCTCTCTCGCAGTCTCACACAGTCCCTCACACACTCTCAGTCTCACGCACTCTCAGCCTCACACTCTCAGTCTCACACTCTCACAGTCTCACATTCTCTCTCGCAGTCTCACACAGTCTCTCTCGCAGTCTCACACAGTCTCTCTCGCAGTCTCACAGTCTCTCACACTCTCACAGTCTCACACAGTCTCACACTTTCACACACTCACACTCTCACAGTCTCTCTCGCAGTCTCACACAGTCCCTCACGCTCTCACAGTCCCTCACACTCTCACAGTCTCTTACACTCTCACACTGTCTCACACAGTCTCTCACACAGTCTCTCACACAGTCTCTCACACAGTCTCTCACACAGTCTCTCACACAGTCTCTCACACAGTCTCTCACACAGTCACAGTCTCACACAGTCTCACACTCTCACAGTCTCTCACACTCTCACAGTCTCTCTCAGTCTCACACAGTCCCTCACACTCTCACCGTCCCTCACACTCTCACCGTCTCTCACACTCTCACCGTCTCTCACACTCTCACCGTCTCTCACACTCTCACCGTCTCTCACACTCTCACCGTCTCTCACACTCTCACCGTCTCTCACACTCTCACCGTCTCTCACACTCTCACCGTCTCACACACACAGTCTCACACACACAGTCTCACACACACAGTCTCACACACAGTCTCACACTCTCACAGTGTCTCATACAGTCTCACACTCTCACACACAGTCTCACACTCTCTCAGTCTCACTCTCACACAGTCTCACACTCTCACACAGTCTCACACTCTCACACAGTCTCACACTCTCACACAGTCTCACACTCTCACACAGTCTCACACAGTCTCTCTCACAATCTCACACACAGTCTCACACTCACACAGTCTCACACAGTCTCTCTCACACTCTCACACACAGTCTCACGGTCTCACACACAGTCTCACGGTCTCACACACTCTCACACACAGTCTCACACACAGTCTCACACACAGTCTCACACACAGTCTCACACACAGTCTCACACACAGTCTCACACACAGTCTCACACACAGTCTCACACACAGTCTCACACTCACTCAGTCTCACACTCACTCAGTCTCACACTCACTCAGTCTCACACTCACTCAGTCTCACACTCACTCAGTCTCACACTCTCACACACAGTCTCACACTCTCACACACAGTCTCACACTCTCACACACAGTCTCACACTCTCACACACAGTCTCACACTCTCACACACAGTCTCACACTCTCACACACAGTCTCACACTCTCACACAGTCTCACTCTCACAGTCTCTCTCTCTCTCACACACAATCTCACACACAGTTTCACAGTCTCTCTCACACTCTCAGTCACACAGTCTCACACACAGTCTCACACTCTCACACACACTCTCTCACACTCTCTCACACTCTCTCACACAGTCTCACACTCTCTCAGTCTCACACACAATCTCACACACAGTCTCACACTCACACAGTCTCTCTCTCTCACTCTCACACAGTCTCACAGTCTCCCTCTGTCACAGTCTCACAGTCTCCCTCTGTCACAGTCTCACAGTCTCCCTCTGTCACAGTCTCTCACAGTCTCTCTGTCACACTCTCACACACTCTCACACACTCTCACACACTCTCACACACTCTCACACACTCTCACACACTCTCACACACTCTCACACACTCTCACACAGTCTCACACAGTCTCACACAGTCTCACACTCACACAGTCTCACACTCACACAGTCTTTCACAGTCTCACACACTCACAGTCTCACACACTATCACACACAGTCTCTCTCGCAGTCTCACACAGTCTCAGTCTCACACAGTCTCACACAGTCTCAGTCTCACACAGTCTCAGTCTCACACAGTCTCAGTCTCACACAGTCTCAGTCTCACACAGTCTCAGTCTCACACAGTCTCAGTCTCACACAGTCTCAGTCTCACACAGTCTCAGTCTCACACACTCTCAGTCTCACACACTCTCAGTCTCACACACTCTCAGTCTCACACACTCTCAGTCTCACACAGTTCCTCACACACTCTCAGTCTCACGCACTCTCAGCCTCACACTCTCAGTCTCACACTCTCACAGTCTCTCACATTCTCTCTCGCAGTCTCACACAGTCTCTCTCGCAGTCTCACACAGTCTCTCTCGCAGTCTCACAGTCTCTCACACTCTCACAGTCTCACACAGTCTCACACTTTCACACAGTCTCACACTCTCACAGTCTCTCACAGTCTCTCTCGCAGTCTCAGTCTCTCTCGCAGTCTCACACAGTCCCTCACCCTCTCACAGTCTCTCACAGTCTCTTACACTCTCACACTGTCTCACACAGTCTCTCACACAGTCTCACAGTCACACACAGTCTCACACTCACACAGTCTCACACACTCTCACAGTCTCACACTCTCACACACAGTCTCACACACGGTCTCACACAGTCTCACACACAGTCTCACACAGTCTCACACACAGTCTCACACAGTCTCACACACAGTCTCACACAGTCTCACACACAGTCTCACACAGTCTCACACACAGTCTCACACACTCTCACACACAGTCTCACACACTCTCACACACAGTCTCACACACTCTCACACACAGTCTCACACACTCTCACACACAATCTCACACTCACACACAGTCTCACACAGTCTCGCACTCACACAGTCTCGCACTCACTCAGTCTCACACTCACTCAGTCTCACACTCACTCAGTCTCACACTCACTCAGTCTCACACTCACTCAGTCTCACACTCACTCAGTCTCACACTCACTCAGTCTCACACTCACTCAGTCTCACACTCACTCAGTCTCACACTCACTCAGTCTCACACTCACTCAGTCTCACACTCACTCAGTCTCACACTCACTCAGTCTCACACTCACTCAGTCTCACACTCACTCAGTCTCACACTCACTCAGTCTCACACTCACTCAGTCTCACACTCACACAGTCTCACACACGGTCTCACACACTCTCACACACAGTCTCACACTCTCACACACAGTCTCACACAGTCTCACACTCACTCAGTCTCACACTCTCTCAGTCTCACTCTCACACAGTCTCACACTCACACAGTCTCACACTCTCACACAGTCTCACTCTCACAGTCTCTCTCTCTCTCACACACAATCTCACACACAGTCTCACAGTCTCTCTCACACTCTCAGTCACACAGTCTCACACACAGTCTCACACTCTCACACACACTCTCACACACACTCTCACACACACTCTCACACACACTCTCACAGTCTCACACTCTCTCACAGTCTCACACTCTCTCACAGTCTCACACTCTCTCACAGTCTCACACTCTCTCACAGTCTCACACTCTCTCACAGTCTCACACTCTCTCACTCTCAGTCTCACACACAATCTCACACACAGTCTCACACTCACACAGTCTCTCTCTCTCACTCCCACACTGTCTCACAGTCTCCCTCTGTCACAGTCTCTCACAGTCTCTCTCTGTCACAGTCTCACACTCTCACACTCTCACACTCTCACACTCTCACACTCTCACACTCTCACACTCTCACACTCTCACACTCTCACACTCTCACACTCTCACACTCACTCAGTCTCACACTCACTCAGTCTCACACTCTCACACTCTCACAGTCTCACACTCTCACAGTCTCACAGTCTCACAGTCTCACAGTCTCACAGTCTCACAGTCTCACAGTCTCACACTCACTCAGTCTCACACTCACTCAGTCTCACACTCACTCAGTCTCACACTCACTCAGTCTCACACTCACTCAGTCTCACACTCTCACAGTCTCACACTCTCACAGTCTCACAGTCTCACACTCTCACAGTCTCACAGTCTCACACTCTCACAGTCTCACAGTCTCACAGTCTCACAGTCTCACAGTCACTCAGTCTCACAGTCACTCAGTCTCACACTCTTCCTCACACACTCTCAGTCTCACGCACTCTCAGCCTCACACTCTCAGTCTCACACTCTCACAGTCTCTCACATTCTCTCTCGCAGTCTCACACAGTCTCTCTCGCAGTCTCACACAGTCTCTCTCGCAGTCTCACACAGTCTCTCACACTCTCACAGTCTCACACAGTCTCTCACACTCTCACAGTCTCACACAGTCTCACACTTTCACACAGTCTCACACTCTCACAGTCTCTCACAGTCTCTCTCGCAGTCTCAGTCTCTCTCGCAGTCTCACACAGTCCCTCACCCTCTCACAGTCCCTCACCCTCTCACAGTCCCTCACACTCTCACAGTCCCTCACACTCTCACAGTCCCTCACACTCTCACAGTCCCTCACACTCTCACAGTCCCTCACACTCTCACAGTCTCTTACACTCTCACACTGTCTCACACAGTCTCTCACACAGTCACAGTCTCACAGTCACAGTCTCACACAGTCTCACACTCTCACAGTCTCTCTCAGTCTCACACAGTCCCTCACACTGACACAGTCTCTCACACTCTCACCGTCTCTCACACTCTCACCGTCTCTCACACTCTCACCGTCTCTCACACTCTCACCGTCTCTCACACTCTCACCGTCTCTCACACTCTCACCGTCTCTCACACTCTCACCGTCTCTCACACTCTCACCGTCTCTCACACTCTCACCGTCTCTCACACTCTCACCGTCTCTCACACTCTCACCGTCTCTCACACTCTCACCGTCTCTCACACTCTCACCGTCTCTCACACTCTCACCGTCTCTCACACTCTCACCGTCTCTCACACTCTCACCGTCTCTCACACTCTCACCGTCTCTCACACTCTCACCGTCTCTCACACTCTCACCGTCTCTCACACTCTCACCGTCTCTCACACTCTCACCGTCTCTCACACTCTCACCGTCTCTCACACTCTCACCGTCTCTCACACTCTCACCGTCTCTCACACTCTCACCGTCTCTCACACTCTCACCGTCTCTCACACTCTCACCGTCTCTCACACTCTCACCGTCTCTCACACTCTCACCGTCTCTCACACTCTCACCGTCTCTCACAGTCTCTCACACACACAGTCTCACACACAGTCTCACACTCTCAGTCTCTCACTCTCAGTCTCTCACTCTCACACAGTCTCATACAGTCTCACACTCTCACACACAGTCTCACACTCTCTCAGTCTCACTCTCACACAGTCTCACACTCTCACACAGTCTCACACTCTCACACAGTCTCTCTCTCTCTAACACACAGTCTCACACACAGTCTCACAGTCTCTCTCACACTCTCAGTCACACAGTCTCACACAGTCTCACACACAGTCTCACACTCTCTCACACTCTCTCAGTCTCACACTCTCTCTCACACTCTCTCACAGTCTCACACTCTCTCACAGTCTCACACTCTCTCACAGTCTCTCACGGTCTCACACAGTCTCACACACGGTCTCACACACTCTCACACACAGTCTCACACTCTCACACACAGTCTCACACTCTCACACACAGTCTCACACTCTCACACACAGTCACACACTCTCACACACAGTCACACACTCTCACACACAGTCTCACACTCTCACACACAGTCTCACACTCTCACACACAGTCTCACACTCTCACACACAGTCTCACACTCTCACACACAGTCTCACACTCTCACACACAGTCTCACACTCTCACACACAGTCTCACACTCTCACACACAGTCTCACACAGTCTCACACTCACTCAGTCTCACACTCACTCAGTCTCACACTCTCACACACAGTCTCACACACTCTCACACACAGTCTCACACTCTCACACACAGTCTCACACAGTCTCACACTCACTCAGTCTCACACTCTCACACACAGTCTCACACTCTCTCAGTCTCACTCTCACACAGTCTCACACTCTCTCAGTCTCACTCTCACACAGTCTCACACTCTCACACAGTCTCACTCTCACAGTCTCTCTCTCTCTCACACACAATCTCACACACAGTCTCACAGTCTCTCTCACACTCTCAGTCACACAGTCTCTCTTACACTCTCAGTCACACAGTCTCACACACACTCTCAGTCACACAGTCTCACACACACTCTCAGTCACACAGTCTCACACACACTCTCAGTCACACAGTCTCACACACACTCTCAGTCACACACACTCACACACACTCTCACACACACTCTCACACACACTCTCACACACACTCTCACACACACTCTCACACACACTCTCACACACAGTCTCACACACAGTCTCACACACAGTCTCACACACAGTCTCACACACAGTCTCACACACAGTCTCACACTCTCTCACAGTCTCACACTCTCTCACAGTCTCACACTCTCTCACAGTCTCACACTCTCTCACAGTCTCACACTCTCTCACAGTCTCACACTCTCTCACAGTCTCACACTCTCTCACAGTCTCACACTCTCTCACAGTCTCACACTCTCTCACACTCTCTCACAGTCTCACACTCTCTCACACTCTCTCACAGTCTCACACTCAATCTCACACACAGTCTCACACTCACACAGTCTCACACTCACACAGTCTCACACACTCTCACAGTCTCACACACTCTCACACTCTCACACTCTCACAGTCTCACACTCTCACACACAGTCTCACACACAGTCTCACACACAGTCTCACACACACTCTCACACACACTCTCACACACACTCTCACACACACTCTCACACACACTCTCACACACACTCTCACACACACTCTCACACACACTCTCACACACACTCTCACACACACTCTCACAGTCTCACACTCTCTCACAGTCTCACACGCTCTCACAGTCTCACACGCTCTCACTCTCAGTCTCACACACAATCTCACACACAGTCTCACACTCACACAGTCTCTCTCTCTCACTCCCACACTGTCTCACAGTCTCCCTCTGTCACAGTCTCCCTCTGTCACAGTCTCACACACTCACAGTCTCACACACTCACAGTCTCACACACTCTCACAGTCTCTCTCACTCTCACAGTCTCTCTCACTCTCACAGTCTCTCTCTGTCACACTCTCACAGAGTCTCACACTCTCGCACAGTCTCACACTCTCGCACAGTCTCACACTCTCGCACAGTCTCACACTCTCGCACAGTCTCACACTCTCGCACAGTCTCACACTCTCGCACAGTCTCACACTCTCGCACAGTCTCACACAATCTCACACAGTCTCACACAGTCTCTCACAGTCTCACACTCACACAGTCTTTCACAGTCTCACACAGTCTCACACACTCACAGTCTCACACACTATCACACACAGTCTCACACTCTCACACACAGTCTCACACTCACACACAGTCTCACACAGTCTCGCACTCACACAGTCTCGCACTCTCACAGTCTCGCACTCTCACAGTCTCGCACTCTCACAGTCTCGCACTCTCACAGTCTCGCACTCTCACAGTCTCGCACTCTCACAGTCTCGCACTCACAGTCTCGCACTCACAGTCTCGCACTCACAGTCTCGCACTCACAGTCTCGCACTCACAGTCTCGCACTCACAGTCTCGCACTCACAGTCTCGCACTCACAGTCTCGCACTCACAGTCTCGCACTCACACAGTCTCGCACTCACACAGTCTCGCACTCACACAGTCTCGCACTCACACAGTCTCGCACTCTCACAGTCTCGCACTCTCACAGTCTCGCACTCTCACAGTCTCGCACTCACAGTCTCGCACTCACAGTCTCGCACTCACAGTCTCACACACTCACAGTCTCACACACTCACAGTCTCACACACTCACAGTCTCACACACTCACAGTCTCACACACACTCTCACACACACTCTCACACACACTCTCTCAGTCTCACACACTCTCAGTCTCACACTGGCTCACAGTCTCAATCTCTCACAGTCTCTCAGTCTCTCACAGTCTCTCAGTCTCACACACTCTCTCAGTCTCACACACTCTCTCAGTCTCACACACTCTCTCAGTCTCACACACTCTCTCAGTCTCACACACTCTCTCAGTCTCACACACTCTCTCAGTCTCACACACTCTCTCAGTCTCACACACTCTCTCAGTCTCACACACTCTCTCAGTCTCACACACTCTCTCAGTCTCACACACTCTCTCAGTCTCACACACTCTCTCAGTCTCACACACTCTCTCAGTCTCACACACTCTCAGTCTCACACACTCTCAGTCTCACACACTCTCAGTCTCACACACTCTCAGTCTCACACACAGTCTCAGTCTCACACAGTCTCAGTCTCACACAGTCTCAGTCTCACACAGTCTCAGTCTCACACAGTCTCAGTCTCACACAGTCTCAGTCTCACACAGTCTCAGTCTCACACACTGTCAGTCTCACACACTGTCAGTCTCACACACTGTCAGTCTCACACACTGTCAGTCTCACACTCTCAGTCTCACAGTCTCTCTCTCTCTCACTCTCACACTGTCTCACTCAGTCTCGCACTCACAGTCTCGCACAGTCTCGCTCTCTCACAGTCTCACACTCTCACACACTCTCTCACACTCTCTCACACTCTCTCACACTCTCTCACACTCTCTCACACTCTCTCACACTCTCTCACACTCTCTCACACTCTCTCACACTCTCTCACACTCTCTCACACTCTCTCAGTCTCTCACACTCTCTCAGTCTCTCACACTCTCTCAGTCTCTCACACTCTCAGTCTCAAAGTCTCTCTCTCTCTCACTCTTACACTGTCTCACTCAGTCTCGCACTCACAGTCTTGCACAGTCTCACACAGTCCCTCACACGCACACAGTCCCTCACACGCACACAGTCCCTCACACGCACACAGTCCCTCACACGCACACAGTCCCTCACACGCACACAGTCCCTCACACGCACACAGTCCCTCACACTCACACTCTCTCACACTCACACTCTCTCACACAGTCTCACACTCACACAGTCTCACACTCACACAGTCTCACACTCACACAGTCTCACACTCACACAGTCTCACACTCACACAGTCTCACACTCTCTCACACATAGTCTCAAACACGGTCTCACACACTCACACACACTCTCACACACAGTCTCACACACAGTCTCACACACAGTCTCACACACAGTCTCACACACAGTCTCACACACAGTCTCACACACAGTCTCACACACAGTCTCACACTCTCACACACAGTCTCACACTCTCACACACAGTCTCACACTCACACACAGTCTCACACTCACACTCAGTCTCACACTCACACTCAGTCTCACACTCACACTCAGTCTCACACTCACACTCAGTCTCACACTCACACTCAGTCTCACACTCACACAGTCTCACTCTCACACAGTCTCACTCTCACACAGTCTCACTCTCACACAGTCTCACTCTCACAGTCTCTCTCTCTCTCACACACAACTCACACACAGTCTCTCACACTCTCAGTCACACACTCTCACACACACTCTCTCAGTCTCACACTCTCTCTCTCACACTCTCTCAGTCTCACACTCTCTCTCTCACACTCTCTCACAGTCTCACACACAGTCTCACACTCACACAGTCTCTCTCTCTCACTCTCACACAGTCTCACGGTCTCTCTCTGTCACAGTCTCACGGTCTCTCTCTGTCACAGTCTCTCACAGTCTCACACACTCACAGTCTCTCTCTCTCACTCTCACAGTCTCTCTCTCTCACACAGTCTCACACAGTCTCACACACTCTCACACACTCTCACACACTCTCACACACTCTCACACACTCTCACACACTCTCACACACTCTCACACACTCTCACACACTCTCACACAGTCTCACACAGTCTCACACAGTCTCACACACAGTCTCACACACAGTCTCACACTCACACAGTCTCACACTCACACAGTCTCTCACAGTCTCACACACTCACAGTCTCACACACTATCACACACAGTCTCACACTCTCACACTCTCACACACAGTCTCACACTCTCACACACAGTCTCACACTCTCACACACAGTCTCACACTCTCACACACAGTCTCACACTCTCACACACAGTCTCACACTCTCACACACAGTCTCACACTCACACAGTCTCTAATAGTCTCTCACAGTCTCACACACTCACAGTCTCACACACTCACAGTCTCACACACTCACAGTCTCACACACTCACACACAGTCTCACACTCACACACAGTCTCACACAGTCTCACACACTCACAGTCTCACACACAGTCTCACACACAGTCTCACACACAGTCTCACACACAGTCTCACACACAGTCTCACACACAGTCTCACACACAGTCTCACACACAGTCTCACACACAGTCTCACACTCACACAGTCTCACACACTCACAGTCTCACACACTCACAGTCTCACACACTCACAGTCTCACACACTCACAGTCTCACACACACACAGTCTCACACACACACAGTCTCACACACACACAGTCTCACACACACACAGTCTCACACACAGTCTCACACTCACACACAGTCTCACACACAGTCTCACACACTCACACAGTCTCACACTCACAGTCTCACACACACACAGTCTCACACACTCTCACACACAGTCTCACACTAACACAGTCACACACAGTCTCACACACTCACACACACAGTCTCACACTGTCTCTCAGTCTCACACTGTCTCTCAGTCTCTCACAGTCTCTCAGTCTCTCACAGTCTCACACACAGTCTCACACTCACACACACAGTCTCACTCTCACACAGTCTCACATACACTCACAGTCTCACACACACTCACAGTCTCACACACACTCACAGTCTCACACAGTCTCACACTCACACAGTCTCACACTCACACAGTCTCACACTCACACAGTCTCACACTCACACAGTCTCACACTCACACACAGTCTCTCACAAAGTCTCACAGTCTCACACTCACAGTCTCACACTCTCACACTCACAGCCTCACAATCACAGTATCACAGTCTCTTACTCTCACAGTCTCTCTCTCACTCTCACATAGTCTCTCTCTCACTCTCACAGTCTCTCACTCTCACACAGTCTCACACTCTCACTCTCACACAGTCTTACTCTCACACAGTCTTACTCTCACACAGTCTTACTCTCACACAGTCTTACTCTCACACAGTCTTACTCTCACACAGTCTTACTCTCACACAGTCTTACTCTCACACAGTCTTACTCTCACACAGTCTCACTCTCACACAGTCTCACTCTCACACAGTCTCACTCTCACACAGTCTCACTCTCACACAGTCTCACTCTCACACAGTCTCACTCTCACACAGTCTCACTCTCACACAGTCTCACTCTCACACAGTCTCACTCTCACACAGTCTCACTCTCACACAGTCTCACTCTCACACAGTCTCACTCTCACACAGTCTCACTCTCACACAGTCTCACTCTCACACAGTCTCACTCTCACACAGTCTCACTCTCACACAGTCTCACTCTCACACAGTCTCACACTCTCAGTCTCACACACTCACATACTCTCAGTCTCGCACTCTCTGTCTCACACACTCACATACTCTCAGTCTCTCACACACAGTCTCTCACACACAGTCTCTCACACACAGTCGCTCACACACAGTCGCTCACACACAGTCGCTCACACACAGTCGCTCACACACACTCGCTCACACACACTCGCTCACACACACTCGCTCACACACACTCGCTCACACACACTCGCTCACACACACTCGCTCACACACACTCGCTCACACACACTCGCACTCTCTCAGTCTCACACTCTCACAGTCTCTCTCTCTCACTCTCACACTGTCTCACTCACAGTCTCGCACTCAGTCTCACACACAGTCTCACAGTCACTCTCACTCTCAAAAACTCTCAGTCTCACACACACAGTCTCACACACACAGTCTCACACACACAGTCTCACACACACAGTCTCACACACACAGTCTCACACACACAGTCTCACACACACAGTCTCACACACACAGTCTCACACACACAGTCTCACACACACAGTCTCACACACACAGTCTCACTCACAGTCTCTCACATTCACACTCTCTCACATTCACACTCTCTCACATTCACACTCTCTCACATTCACACTCTCTCACATTCACACTCTCTCACATTCACACTCTCTCACATTCACACTCTCTCACATTCACACTCTCTCACATTCACACACACTCACATTCACACACACTCACATTCACACACACTCACATTCACACACACTCACATTCACACACTCTCACATTCACACACTCTCACGCTCTCAGTCTCGCACGCTCTCAGTCTCGCACGCTCTCAGTCTCGCACGCTCTCAGTCTCGCACGCTCTCAGTCTCACAGTCTCGCACGCTCTCAGTCTCGCACGCTCTCAGTCTCGCACGCTCTCAGTCTCGCACGCTCTCAGTCTCGCACGCTCTCAGTCTCGCACGCTCTCAGTCTCGCACGCTCTCAGTCTCGCACGCTCTCAGTCTCACACGCTCTCAGTCTCACACGCTCTCAGTCTCACACGCTCTCAGTCTCACACGCTCTCAGTCTCACACGCTCTCAGTCTCACACGCTCTCAGTCTCACACGCTCTCAGTCTCACACGCTCTCAGTCTCACACGCTCTCAGTCTCACACGCTCTCAGTCTCACACGCTCTCAGTCTCACACGCTCTCAGTCTCACACGCTCTCAGTCTCACACGCTCTCAGTCTCACACGCTCTCAGTCTCACACGCTCTCAGTCTCACACGCTCTCAGTCTCACACGCTCTCAGTCTCACACGCTCTCAGTCTCACACGCTCTCAGTCTCACACGCTCTCAGTCTCACACGCTCTCAGTCTCACACGCTCTCAGTCTCACACGCTCTCAGTCTCACACGCTCTCAGTCTCACACGCTCTCAGTCTCACACGCTCTCAGTCTCACACGCTCTCAGTCTCACACGCTCTCAGTCTCACACGCTCTCAGTCTCACACGCTCTCAGTCTCACACGCTCTCAGTCTCACACGCTCTCAGTCTCACACGCTCTCAGTCTCACACGCTCTCAGTCTCACACGCTCTCAGTCTCACACGCTCTCAGTCTCACACGCTCTCAGTCTCACACGCTCTCAGTCTCACACGCTCTCAGTCTCACACGCTCTCAGTCTCACACGCTCTCAGTCTCACACGCTCTCAGTCTCACACGCTCTCAGTCTCACACGCTCTCAGTCTCACACGCTCTCAGTCTCACACGCTCTCAGTCTCACACGCTCTCAGTCTCACACGCTCTCAGTCTCACACGCTCTCAGTCTCACACGCTCTCAGTCTCACACGCTCTCAGTCTCACACGCTCTCAGTCTCACACGCTCTCAGTCTCACACGCTCTCAGTCTCACACAGTCTCAGTCTCACACAGTCTCAGTCTCACACAGTCTCAGTCTCACACAGTCTCAGTCTCACACAGTCTCAGTCTCACACAGTCTCACACTCTCACAGTCTCTCTCTCTCACTGTCAAAAACTCTCAGTCTCACACACTCACACAGTCTCACTCACACAGTCTCACTCACACAGTCTCACTCACACAGTCTCACACACACAGTCTCACACACACAGTGTCACTCACTCTCTCTCACAGTCACACAGTCTCACACAGTCTCACACACTCTCTCACACAGTCTCTCTCACACAGTCTCTCTCACACAGTCTCTCTCACACAGTCTCTCACATTCACACTCTCAGTCTCACACACTCTCCTCTCTCAGTCTCGCACGCTCTCACAGTCTCACACTCTCACAGTCTCTCTCTCTCACTCTCACACTGTCTCACTCACAGTCTCGCACTCACAGTCTCACACACAGTCTCACAGTCTCTCTCACTCTCAAAAACTCTCAGTCTCACACAGTCACTCTCAAAAACTCTCAGTCTCACACACTCACACAGTCTCACACACACAGTCTCACACACTCACACAGTCTCACACACACAGTCTCACACACTCACACAGTCTCACACACACAGTCTCACACACACAGTCTCACACACACAGTCTCACACACACAGTCTCACACACAGTCTCACACACACAGTCTCACACACACAGTCTCACACACACAGTCTCTCTCACAGTCACACAGTCTCACACACACAGTCTCTCTCACAGTCACACAGTCTCACACACAGTCTCTCACACACAGTCTCTCACACACAGTCTCTCACACACAGTCTCTCACACACAGTCTCTCAATCTCACACACTCGCACACTCTCAATCTCACACACTCGCACTCTCTCAGTCTCACACACTCGCACTCTCTCAGTCTCACACACTCGCACGCTCTCAGTCTCGCACGCTCTCAGTCTCTCTCGCTCTCGCTGTCTCACACTTTCACAGTCTCTCTCGCTCTCACAGTCTCTTTCTCACAGTCTCACACTGTCTCACTCACAGTCTCGCACTCACACTGTCTCACTCACAGTCTCGCACTCACAGTCTCGCACTCACAGTCTCGCACTCACAGTCTCGCACTCACAGTCTCGCACTCACAGTCTCGCACTCACAGTCTCGCACTCACAGTCTCGCACTCACAGTCTCGCACTCACAGTCTCGCACTCACACTGTCGCACTCACACTGTCGCACTCACACTGTCGCACTCACACTGTCGCACTCACACTGTCGCACTCACACTGTCGCACTCACACTGTCGCACTCACACTCTCGCACTCACACTCTCGCACTCACACTCTCGCACTCACACTCTCGCACTCACACTCTCGCACTCACAGTCTCGCACTCACAGTCTCGCACTCACAGTCTCGCACTCACAGTCTCGCACTCACAGTCTCGCACTCACAGTCTCGCACTCACAGTCTCGCACTCACAGTCTCGCACTCACAGTCTCGCACTCACAGTCTCGCACTCACAGTCTCGCACTCACAGTCTCGCACTCACAGTCTCGCACTCACA
>CM074720.1:189769186-190119186 GCA_037306005.1 Rhinophrynus dorsalis | reverse complement strand
TTAAAGATCGTGATCTCGGCACTTCTGGAGAGCCGCGGCCAGTCAAGGGACCTTATTCCAAATCTGAGAGCTATAACGGTGACATCATTCAGCAGGAAACTT
Source organism: Rhinophrynus dorsalis (assembly GCA_037306005.1). Lineage (NCBI taxonomy): Eukaryota > Metazoa > Chordata > Amphibia > Anura > Rhinophrynidae > Rhinophrynus > Rhinophrynus dorsalis. The sequence continues at coordinate 190,119,084 of CM074720.1, read as the reverse complement.
TGCTTGTGAATATCTCCCATTTTACAAATAAAATGAAAAAAGCTATCTGAATAACATCTAACCCATGCATTAAAAACCAAGTTTAGAATTGCATTTTAGGCATGCAGGAATACATATGAAATCTTTGAGTATATGATGTTTAAAGTTATATCAAACCAATTTGATTTTGTCAGTTACAGTGTTCCTTTAACATGAAGTAATTTAACAGATTTGATTGTTTAAATATCCCCACTCCCTTCCCTCTCATCGACATAAGCCCCAACTTCTCTTACGTAGCAACTGTAGCTCACTCTTGAAGAGTTATCTGTCTCCATGAAAGCGGTTTCATTGTTTTGAAACAGCTCACACAGGGACAAAATATCTATGTGGGTGAGCGCAATCAAGTTGCTATGGCAACTGTGCTCTAGCAGTTGGCACCTTCAGGAAAAGCGGGGAATGTGGGGGATATTAAACTCATATTATTAAAAAGTCTTGATCACACATTAATACTTTAATGAGGAAAAAAAACACTATCATGGCATTATATACGTCTCCCCTTAAGGCCAAAATAACAGCACAGGGTATAGAGTCGGGGCTGTTTGAGACAGGGAATGGGACTAGGCAGGGTTGCCCTTTAGCTCCCCTGTTATACATTTCTCTCTTGTTAACAGTTCGCAGAAAAGATACATAATGATATAGATATAAAAAGGGATAACAGTGGGTGCACTGGAATGTAAATTAACCCTACATGAGGATGATATCTTGATAATGTTGGGAGATCCAGAAAAATCGTTAAATATGATTAACCCCTTAAGGACCGGCGTGCGCACGTGCGGCCGGCACTTGCGGACCACGGGGCATTTTTTTTTTTTTAATTAGAGATTCCGGTTCATGGCTTCCGGAGCGGCGTGCAGCCGCGACGGGAGCCCTGAATGCCATGCCGTGCCAGGACAGTCATTGGTCCTTAAGTGTCAGACCGCCGTGACTGTCCTGGCACGGCAATGTTCCTTAAGGGGTTAAGAAATATAGTAAACTTTTGAACTATAAAGAGAAAAGGCAGATGCTTTTGCTTCAAGCCGATGAGTATCCAAAAGAGCATTAGTAACATAGTTCTGAGCTTCAGAAATATTGGTAAAAAGTGATAGCATGTCAGCTTTAGGGGCACCTTTGTGCACAGCAGTAGTTAGTTGTTCAGTCCAAACTGCAACACCCCTATTGACCCATGCAGAAGCCAAGATAGGTTTGCATGGACGCACCTATGGCCGCAAAGTGAGCCTTAAGAAAAGCATCAAGTTTTCTGTCAGTCACGGCTTTTAGAGTCTTTGAAAGCCTAGAAATGGGTGAATCAACCTTAGGAGGAGTAGCCCATTGAGTCGAGGCAACTTTGGAAAACGGATAAAATGTAGAGAACCTTTTAGACAGAGAAAGACTCTTACCAGGAGTCTTACACTCATACAGAATAATCTGACCAAGAATGGGATTAGGAAGAAACACAGTGCTAGACTTCTTAGGCTTTTGAGAGAGATCAGAAGTAACCTGTTCTACATGAGTAGAAGAAATATTTAGAGTGGTCAATACCGCCTTAATGAGACCCTCGGCCAAGGGCTCTGGGTCAGCTTCAAAGGGGTCACCATAAAAATTACTGGTAACTCTCGGTAGGCGATCCGCAGGGGGTGGAGCCTACCTTCCCTCCTTGGCTGCAGCTAGCCAACCAGCTCCAGAAAGATTTGAGACACTCTTGACTAGATAGTGGAAGGGATTACTGGTAACTCTGGGTAGGCGATCCGCAGTGGGTGGAGCCTACCTTCCCTCCTTGGCTGCAGCTAGCCAACCAGCTCCAGAAAGATTTGAGACACTCTTGACTAGATAGTGGAAGGGAAAGAAGATTCCTGTGAGCAGGAACCTGAAGGACCCCCACGGTCTGCCACAGGAGAGCAAAGCATGGTCCCTTGACAAGGTTGGGAGACCAGTAACCTGTATGGACTAAGAGAAAAGGATTTAACAGGTAAGACAAAAATCCTCTTTTCTCTGTTGTCCAATACAGGTTACTGGTAACTCTGGGATGTCCAACCATTGAGTTTCCCAGAGGTGAGAAGGCAAAGACCAGGTGCAAGGCACCCAAAGTCACCAGAGCAGATATGAATTATCAGATCAGAAATAGCCCAACAAACAATTAAGTGTCAATGGACACTGAACATGGTAACAACACCACAACTGTTACACAGCACATGTACTAGAGCCAACAGGGCTCAAAACTGAAGGAAGCACCAAGAACTAAAGAAATTCCTAGACAGGTAAGACTGCCTCCAAGATTTCCCTCCCAAAGCTGGTATCAGCCAATGCCAGTACATCAACACAGAAATGCTTCAAAAAGGTGTGCACAGACGACCAGGTGGCAGCCTTGCACAACTGATCAGCAGAGGCCTGATTCTTGTATGCCGAAGAGGCCCCAATAGATAGTGGAGAATGAGCCGTGACACTCAAAGTGACAGGATTCTTCCTCAGCTCATAAGCCTTACAAATAGTGGACTTGATGCAAGAAGCAAGTCACCTTGGATGCAGGTCTTCCTGCCCTAGGACCCTTAGGAATGATGAACAGTGCGATGCACATAAAACTTGAGACAAAGCACCACGTTTAACAAGTGGAGATCCCTCTCCTTGTCAGATGTGGGGTCAGGGCAGAAAGAGGGCACCACAATCTCCTGATTGATGTGGAACTCCAAAACCACCTTCGGGAGAAACTCCTGAGAGGTGCGAAGCACCAAAAGCTTGTAACTCCGCGACACAGCGGACAGACACAATCGCCAGGAGAAAGGCCATTTTCCTCATCAACAGTCAGGAATAGGAGCCAAAGACTCAAATGGTGGGTGCTGAAGAACGTCCAAACAAAGTTAAGATCCCACAGAGAAGCAGGAATTTTGAAGGCAGGACGAGTATGAGCAACACCCTGGAAGAAAACCTTGACATCAGGAAAGATGGCAATGCGCCTCTGAGAGAGGATAGATGCCTGAACCTTAAGGGAACTCAAACTGAGGCCCTTATCCACACTGTCCTGCAAAAACGCCAGGACCATAGGCAGATCAAGATCCAGAGACAGGTCCTTAATGGCACACGAAGATAGGAAGGTCGACTAGACACGATGGTAGATCTTGGAAGAAACACAAATGCAGGCACTGAGCATAGCAGCCACCACATCAGAAGAAAACCCTTTTTTCTTCAATATTGAGGATTTAATTTCCAAGCCGTCAAGACTAGACAAACCTCTTCCTACCAAAGGTAACCCTGTAGAAGAGGATCCTGAAGGCAAGGGAGCTGGAATGGCTCCACCACTGACAGATGTAGAATCTCAGGAAACCAAGCCTGTTGAGGCCAGTACAGAGCAATCAGAATGACTGGACAACGCTACAGTCATAATTTCCTTAACACCCTGTGAAACATTGGGAGGGGAGAAAAGATGTAGGACAGAGGGAATAGCCAAGGAATGGACATTGAATCCACCACCAGAGCTAGAGGGTTCCTCCATTGAGTCCAAAAACTTGAAACCTTCCTGTTGTCTCTTGTCTCCATCAGGTCGATGTAAGGAAGACCCCATTTCTGAACAATGAGGGTGAACCCCTCTGGGTGCAGCTCCCACTCTCCACTGTGTGTCGACTGAGGAAGTCCACCATGACAGTGTCTAGTCCAGGAATGGGCACTGTGGATATGGCAGGAACATGTTCTCCTGCCCAAGACAAGATAGCCTTGACCTCTAACCAAGCGGGGAGACTTCTTGTTTCGCCTTGCTGGTTGATGTAAGCCACGGCCGTGGCGTTGTCGGACTCTACCCGGGCTGGACAGTCTTCCAGCTGAGATGTCCAATGATGAAGGGCATGAAATATCACCTGAAGCTCCAATAGGTTGATGGCAAAGAGATTCCTCCGGAGACCACCGACCCAGAGCACTCAGGTGACCCAGGACCGCTCCCTAGCCGGAGAGGCTGGCATCCATCGTCACCATGGTCCAGAAGGATACCAGGAAGGACCTGCCCTTCAGTAGATTGGAGAGGTCAAGCCACCATGACAAATTCAGTTCCACATGAAGAGGGAGGGACACTGACACTTTCAGAAGGTCTGCTGACCCTTGCACACCTGGATCACAAACCCCTGGAGTTCCCTGGTGTGTGCCATGGCAAATGGGAATGCTTCTATGGTGGAGATTAATTTTCCCACTAGAGAGGACAGCTTCCTGGCTGGAACTGGATCTTGAGCCAGGATCGCAGAAACCCTGTGGGTGATCTGGTGAGAAACACCGTGCTCTTCTGAGTGTCGAAGAGGAGGCCCAGGAAGACCAGACGCTGGGATGGGACAAGATCGGACTTGTCCATGTTGATGATCCACCTGTGATGGGTGAGAGCATGAATGCATTGCTGAACCTGCTGATAAAGAAGTTCCGCAGAAGGGGCTTTCAGAAGAAGGTCATCCATGTACGGAGTAACTCTGATGCCATCTCGGTGGAGGATGGACATTAAAGCTCCCAGGACACGGTTGAAGACTTGAGGAACTGTCGTCAGATCAAATGGAAGAGCTGAAAACTGAATGTCCCCGGTCGCTAGCAAATCGGAGGTACCGCCGGCTCTCTGGATGAAAGGCAATGTTTAAGTACGCATCCTAAAGATCCAGGGATGCAAGGAATTCCCCCAGGGACATGACAGATCCTTTAAATCCAAACTGGGACAACAACCGCCGTCCTTCTTGGAAGTCACAAAGAGGTTTGAGTAAAAACCCATACCTCTGTCCTGAACTGGAACCGGCTCTAGAACATCCTTGTCCAGAAGAGCCTGAATAGCGCTGTTGAAAACACAGCGTTTCTCTGCGCCCTGAGGCGTACGAGCAGGAAAGAAGTGAAAGGGAGGAAGAGAGACGAAAGTGATCCTGTTCCCTTCAGTCACCACCTGTAAAACCCATGGGTCCATCACTGAATCCTCCGAAATGCTGTGATAGTGACCCAGACGACCACCCACAGCAGAGTGTGGACCCGGGTTCAGTGAGCCATGCTGAAGGTGGCTTGGAAGCCTTGGGCTTGGAGGAGACCTTGGGCTTCCACTGCTGTTTGGGCTTGGAGGAGGTACGCGGAGCAGAGGGAACAATCTGGTTCACCGGACGTGTCATTCTGAAAGGAATGAAAATACCGGTTACGCTCAAGCTATGTTTTCTTCCTAGGAACCAAGGGTAGAAGGGTACTCTTACCTCCTGTGGCCTCACTGATCAGATCCTTAAGATCTGGCCCAAACAGATCTTGAAAAGGTAAGGAGAGCAATGCTCTCTTAGAAGCAGTGTCAGCAGACCAGATCTTGAGCCAAAGAGCCCGCCTGGCAACCACAGACATGGTGAAAACCCTAGCCACCAAACTGATGGCATCAAATAAGGCAGCAGAAACATGCTGTTTCTGGAACGTGCTGTGCCTCAGAAATGCTGGCAAAAAGGCGCAACATATCCAAAGTAAGAGCACCCTGACGGACAGCCAGGGTGAGCTGTTCAGTCCAGACCACAATAGTCCAGTTCACCCATGCTGCTGCAAATCCTGGACACATGGCAGAACCAGCAGTGGCAAAGATGGAATTGAGGGAGACCTCAAGTTTCTCGTCAGTCCAGTCCTTTACAGCAGATGCATCAGAGACTCGCAAGGCAGTATATTTGGATAGCCTGGAGATAGGAGAATCCACTTTGGAAGTATGAAGCCACTGAGCAACCGCAGCCTCATAAAAGGGATAAAGCTTGGCAAATTTCTTGGAGACAGAAGGTTTCCTGTCCGGAGACTTCCACTCTTCAGACACAAGGCGGTCAAGAGTGGGGTTAGGTGGAAAGCAAGTAAAGGGCTTTTTAGGCTCCTGACATACATCAGAAGGGTCAGAAAGAACCTCCTGAACTAAGGGAATGTTTAGGGCATTTAAAACAGCCCTGATAAGGTCCTCAGCCAATGGCTCAGGATCAGCCTCAAAAGGGTCCCCAAAAAAGGAGTAGCCCACAGCAGAACATTCCTCAACATCTGAATCCACCAGCAGTTCCTCCTCAGAGGAATCTGACATGTCAGGTACACCCTGAAGCTTTGGCAGGGAAGACTTGATGGAGGAAGGGGTCTGCCAAGGATGAAAGACCCCCTGTAACTGGGATGGAAAGATTTGCAAAGTGGACCTAAGGTCCCTAGTAGCAGCCTTGAACTCTTGAACCCAAACTAGTTCTAGTCCATGGCTGGAGGTTCCTGGAAGACTCTCAGGGACATCAGAACATGCTGGGCATAAATGCCTGAGCATTCTCTACGTAACCCTGAATGACAGGAAGAGCAATGCGCAATAGGGGATACAGACACTCCAGCATCCTTAGTCTTAGGTCTGGCCCCAAGTTCCATCAGTATAGACATTCTCACAGTGTCAAATAACCTTACTAACTTCTAAAGCTATTTCAAAAAACTATTCTCTTGCCTGTGTTATCTTCCCCAAGGAACACATCTTTTTGGAGCTGGTTGGCTAGCTGCAGCCAAGGAGGAAAGGTAGGATCCACCGCCTCCATACAATTCTAGAATTGTTCCTGCCTACAATTAAAGGGGTGGATCGCCTACCCAGAGTTACTAGTAAACCTGTATTGGACGACAGAGAAAATAGGATTTTAGTCTTACCTGTTAAATCCTTTTCACTTAGTCCATACGGGTCACTGGTACAATGGGAGGCGATCCGCCCCTTTAAGTAGGCAGGAACATTAATTCAAATGTATGCAGGGGGTGGAGACTCCCCTCCCTCTTAAGTTGCCTTCAGGCCAGAGAAAAGCTAGATTGATTTGAGCCACTAAACTGACCAGAGTAAGAAGGAAAAGGAAGACTCCTGTGAGCCTGCCCCGAAGGTCTCCCACTGAATGCCACAGGAGAGCCAAGCATGGTCCCTTGACAGGGTGGGAGACCAGTGACCTGTATGGACTAAGTGAAAAGGATTTAACAGGTAAGACTAAAATCCTATTTTCACGGTCGTCCAATACAGGTCACTGGTACAATGGGATGTACAAACATTGAGCTTTCCCAGAGGCGGGAAGTGAGGCAAGGACCAAGCGCAAGGCCCAAAGTCACCAGAACTGCTTTGAACCAATTAATCATAGAGCCCAATAACAGGAGTGTCAACGGACACCAACCAGGGGTAAAAACGAACCCCTGAACTAACACAGCACACTGAACTAGAGCCAACAGGGCTCAACAGCAAAGAAGCACTAAGAACCACAGAGTAGAAGGACCTAAACAGGCAAGACTGCCTCCAGGACCTTTCTCCCAAAGCTGGCATCAGCCGAGGCCAGTATATCAACATGATAGTGCTTAGAGAATGTGTGCACAGAGGACCAAATGGCCGCTCTGCACAGTTGATCAGCAGACGCCTGATTCTTGTAGGCCCAAGAGGCCCCAATTGATCTGGTGGAATGAGCAGTAACCCTGAAGGGAACGTGCTTATTCCGCAGTTTGTAGGCTTCACGAATGGTAGATTTTATCCAAGAGGCAATAGTTACCTTGGATGCCGGTCTCCCTGCCCTAGGCCCCTCAGGAGTGACGAATAGGGCGTCAGACTTCCTGATAAATCTTATGTTCATCGCACTGAGTCTAAGACAACGCACAACATCCAACAAATGGAGATATCTTTCCTTTTCAGAGGAAGGGTTAGGGCAGAAAGAGGGAACCACAATCTCCTGATTGATGTGAAATTCGGAGACAACCTTGGGTAAAAACTCCTTGGAAGTGCGAAGCACTGCCTTATCCTTGGGGAACACCAAGTAAGGAGGTTTACAAGACAGAGCTTGTAACTCTGCTACCTGGCGAACTGAGACAATAGCCAAAAGAAAGGCCATTTTCCAGGTCAACAGACGTAAAGGAATAGAAGCCAAGGATTCAAACGGGGGTCTCTGGAGAACCCCCAGCACCAAATTGAGGTCCCACTGGGGAGTAGGACTCTTGAAGGCAGGCCGAACATGAGCCACACCTTGGAAGAAAACCTTATCAGGAAGAATAGCAATCCGTTCCTGGAAAAATACAGACAGAGCTGAAGTCTGAACCTTGAGAGAACTCAGGCTGAGTCCCTTCTCAACCCCATCCTGCAAAAAGGCCAGGACCATGGGAAGATGGAAATCAAGTGATAGATCCTTATCAGTACACCATGCCACAAAGGTGGACCATATGCGATGATAGATCTTGGAAGACACAGGCTTGCGAGCTCTAAGCATCGTGGACACCACTGAAGAGGAAAACCCTTTCTTCTTTAAAATTGAGGATTCAACCTTCAAGCCATCAAATGGAGAAGCTGAACATCCTCCTTCCACAGATATCCCTGAAGAAGTAGATCTGGACGGGCAGGAAGCGGAAAGGGATCCGCCACAGACATGGCTAGCAGTTCCGGATACCAGGACTGACAAGGCCAATTTGGAGTGATTAGGATGACAGGACAACGCTCCATCTTCAGCTTCTGGATGACTCTGATCAACAGAGGGAGAGGAGGGAAGATGTACGCTAGGGAGAACTCCCAAGGGATTGACAAGGCGTCCACTGCTAGAGCAAGAGGGTCCCTCCACCGAGAGCAAAACACTGGCACCTTCCTGTTGTGTCTGGTAGCCATCAGATCCACTACAGGTACCCCCCACATCTGGGTTAGAAGGTGAAACACCTCTGGATGAAGAGCCCACTCTCCGCTGTCGACTGTGTGACGACTGAGGAAGTCTGCCATGACGTTGTCTACGCCTGGAATGTGTACTGCTGAAATGACGGGCGCATGAGCTTCTGCCCAAGATAAGATGGCCTTGACCTCTAACCAAGCGGTGAGACTTCTTGTGCCGCCTTGTCTGTTTATGTAGGCCACTGCGGTGGCGTTGTCGGACTCCACTCTGACTGGACAATCCTCCAGCTGAGATTCCCAGTGTCTCAGGGCAAGAAAGATGGCACGAAGTTCCAGAACATTGATGGAGAGGAGAGATTCTTCCAGTCCCCATTTCCCCTGAGCACTGAAACGACCCAACACTGCCCCCCATCCCCGGAGGCTGGCGTCCGTCGAGACTGTGGTCCAATAGGGAACCTGAAAGGACCTCCCTTTCAGGAGATGAGACAGGTCCAACCACCATTCCAAGCTCAACTCGACATGAGGAGGCAGAGAGACTGACAGATGCTGATGATCTGGATGATTCCTGCACCTCTGAATCACAAACCTCTGAAGTTCCCTGGTGTGTGCCATAGCAAATGGCACTGACTCTATTGTGGAAATGAACTTCCCCACCAGAGAAGTCAACTTCGGCACTGGAACCCTTTCCAGCTCCAGGATCTTGGATACATGGAGAGCAATCTGATGAGCCACTTCCTCCGGTAAAAACACCATGCACTGCTGAGTGTTGAACAGGAGACCCAAAAAGAGGATCTGTTGAGATGGGACCAAGTCTGACTTGTCCAGATTCACAATCCAGCCGTGGCGATTGAGTGTCTGGATGCACAGCTGAACCTGCTGGTGAAGGATCTCCGCAGATGAAGCATTCAGGAGCAGATCGTCCATGTAGGGAGTCACCCTGACACCATCTCGATGAAGCACAGCTATCAAAGCTCCCAATACTCTCTGAAAAACCTGAGGAGCTGAAGTCAGTCCAAAGGGAAGACCTGAAAACTGAAAGTGGCCTTTGTGACAGGCAAACCTGAGATACCGTCTGCTCTCTGGATGAATAGGGATGTGAAGATATGCATCTTGAAGGTCCAGGGAGGCAAGGAACTCCCCTGGAGACATTGCAGCTATCACAGAACGCAGAGATTCTTGACGATAGTGGGAACTCACAACAAAGGAATTGAGATCCTTGAGGTCCAAGATAGGAAGGGCACCTCCATCCTTTTTGGCCACAACGAACAGGTTGGAATAGAATCCTGAACCTGTGTCCTCTGAGGGGACCAATTCCAGGACCTCTTTGTCCAAAAGATCCTGAATAGCGTCGTCGAACAGACGTCTTTTTGTAGGCTCCTGAGAAGGACGAGTAAAATGGAACCGAAAAGGAGGAAGGGAAGAGAAAGGGATCCTGTATCCCTCTGATACCAGCTGAATAACACAAGGGTCCGCCACTGACTCCTCCCAAATCCGGCGAAAGATGCGGAGACGTCCACCTACTGCCGGATGCGGACCCGGGTTCGGTGAGTCATGCCGAAGCAGTCTTAGAGGTCTTGGCCTTGGGGGCAACTTTGGGCTTCCAGGACTGCTTGGGCTTGGAGGAGGGACGCGTAGAGGACGACCCCGTCTGGGACGTGGAGCGTGTCTCAGTCTGAAAGGAACGAAAGGACCGGTTGCGTTTGGCTGGAAACTTTTTCTTGAAGACTGAGGGTAGAAGAGTACTTTTACCTCCAGTAGCCTCACTGATCATCTCTTTGAGTTCAGAACCAAATAGCAAGTTCCCCTGAAAGGGCAAGGAAAGCAAGGCTTTCTTAGAGGCTGTATCAGCAGACCAAATTTTCAGCCAAAGGGCACGTCTAGCCACCACAGAAGAAGTGGAGGCCCTCGCCATCATGCGCACAGCATCAAAGGCAGCATCAGCAACATAATTCTGTGCTTCAGTAATATTAGCAAGGAGCTGCAACTGCTCAGATACCGGTGCATCCTGGCGGACCGCTTCAGTCAGTCGTTCAGTCCAGGCCGCAATAGCTCTATTAACCCACGCCACTGCAAAGGTTGGACGCATGGCAGTGCTAATGGAGGCAAAAATAGACTTAAGAGAAAGTTCTAGCTTTTTGTCCGTCCAATCCTGCAGGGCAGAGGCATCAGAGACAGCTAAAGCAGTAGATTTGGATAACCTGGAATCAGGAGCATCCACTTTAGGAGGATGAACCCATTTTGCCAGTTCAGTCTCAGGAAAAGGGTAAAGTTTAGCAAACTTTTTGGACACAGACGAGGATTTGTCAGGATTCTTCCACGCTTCAGAGACTAGACGGGCAAGAGCAGGGTTAGTTGGAAAACATACAACCGCCTTAGATGCTTTTTGGAAAACGTCAGTTGGATCATGAGTAGATTCCTGAGTCAGAGGAAGGTTGAGCGTAGTTAACACAGCTATAATCAAACCCTCAGCAGAAACCTCAGGGTCACATTCATAAGGGTCCCCAATGGACCTGTTAGACTCAATAACAGTGCCTTTCTCAGCATCAGAATCCTGCAAAAGTTCTTCTTCAGAAGAATCAGACACATCAGGAGCCCCCTGTGGCTTAGGCAGGGAAGTCCTGATTGTAGAGGGGGTCTGCAAAAACTGGAGAGCCCCCTGTACCTGAGAGGGAAAGAGTTGGAGAGTAGATCTGAGATCCCTAGTGGCAGGTTTAAACTCTTTCACCCAAGTTGGCTCAATAGCAACCCTGGGCTTCCCAGCCATGCTATCATGACAATCAGTGCATTTAGGGCATAAACTACCAGAACAATCTCTAGGCAGCCCAGAGTGACAAGAGGAGCAAAGCGCAATGGGGGGAACAGACACCCCAGCCTCCTTAGTCTTGGGTCTAGCCCCTGGCTCCAGTGGAGTAGACATGCTCACAGCGTCAATATACACCACTTAACAAATATCACCCAGTAAAGTGTGAAAGATTAAAGTTTCACTCCAGAAATGCCTAAAAACGGACTTATCTGGCCAGCGAAGGGTTAATCTGCTGAGAGGAGAGAAGGCTCGGTCCCTGCGTAGTATACTCGCTGAGAAATAACACCACAAAATGGCTGCCGTCAGGTCAACCAATCAGAAAGAGAGCGCGAAACGGCGCTCGTGGGAAATGTAGTTTTCTCTCAGAAGTACCCCAAACAGTGCAGAAGCCCCCCTGAACTCCCCAAACCCCGAAATTAGACACCGGATGATAGAGCAGGAGCATAGGAATAAAATGAGCCATCTCTGAAGTTGCTGTGACAAGCGGTTCCAGAGATATGTCCCACACTGTGTAATCTCATAGAGAGTAAAGGAGCAATGGCGTCTATGTGGGAAAAGGCGCACTTAAAGGCACGGAACACTAAACTTTAATAAAGTCCTACTGCAACATAAAATGCCCCAAACAGTTATCAAACACATGAGAAACATAAGAAAAACAATACCCAATGCTCCAAAACCCAGAGAATACCACAGAAATTGCATAAATATAAGAAATGCAAAAAAAAACACCCTATGAGTGCTGGAGTGCAATGCAAACTCCCAAATACAAGCCCATCAAAGGGACACTGTGGGGACAAGTGGACCTTCAGCACTCAAGGGGTGGCTCACCTTTCTGCAGGACTTCTGTCTTCAGGTGACCATGATGAAGTAGGAATAGACCAGAGGTAAATTCCTCAGCAGGGAAGCTGCTTGACTCAAGCTGTTCCCTCTTCAGGGCATAAGGTCCACAGAAAATCCCTGGAAGCTGCACTAGCCACTTTGGAGAGGGCAATTCACAGCCATGGTCACCCTCCTAATGGTGGTATTCCATATTTGAATAAAAACAATAAAATACTAAGTTGAATGTATAGATGTTCTCCACCTGGTGTGCATAGCACACAGGAACAAATCAATCTAGTGGCTCTGGCCTGAAGGCAGCTTAAGTAGGAGGGGAGGCTCCGCCCCCTGCACACATTTGAATAATTGTTCCTGCCTATTAAAGGGGCGGATCGCCTCCCAGAGTACCAGTGACCTGTATTGGACGACAGTGAAACACTGCTTTTTTACTTACGTCAAGTTTACGAGAGAGTGGTGGTAAAATGGCTGTGTAAAAAATTTGAAAACACACCTAAAATGAAAGATGGGGGTGTCTACTTTTCAAAAATATACACTTTTGGGGGGAAATCTTAAAGTGGAGCACTGGAACATAGTCCCAAATGAGAAATGGCACCAGATAAGAAAGATATGAAAATTCAGTATTTGTTCAAATTTGTGCCCCATAGCTCCCCCCAAATCTTGAGAAAACTAAGCATATGGGGTATTGCCATACTCAGAAGAAGGAGGCAAACACTAAACAATCTTCACCTATTCTGTTAGTGAAATTCACATCAACACTGAAGTGTGAAAAACACTGTTTTTATAACTTACGTCAAGATATACGAGGGATTGGTGGTAAAATGGCTACATTAAAAATTTGAAAACATATATAAATGAAAGCTTGGGGTGTCTACTTTCCAAAAATATACACTTTTGGGGGGAAATCTTAGAGTGGAGCACTGTTACACAGCCCCAAATGAGACATGGCACCAGTGATGCAAGCTGTGAAAATTCAAAGTGTGAAACTGGAAATGCGCATGTTCCAATTTGGGTCCCGTATCTCCCCCAAACCTTGAGAAACCTATGCATTTGGGGTATTGCCGTACTCAGAAGAAGGAGCTGAACATTAAACAATGGATATTTTTACATTTTCAACTATCTCGTGCTTGATATCAACGGTAATATTGAAATGTAAGTGTGAAAACTGCAAAAAAAAAAAATTCCACAATTTTGAATTTTTTTTCTGGAAAAATAGCTGCATAAAAAACTTCAAAATTCTCCTGATTATTTACCTTATGTTGTCTAGTTTTCATTAACATATACCTTTGTGGGACATTTTTGGTTCTGGCACCATCAACTAAGCTATGATGCTCACATGCCAATTGTTGAAAAATTACAAGTTGGAAATAATGGCATGCATCTTGTAATATTTACCTTGTAAATGTGAGGAAAGGATTGAAATACTAGTCATATGGGGTACTCTTATATTCAGGAGAAGCAAATTAATATATTTAGGGGTATTTTTTTTTCCCATTAACTAATAGTATGCAAATCCTGACAGAAAAATGTAAGCAAAATGTTTTTTTTTTGTTTTGTTTTTTTAATTTTTTTCCTCTTTTTTTCTATTTTAATCAAATTAAACAAAGAGGTATTCACATAATTGTGGTATCAAAAGAAAGCCCTACTTGTCCTTAAAAACACAGTATATCATTTGTGTGGGTGTACAAAAGGAATTAAAGAGAAAATATGGTTGAACAAAGACAGTCAAAAAAAAAAAGTCAAAATTGCTCCGGTCCTTAAGGGAAAACGACATCAGATTTTCCCGGTCCTTAAGGGGTTAAACATTAACTATATGCTACTTTTTAAGAACCCAAAAGATGAATTGCAAATCCCTACTCTAGCCATCAATGTATCCAGGAAAATCACAATACTTTTTAGATGCTTTTGAAGATTCCACCCATAGACCATCTTTTGGAAGATTTAAAATCTGCGACCCCAGAATACTGCTTAAAAACTGATCTCTTCCCACCACATATACCTGCAACATGTATTTCTAAAAAAAAAAAAAAAAAAAAAAAAAAACACCCCTCTAAAAAGAAGTAAATTTTCATTCCCTGTAGATACTCAGCAACAATGAACATGTCTAAGAGGATACACCACAATTGGAAGGCTTTAGAAACTTTAATACAGTCTTCATCTTCACAAAGGAAAGCTATTTTATGTACAGCATCACATTATTTAGTTACAGCAATATATAAAATAGCACTCAATACCCTTAAAGGGAAAATACCTTTATCACCATGCCAAGTAGAAGTGTTTAAAAAGTGGCATAAAAATATAAAGGCTCTGACCAAAAAAAAAAAATAAATTCAACTATTAAGAAGTCTGGCGGTTTCACTGGCTCTCTTAGGTTTTGCTATACCGCTGCTAACAGGCCTTCTAACTAACAGATAATGTATGTATGCTGAGAAAAAACATTTGGTTCCTAAACTAGAGTTGGACCTAATACAGCATACAGGCCTGCGCACTGTGGGCACGCAAGAGTGTCATGCAACGTCTTGAATCAGATATTATGGTGATGCTTCAGAATAAAAATAGAACACAGAATGAAAAGATAAAGTACCACTATATTGCAGAGATACTTGGTACATGCTAAGCAGAGTGAATGTGAAAAGATGCAGTTGACGCTTCTCCCACTTCCTGGAGAATCCACCACAACAACAAAAGCTAAGCAACAGGTTCAGTCTGCTGAAATATCGGATGCTTCAGATGGTGTACTTTGGGAGGTAACTAATTATGGAACTGATCGCTATAAAAAAAATGCTGAATTGCTACTCCGTAAAATGGCAAATTCTAAACACATTACAGCACAGAATGATAAGGGAGCATTTGTTTACAAAGACACTGTTGTACCTGGTTCTAATATGCTAGACTTGGTCACAGCGGTAGTATTTGTAAAATGCCAAGGTGTTGGAATACTTTTCTACAGGCCATGGCCAAACTGAACATACCTTCTACAGTTGTAGGAAATGCTTCAGAAAGACTATCTGGAACCATTAAAAACTACTGCCATAACCCAACTTCAAAAAAACCAAACCCAGCAGAATATTTCTTTACCATCCCTGGTTAAACTACAACTTGGTTATTTATTCCTTATGAGCATACCTGGGAACTCTTCGGATTTTCCCTGGAGACTCCGGTTTTGAGAGAGCTTTACAGGGTCTACGGGGCAGAGGCAGATTCCTCCGGATATGGGGAGTTTCTATTGAAACTCTGCCCACATCTGCCGTTTTTCCTGGTTTTCCTCCTTCCCCAGCCTTCTGTGTCACTTTTAAGCCCTGCCCCCCCTCAACTCACGTCAAGCCCCGCCCCTTTTTGACAATTCGCGACATTATTGTCACCCCTGCTGCACCAGAGGACTCCCCCCCGAGCAGACCTCAATTGGAGGTTTCAAGGTATGCTTATGAGGCACGAGATAATGCAGCAGTCTGCTGACTGATTGCCTCTAATGCTATATATTCTGATACAATATCCGATTTTGCTATATTTGTTAATAGATGATGCATACACTACAAGATCTCATAACTTCTGTAACTACAGCAATGTTTTTGCGCTCAATTCCTTTAACTATAGCAGTGTTTTGCTTTAATTAACAATTGACAAAGATTCTGTAGGGTTTTTTTTGTTTTGTTTTTTTCTATTCACACGCACAAAAGCCTGGCACCGTGTCACAGTCTTTTGGTCACTAAACATGTCTGGACATGTACACATTCTTACATAAACATGCCCAGATAGGTCTATTTTTCTACAACAAAAAATATTAAAATAATTTGTCCTGAACCCATCCCTAATGTATGCACCAATCACAAAAAAAATAGACATAATAAAATGTTTTAATAACTATAAAACGTACATTGGTACACTTCGCGAGACCACATATGTAAATAAGTGGGGTGTATCAATAGGGTTGTAACACAAAGAGCAAGGGGTGTTTTAAAACTGCACAAGGTGTGGTTTCTTAAATTTTTACCATTAATATTTTAGGGTGTGGTTAGTAACCACAAGGGTTATTGTGTGCAGTAGGTGTGGTTGTCTAAAAAGGGGGCAGGGCAGCAGTCAAATTTAGTTTGACAAGATATGTAGCTCCTTACTACTTGTAGAAACCTATACACACACATACACACACACGCTATAATCCAAGTTAAATGTGTCAGTCTAGCGATATAGCGCTTTATTACTAAAAACATCAAAACTGAAAATACTAAGTGTGTAATTAGGATAATGCTTATAAAAAGAAACAGCAGGATGGCATGTGTCACAGTTTAAATATAATATGATATACACCATAAATAGCCTAAAAAAATTAAATCACTTAGAAGCAGGAGTATCGCACCAATGCCAACAAAGCACAATTTAACCCTGTGTGTGTGACTCTTCTAGTCCCAATAAAACACATGCAAGAACATCAACTGGGACCCACCAGACACACACATATCAGTATCACTGTGGATGGGTCATAACATAGAAAGAAATCACTTATACCTACACAATATGCATAATATATAGCATAAAAAGCCCTAAACAAAATGACGACTGATGGACAAAATCCCATCAATGCTAAAGAAATCACACAATTTAACCCTCTATATGTCTCTCCGCTAGCGCCAAAAGAACCCACATTAATGGCAAATATTGAATAACACATTTAACAACAGAGACCACCTGATGTGTATCAGGTTTACTGTGGATGGGTTCAAATATATAAATGCATCACCTATAGCTACACAATACTAAGAATAAAATCAGATCAAAATCATAAAGTAATCATAACACAAAAAAGGTGAAATGGAGGGGGGGGCGGAGCAAACTGGCTAAGGAGACGGATGCATCTTGTGCTGATCTCAGGCCGAGCTACTCATTTTGCTGGCATAATTGCTTCTAAGATATTTGATATTGCTGCTTTTTGGGGAACTAGATGTTCTGAACAGCTCTCAATCAGATTCCCTTGACGGTTCAGACGACGAGCCAAGAATTTTCCCGACTTTGCTTGTACAACATACAGCCCACGCACTGCATCCAACTTACTATGGCGGCTGAAAAGCCTTTGACAGAGGAGGATATACTACAACTACTAACAAAGGCTGACCTCGCGGCCCTTATGGATGAATTTAGATTTGCAATTCGAGATGAACTGGTAACTCTGAGGTCTGATTACGGGGGAATGGACCAGAACTTTAACACTATGGATCATGCTGAAGATGTACCGGTTCCCTCAGATGTATATTCAGATTCTACTGGGGCTACTCGTGAGGAGGTCCTTGATCAAGTACGTAGTGCTATTGCTGAGCAAGAGAGCTGGAGTTGGATGGTTATTCTACATGCTCCCGACTCACCCTTCAATAGGTCTGGGAGACCACTGATGATTACCCAGGACTTACCTTCACTTCATTGTTTGGAGGCTCTAGATAGCCCTTTCTGGAGGCTGTTGTCTGGCATGCAGTCTCTGTTAAAACCTGGAGGTGCTCTGAAGGATCTCTTACATATCTTCCCAGCTTTGGATCGTCTGATGCCGCGTGGAGCTGATTATGCCTGGGGCCCAGGAATTCTACTGCCTCATTCGTTGAATCTTCTTGGGGACACTGTCCTACCAGCTTGACATTAAGATGTACCTATGGGCTTAGTTCTGGAAGTTGGCGGTTGTTCGGCTGACTACACTATTGACTCTAAGGTTCTATTCGGTGCTGCTATGCATATGGACCCTTGGCTCCGATTGTTTACAGGCCCCAGTGCCCTCCTATAACACCCCACAAGATTGACTGCTGGTTTACTGATTAGGTGGACAGTCCCCCTAGGGCCCGGGGGGATCTGCCATGTTCTGTTATGAACAGTCATTATGGGCCATTAAGGGAACTCGTTGGTTAAGGGGGGTTTGTTTTGATGGGGGTTATTTCATCTCTTGTGAAGGTATTGACAATGCTTTGATGATGGGTCTATATGTAGGGCTGACTCTTCTATTCTTCTTCTGCTGATAGCTGTTGCTGGGCTGTCTTTTTGTCAGCAGGGGCTTATCTGCAGCTTAAGAACACTATATTATATACACCCTGCTCACTCAGATTTCTGTTTACAAATATTTTGTTTATTACGATCGCTTTGAACATTCATATTTTGTTATGTACGGCCGAGTATAGGATTCTGTATCTCTCTTGCCTGCTTGGAAAAGTTGACTGTCCAAACTTAGGGAGTGGGTGGCTAGATAGCACTGGGGAATATTGGGCAGGTAATCTTAGATGAATCTCATGAGCTTTGATGCAATTATTGCTTACGTTATACCAGCAGCTTTATACCTTTTCCCCTACAATTTTAGGTTCGGTATGTACCAATTTAATTTCAATTTTACGTGAGTCTTATGTTCCTTATATATGTGCTAAGACTACGGGTTGGCCCTCCATATAACTTAGACTTAATGGTTAGCTTTCTTATAACCCCACCAAGGACCTCTAGGAAGTCTCTACGTGTATATCTGACAGAGTGTGGAGTCCTCTACCCCATTAGTCTGCCCACGCTGTATACTTATATTTGGACCCTACTTCATTTTCCTGCCTCATTCTTGTCTCGTTTCAGTAGGGTCAATTTATCTTATAAGGTTTAGTCTTTGACTTACTTGAGCTATAATTCTATAGGTTTTATAACTTGGATGCTATATTTTACATGACAATTTACTTTGCATTTCACACATGCTTATTACTGTTCCAAATGTTAATTCATGCTCACTTTACTTGTTCGGTAGGTTTAACTACTCTGCTTATGTTGTTCACGATCTTTCCAGCTAGTATTCATGAGCTTCCGACAGCTGTATGTTCCTGTGGCATTTTACCATTGCGTGATTTGGTATTTTTGTCGAAGCTATTCCTACTTTGTTGTATATGTTATTATCTACCAATAAAGCATTAAAACTGGAAAAAAAAAAAAAAGTGAAATGTACTCACCAATATTTCCTTTTTTTCTGTGTCCCCTTCTCCACAGCTTAAAATGAGTAATATTTTCACCACCCACCTGGCAGGACCAATCAACTTTCAGCCCATGACGCAAAGTGTTATCCTCCCATCATGCCCTCAGGTTACGTTTATAAAAGCTATAATGAGAGAGCAGAAGATACACAGCTCCATCCATTCCCAATAGTTAGATACCAGTTAGGGAGGGCCAGCCATGGAGTGGGACACAGAAGAAAATAAAACATTGGTGAGTAAATTTCACCTTTTATTCTGTGTTCTCTCCACGACTTAAAATGGGACTTCCCCAAGCACAACAATAAGGGTGGATTCATAGACGTGTAGTATAAATACATCTATAGAACATTATGAAGAATTAAGGAAAACATCCTACCCTTAAGGAGGAACCACTGTTTGAAGGACCTTCCTTGTAAAACCAGCATCTGCAGATGCTTATTTATCCAGACTGTAGTGTCTGATGAAAATGGATAATGATTTCGACATTGCTGCTTTGCAGATCTCTGTAGTAGTTGTGGCAGCCTTGTGGGTCCAGAACGTAGCCATAGATCTGGTGGAATGAGCCTTCAGTGTAAATGGGGGATGTTTATTGGCCACTGTATATGCAAATATAATACAAGTTCTGATCCATTACATGGTTTTGATGCCTTTGTTCACTTTCTTAGAAAATTTAAGTGTACAAAGAGATTCAGATTTCCTGAAAGATTCAGAACGCTTCAGATATGTTGATCACCAGATCAAGATTGTGAAATTGTTTGTCATTTGATGGGTTTGCACAAAAAGATGGTAGAACAATATCCTAAGGTGGAATGTGGGTTTTGTTCTAAGAACCATTTTATCCTACTGAAAAGTAAAGTAACGTTATCTTACATGAGTTAGCCAGAAGTTCGACAATCGTCTGGCTGAAGTTATTGCTGTCAAGAAGACTGTTTTGATTGTCATGTTTTTCAGTTAAATGGATTCCAGGGTCTCAAACACTGGAGGAGACTCCAGCTGATTCAGGACCAGGTTAAAGGGATAGTAATACTTAAAATGTAAAAAAAAAAAAAAAAAAAAAAAAAAAAGAAGTTGTAGGGTTTATCCTCCTGAGTAAAACAAGGATACTCCCGCTGCTGAAAGGTGTTTTATTCCAAAGTTATTACAGCTCAAATTTAGATTTTTTAGGTGCACATTCACGGTGGCCTGAAATTTTACAGTGGCACTGTTGCTACATCATCCTATGGACAGCTCTGGTCCCGGGACCATAAATCTCTATAGGATGGTGTAGCAACAGCGCTACTGTACAATTTCAGGCCACTGTGATATTGCACCTAAAAAAATTCATCTTTGAGCTGTAATAACTTTTGAAAAAAAAACACCTTTCAGGAGAGGGAATACCCTTGTTTTACTGCTTTCCTAATGTGCATATAACCATTTGAACTCTAGAATAAATCTTATGTTCCGGTATCTCTAGAAGTCTCTGGCGTGTGTAATTCTTTGTGCTCTCCTTCCAAAGTGCTTCGAAGCGCTGCTGGCGTCTTCCTCAGGGAAAATCATGGTGTTGCAAAAAGGCAGCTCTTCGAAAAGCTTTGGAAGGACAGCACAAAGAATTACACCCGCCAGAGACTTCTAGAGATACTGGACAGATCATTGATCAATGTCTCATCAGGACAGCTGGATATCGGAACTCTGCAGCGGAGATCTTTAGGACTTATTTATTTAAAAAAAAAAAAAAAAAAAAGATAAGCTACTAACAAAGAAACTATCAAGTAAGCGCACTACTATGGGGAGAGACGGAAATCCCATCTAAATATCTTCTAAAAGCAAAGACCTTATGATTGATCTGTTAGACCAATGGCATCTGGTAATTAGAATCAAAAGATTAATACATACATAGTTACATAGTAATTTAGGTTGAAAAAAGACTTGCGTCCATCCAGTTCAACCCTTTTCCTATTCCTGTTTACCATCGCTGACCCAAAAGAAGGCATCTGACTCCAAATGGCAATCAGACTTCTCCCTGGATCAACAAGCCCTAACTAAATATTAATCCCAATACTAACGTACATAGCCCTCTATATTATGCTCTTTTAAATAAGTATCCAGGCCCCTTTTAAAGGCATCTAATGTATTTGATAGCACCACCTCCTCCGGAAGTGCATTCCATACCTTTATTGTCCTTGCTGTAAAGAAACCCTTCCGCTTTTGTAGATTAAATCTCCTTTCCTCAAGTCTAAGTGGGTGGCCCCTTGTCCTGTGTACTGTTCTGTTAATGAACAGGTCTTTTGAAAGCCCTTTATATGGGCCTTGAACATATTTATATAGTGTTATCATATCCCCTCTAAGACGCCGTTTCTCTAGTGTGTACAAGTTTAACTTTTCTAGCCTCTCTTCATAACTAAAACTTTCCACTCCCCTTACTAGTTTTGTAGCCCTCCTCTGCACTCTCTCTAGTTCCATAATGTCCTTCTTCAGAAAGGGCGCCCAGAATTGAACAGCATATTCTAGGTGGGGTCTTACCATGGACCTGTAAAGAGGCATAATTATATCTTCCTCCCTTGAGTCAATACCTCTTTTAATACATGCCAATATCTTATTGGCCTTTGCAGCTGCCAGTTGGCACTGCATGCTACTGCTAAGTCTATTGTCTACCATTACTCCCAAATCCTTTTCATTTGTAGATTTCCCCAGAGAAACACCATTTATACTATATGTTGCATTTTTATTATTATACCCAAAATGCATAACTTTACACTTGTCTATATTGAATCTCATTTGCCATTTGCCTGCCCAGTTACTCAATTTGTCCAAATCCTCTTGTAATGAAGACACATTCAGTTCAGACTTTATTACCTTACTTAATTTTGTGTCATCGGCAAACACTGATACATGGCTTCCTATGCCCTCTGGGAGGTCATTAATAAACAAATTAAAAAGAACAGGACCCAGAACAGATCCCTGAGGTACTCCACTTATCACGTTTATCCAACTGGAGAACTTGCCATTTACTACCACTCTTTGCATTCTTTCAGCCAATTTCCAATCCACACACAAACATTTTCCCCTAGTCCTATTTCATTCAATTTGTACAGTAACCTCTTGTGCGGAACTGTATCAAATGCCTTGGCAAAGTCTAAATAGATGACGTCAACCACCACTCCCTCATCTATATTATTACTTACTTTTTCATAAAATGCGATCAAGTTCGTTTGACAAGACCTATCTTTCACAAAGCCATGTTGGCTATTGCTAATGATATTCCTGTTCCAGCAGAATTCTTGAATATATTTCCTTAGCAACCTTTCAAACAGCTTCCCTACCACAGATGTCAAGCTTACAGGTCTGTAATTTCCTGGCTGGGACTTTGATCCCTTTTTAAATATGGGCACCACATCTGCTTTACGCCAATCCATGGGCACCATACCAGAAATAAAAAAATCCCTGAAAATCAGATATATCGGTCTGGCCAGGGTCTGGCTTAGCTCTTTAAGTACCCGTGGGTGTATACCATCTGGCCCCGGAGCTTTGTCTACCTTGACACATTCAATTGTTTTAACACTTTTTCTTGTGTTAGCCAGTCCCATGCTTGCTGTGACTGTTCTGTAAAAGTAGTTTGCAGATTCACGGGGCTTGTAACAAACTCCCCATACCACACACCTCCCAAGTGTCCCTCTTTAAGAGGAACAGTCCCTCTTTGAGACCCAAATCCCTCTGTCCATCTTTCCTACTCTGATGTGCCTCTTTTTAGGAGATCAGACCGTGTGATGTGTATATAAGTGTATCACATTACTCCACAGCAATAAAACTCACATTAATGTTTGTTTAAATGTCATATGTGATTATGAATTAGTCTATGTAAATAAAACACTTTGGTCTTGTTCTAAATCATTTATTCAGTTGCACAAAGAGGTATCAGGTGGTCATAAAATAACCTAAAGTCCATCAGTAATGCCCCATCCACCAGCCATGCCCCCAACAACACCACCTAAAACTAAAGTGTCCCTCTTTGGCCATTTGAAATGTTGGGAGGTATGATACCATATGCGCATCTATACAAACTTGTTGTCACCTACACCAGAGGGTTAGATTAATGAAGACTTTGATACAGTAACAGACAAACTGCAGCTATAGTTTTTTTTTTAAGTTATGATTATTCATATATACGCTGTAAGATGTACTGAAATAGTTTATTACAGTGTGGTTACTTTATGTGGACACTAACTGGTGATTTTATTTACATACTAGAATTTTTTTTTTTTTTTAACGCGTTTACATATCTAACTGTAAATGTAACTTATAAAAAGGAGAATCATACTACAAACGTGCATGTAGATTTGCGTTTAATGAAGTATTTTACAATCTAATAAACTACCTGGTCTACACACCTCTACATTTCTACAGCACCTGGTGCATTACAGACAGCAGCTGGAAGGAGACGGTAGAATTAGTGAAAATACTTACATCAGCCCATCTTCATCTCCATTTAACCTACTAACTCATTTTCTCATGGACTGAAAATCTAAAAAACTGAGGACAACTAAGACGGAATAATAAGGATCATCACCAGAACGCAGTGAGCTACAAACCCAGTATTCATTTGCTTTTATTAGATTATGACATTTAAAGCAGAATTTTAACTTGTTCTTATGTAAGTGGAAAATACTATGCATGTGTAATATATATATGTATATACATATATACTGGAAAATTTTAGGAAAACATGAAAGGGAGAATTTGAACAGATCACTATTTCATTAGATCTAACAATTTAACAATAACCAACAGTATTAATACAAAAATAGAACATACACTACTGAACTCAGTGAATAGATCCATTTCTACCAGTTAACCCCTTTTTTAATAACCCAGTCTTTTTCTAGACAAGAGCCTGAAGGTAGCCAAATAGCTACACCTCTCTATATACTTTTCTATCCAAGCGGTCTGCAAAAGTTCCATTATGCCCTCTTCTGGATCTAGATTGGACTATCCCATCTTGATTGAACATTCTTCTAAAAAGGATACCTAGGAAAATCTGTCCTAGAGCTCCCCCTTGAGGATACTACCAGTACCCACGATGCTGGCTATATTGTCTCCCAGGGAGATATATTTAGTCCTACTGGAAGGTCTGGCGCCTATTTCTTAAGGAAGATGGAGAAGGCCTCTGTTTTGTCTTTCTTGTGGAAGAAAAGAGGATTTTAGTCTTACCTGTTGAATCCTTTTCTCTTAGTGAATACAGGTTACTGGTAACTCTGGGTAGGCGATCCGCCCCTTTTATTGATTAGATAGTAGAAGGGAAAAAAAAAAAAAGACTCCTGTGAGCATGACCCCGAAGGATCCCCACAGTCTGCCACAGGAGAGCCAAGCATGGTCCCTTGACAGGGTGGGAGACCAGTAACCTGTATGGACTAAGCGGAAAGGATTTAACAGGTAAGACTAAAATCCTCTTTTCTCTGTCATTCAATACAGGTTACTGGTAACTGTGGGATGTCCAATCACTGAGCTTCCCAGAGGCGGGAAGTAAGGCAAGGACCATGAGCAAGGCCCCCAAAGTCACCAGAGCAGATATGAACCATCAGATCAGAGACAGCCCAACAAAACAAATGAAGTGTCAACGGACACTGAACAGAGGTAAAACCACCCTAGGAACTGTTACACAGCACACTGAACTAGAGCCAACAGGGCTCAAAAGTGAAGGAAGCACCAAGAACTGAAGGTAATCCTAGACAGGCAAGACTGCCTCCAGGATTTTCCTCCCAAAGCTGGCGTCAGCTGATGCCAGCACATCAACACGGTAGCGCTCAGAAAAGGTGTGCACAGTGGCCGCTTTGCACAACTGATCAGCGGAGGCCTGATTCTTCTAAGCCCAAGAAGCCCCAATAGATCGAGTAGAATGAGCCGTGACCCTGAAAGGGGCAGGCTTCTTCCTCAGCTCATAAGCCTTACCAATAGTGGACATGATCCAAGAAGCAATAGTCACCTTGGATGCAGGTCTTCCTGCCCTAGGACCCTCAGGAATGATGAACAGTGCGTCTAATTGCCTGATAGACTCAGTGCGATGTACATAAAACTTGAGACAATGCACCACGTCTAGCAAGTGGAGATCCGGGCAGAAAGAGGGTACCACAATCTCCTGATTGATGTGGAACTCAGAGACCACCTTCGGGAGAAACTCATGAGAAGAGAGAAGCACTGCCTTGTCCTTGTGAAACACCAAATAGGGTGATTTACAGGACAGAGCATGTAACTCCTCGACACGGCGGACAGACACAATCGTCAGGAGAAAGGGCATTTTCCACGTCAACAGGCGTAAAGCAATAGTAGCCAAAGACTCAAATGGGGGGGGGGGGGCGCTGAAAAATGGCCAAAACCAAGTTAAAATCCCACTGAGGAGCAGGAATCTTAAAGGCAGGACAAGCATGAACAATGCCCTGGAAGAAAACCTTGACATCAGGAAGGATGGCAATGCGCCTCTGAAAGAAAACAGAGCAGAAGTCTGAACTTTAAGGGAACTCAGATTGGGACCCTTATCCACACCATCCAGGAGGAAGGAAAGGACCGTAGGGAGATCAAAATCCTGAGACAGGTCCTTGTCAACACACCAAGACAGAAAAAGTCGACCAGACACAATGGTAAATCTTGGAAGAAACAGGTTTATGGGTACTGAGCATAGTAGCCACCACACCAGAAGAAAACCCTTTCTTCTTCAATATTGAGGATTCAATTTCCAAGCAGTCAAAACTAGACAATGGACATCCTCCTTCCACAGGTAACCCTGTAGAAGATCTGGACGGCAAGCGAGCTGAAATGGCTCTGCCACAGACAGGTCCAGAAGCTCCGGAAACCACGACTGACAAGGCCAGTAAGGAGGAATCAGAATAACCGGACAACGCTCCAGTCGTAATTTCCGTAACACCCTGTGCAACATTGGGAGTGGAGGAAAGATGTAGGCCAGAGGGAATAACCAAGGAATGGATATCGCATCTACCGCCAGAGGGTCTCTCCACAGACAGCAGAACCTCGGTACCTTCCTGTTGTCTCTTGTCACCATCAGGTCGATGTAAGGAAGACCCCATTTCTGAACAATGAGGTTGAACACCTCTGGGTGCAGCTCCCACTCACCACTGTCTCGACTGAGGAAGTCCGCCATGACGTTGTCTATGCCAGGAGTGTGCACTGCGGATATAGCAGGAATGTGATCTTCTGCGCAGGACAAAATAGCCTTGACCTCTAACCAAGCAGCAAGACTTCTTGTTCCGCCCTGCTTGTTGATATAAGCCACGGCAGTGGCGTTGTCGGACTCTACTTGGACCGCATAATATTCCAACTGAGATGTCCAATATCGAAGGGCATGAAATATCGCCCGAATCTCCAATATGTTGATCAGAAGGAGAGATTCCTCCAGAGACCACCAACCCTGAGCACTCAAGTGACCCAGGACTGCTCCCCAGCCAGAGAGGCTGGCATCCATCGTCACTGTGGTCCAGAAGGATACCAGGAAGGACTTGCCTTTCAGCAGGTTGGAGAGTCGAGCCACCATGACAAACTCAGTTCCACATGAAGAGGAAGAGACACTTACGTCTTCAGAAGGTCCAGTTGACCCTTGCACACCTGGATCACGAACCTCTGGAGCTCCCTGGTGTGGTCCATGGCAAACGAGACCGCTTCTATGGTGGAGATGAATTTCCCCACTAGAAAGGACAGTTTCTTGGCTGGAACTGGATCTTGAGCCAGAACCGCAGAAACCCTGTGGGCGATCTGGTGAGCCACCTCGTCTGTGAGGAACACCATGCTCTTCTGAGTGTAGAAGAGAAGGCCCAGGAAGACCAGATGCTGGGATGGAACAAGATCTGATTTGTCCAGGTTGATGATCCACCCGTGATGGGTGAGAGCATGAATGCATTGCTGAACCTGCTGATGAAGAAGTTCTGCAGAAGGGGCTTTCAGAAGCAGGTCGTCCATGTATGGAGTAACTCTGATGCTGTTCCGGTGGAGGACGGACACTAAGGCTTCCAGGACACAGTTGAAGACTTGAGGAGCAGCCGTCAGACCAAATGGAAGGGCTGAAAAACGAAAATGTGCCCTGTCGCACGCAAATCGAAGGTACTGTCGGCTCTCTGGATGAATGGCAATGTGTAAGTACGCGTCCTGAAGATCCAGAGATGCAAGGAATTCCCCTGGTGACATGGCAGCAATCACAGTGCTACAGACTCCTAGTGATAATGAGTCCGGATCACAAAGGAATTGAGATCCTTTAAATGGAGACCACAAAGAGGTTAGAGTAAAAACCCATACCTCTGTCCTGAACTGAAACCGTCTCTAGAACGTCCTTGTCCAGAAGAGCCTGAGCAGTGCCGAACAGACGAAGTTTCTCTGCGCCCTGAGGCGTGTGAGAAGGAACAAAGCGAGAGGGAGGGAGAGAGATGGGATCCTGTACACTTCCGTCACCACCTGTAAAACCCATGGGTCTGCCAATGAATCCTCCCAAATGCTGTGATAGTGACGCAGACGACCACCCACAGAAGAGTGTGGACCCGGGTTTGGCGAGTCATGCCGAAGGAGGATTGGAAGCCTTGGGCTTGGAGGAGACCTTTGGCTTCCACTGCTGTTTGGGCTTGGAGGAGGTACGCTGAGCTGAGGGAACCGTCTGGTTCGCCAGACGTGTCTCATTCTGAAAGGAACGAAAATACAGATTACACTTAAGCTGCAATTTCTTCCTGGGAACCAAGGGTAGAAGAATACTCTTACCCCGTGGCCTCACTGATCAGATCCTTAAGATCCAGCCCAAACAATGAGGTATCCTGAAAGGGTAGGGAGAGCAATGCTTTCTTAGAAGCAGTGTCAGCAGACCAAAGACCTTGTCTGGCCACCACAGACATGGTGGAAACCCTAGCCACCAAACGAATGGCATCAAATAAGGACGCAGAAACATAGTGCGGGGCCTCAGAAATGTTGGCGAGAAGGCACAACTTATCCGAAGTAGGAACATCCTGACGGACAGCCCGGGTGAGCTGTTCAGTGCAGACAGCAATGGCCCAGTTCACCCATCCAGCAGGGAATGCTGGACGCATGGCAGAACCAGCAGTGGCAAAAATGGACTTGAGGGAGACGTCAAGATTCTTGTCAGTCCAGTCCTTCAGAGCAGATGCATCAGAAACTGGCAACCCAGTAGACTGGAAATAGGAGCATGCACTTTGGGATGATGAACCCACTGATCAAGAGAAGACTCAGAAAAGGGATAAAGCTTGGCAAATTTCTTGGACACAGAGGGTTTCCTGTCCAGGGATTTCCACTCCTCAGACACAAGGCAGTCAAGAGTGGGGGTTAGGTGGAAAGTAAGAGGCTTTTTAGGCTCCTGGAACACATCAGATGGGTCAGAAGGAACCTCCTGAACGAAGGGAATGTTGAGTAGTCAAGACAGCCCTGATCAGGCCCCTCAGCGGAGGGCTCAGGATTAGCTTCAAAAGGATCCCCAAAAAACAGAGAGCCCACCACAGAACATTCCTCAACATCTGAATCCACCAGCAGCTCTTCTTCAGAGGAATCTGACACATCAGGTACTTCCTGAGGTTCGGGCAGGGAATACTAGACTGAGGAAGGGGCCTGCCAAGACTGAAAGGCCCCCTGTAACTGGGATGGAAAGAGTTGCAATGTGGACCTAAGGTCCCTAGTTGCAGCCTTGAACTCTTGCAACCAAGCTGGCTCTAATGCATGGCTGGAGGTCCCGGGAATACTTTCAGGGACATCAGAACATGCTGGGCATGTGACCTGCAAATTCTCTAGGTAACCCTGAATAACAGGAAGAACAATGAGCAATGGGGGATACAGAGACCCCAGCCTCCTTAGTCTTAGGTCCAGCCCCAAGCTCCAGTGGTATAGACAGTGTCAAATAACCTTACTGTACAAGAAATCACCCAATTACAGTGTGTAAGATTAAAGTTTCACCCCAGAAATCGCTAACACACACTTAACTGGCAGGCAAAGGGTTAATCAGCAGAGGAGGGAAGAAAAGTCCAAGCCCTGCGTAGGATACTCGTTCTGGAAGAGGCACAAAATGGCTGCCGCAGCGGGAGCCAGTCAGAAACAAGTGAGCGAAGCAAGCGCTCATGGGAAATATAACAGTGCCCGAAGTCCCCTGGGCCCTCCCAACACACTTGAAACATTAACCGGATGAAAGAGGAAGGGCAGACAATTAAAATGAGCCATCTCTGAAGTCGCTACGTTGAGCAGTTGCAGAGATATGTCCCAAACTGTGCAGTCCCATAGAAGTGAATGGCTCAATGGCGTCTATGCGGTAAAGCTCACCTTTAACTTAAATTTTGCAAAGTTGACAAAGTAAAATAAAAGTACCTGAAACATCACTAGAACATGTTAGGATACCCAAAAAACACTGAACCCATAGGGAAAGTGGCAACCCCCCCCCCCCCCAAAGATGCAAAACCAGCAGCTACAGGGTTACGGTACCACATAAACCTGCTCCAAAACACCCAGCAGACACACAGATAAACCCAATGAGTGCAGGAGTTTGCAATAAGAACGCCAAAGGAAAACCCCTGTGCGGAGGGGCTCTGTGGGACATGCGGACCTGCAGCACTAAAGGGTTGCTCACCTTTCCTGCAGATCTTCTGTCTTCAGACTACCATGCCTCGGTGGGCAACTCCTGAGGAAAAAATCTGTAGCCAAGATTTTCCCCCCAAGGTTAAGGTCCACAAAAAGCACCTGGTTACTGAGCTAGCCACATCTAAGGGCATTGTCAGTTATGGTAATCCGCCTAATGGTGGTATTCCATTTCTAACAGAAAAATAAAAAAGTTTGTAAAACTATAACATAACTGCTCTTGCCTGTGTCATCACCAAGGAACAAATCTTACTGGAGCTGGTAGGCTCCATCCCCTGCATACAATTCTAGAATTCTTCCTGCCTAAAATTAAAGGGGCGGATCACCTACACAGAGTTACCAGTAACCTGTATTGGACGACAGAAAATTCAGGAATTCCTACAGATTTTTAAATACACCAACTGGAAGTGACTTCATAAAATCTCCTTGTTTATTGAAATGGTCGGGTTGTGGGATTCATGGGTGGGGGTTGTTTTCTTCAGGCTTAAAATTTATAGTTTTTTTTTGTTTTTTTAAATTTGGCACTGAACTGCAGGAGAACTACTAAACAAGGGTATATCATACACCAGGGCTCAAAATTTCCACTCTCCACTAGCCAATGGAGAGTAAAAATTTAGCCCTGGCGAGTAGAAATTCAGCCCTGGTAGGTATGCTATGGCTTGCAGTAGCGAGTAACTTTTCAGGTCTGGCTAGTAGCAAAGAACTAAAAATTTTAAGCCCTGTCATACACCATATACAAAATAATATGCACTAGTTATTTGTTTTAATTATTTGCTATTGTTTGAGTACATTAATATGCCTGAAGGCCCCCTCTTCATTCATCTATACTATTAAAGGAGAACGTGGTCACGTGACCACATATACACCAAACATGCCATACACACCCCAGGGCAGGCGGAAGGAAGATATATGCATATCTCCTCCATTAACCCTTAACAAAACATACAGCACAGTGTGATTTTGACAGGAGTGGGAAGGGGCTAAAGGCCTGACTCATGACACCACTCATAACACATTACACTCATATTTGTCATGGCCACTGGAGTTCACCCGCACTGCTACGAATGTGTTGTGCATGTTTTTTTTTTGTTTGTTTGTTTTTTTTACTTCAAGAGGCAAAACACATTCGTAGCAGTGCTCTGATGCAGCTCCTCTTCTGTGGTAGATCCTCTCATGTGTTAACGCAGCCGGCTATAAAATGCATTGAGAACATTTGTGCCACTCAATGGGTTAATTCTTACTGTACTCCAATGCCGCACACTTCACTCTGCTCCCTGCAAAGATGGTAACTTAACAGGTAGTGGAGTCCAGCGTGCTCCATCGGACTACAATCACAATTAACCCTCTGAGTGGCACAAATTTATCTAATGCATTAGATAGATGTCACTCAAAGGGTAAAAACACTAGAGGATCTACCACAAAAGAAGAGGAGCTGCATCTGAGCACTGCTAAGTTGGATTCCAAAGCTATGGCTGCAAACACTTGATTCACTTTAAAACACTTTCATGACACAAGCTGCCCTGGAGCCTACCCACTGACACAGCCTCATCCCTCTACAACAATACATTGACCCGCAGCAGGTCATGAAAAAACAACTGCCCTGAACCCACATGCACATGAAACGGCTGGGGAGCATGCAATAAGACCGCTCTCAAAAACATGTTTTTATGGTGTAATGTACCACAGCTCTTAGCCCTTTGAATGGCACAGGGGTATACAATGTATGGCAAACAAATGTGTTGCGTACTCCTGTGCCACTCACAGGTTTAATAGCTGTGGGACAGTATTTTCAAAAAGGTGTCCTTACAGTGTCAAGTGGCTTGTTTGCCTGCTCCCCAGCTGACCCATGGTCAGGTCACAGCACTGCTGCTTCTACCACCCACCGTATCAGCACCCAGTGTATCCGGGGAAGAATATGAGATGCCTTGTCTGCAGCTTCTGGAGGTCTATTCTGGACCACAAGTTCTTCCCCGATGATACCTTTACTTATTGTGCGTACACTCACTGTCCACTGTCTGGAGAGACAAGCTATTAACCCTTTGAGTGCCATAAAGTTTAACATTATACATTGCAAAAATGTCCCTTTATGGCCCAGTTATGTTCTTCAGTGCCCTGATGTGAACCAATTTCCATACACTAACACACCTAACATTTATCTGAGGTTATGCATACTTCATGTTGGCATCTGTAAAAATGTATGTTTTTCTCTGAGGCCTAAAGTCTACTCATATGTTCGGGGGGGAGGGGGGCTCCCATCCATTCTTGCTCCGCATCTACCATAACCTTGGTAGGTCCTACAAATAATAGTGTTTATTTTTATTATATCCCCAAATTAACAAAGATATGCCTAGCTTTGTACGGATGTATATGGAGAGGTACGAGTGGGTGGGTGTGCATAAATCTCTGTTTGTGTATGTTTATTTAAAAAATAAAAATTCACACATTACCAGGGTACATTTCCACATTAAATGTTAAATTATCAGCCTGCCATAATGAATACACATCTTATAACAGAATAAATAGTATATATTCCTATGTAAAAAGTGTCTCAATAAGTCATCTCACAGACAGCCAAGTTTGTAGGGAAAAGTGAAAGAGTACATAACAATGGAGACAGCTGGAAGTCAGGACATATACAAATTCTTGTGGAAAGAATCACATGTATGCAAGGCAGAGGTCACGCTGTATATTCTTTCACAACCATAATCTCCTAATTGATGTGGAAATCAGAGACTACCTTAAGAAAAATTATCGGAAAGGTTCAACAAACTGCCTTACCCTCGAGGAAAAACCAGTAGAATCACTAATAATCTGCTTTATCTCAGGTCTAAACAGGGACTTCCCCGGAAAGGGTAAAGGAAACCAGTGACTCCTTGGAAGATTGGTCAGCAGTCCCTTCTATTTGGGTTAGTTAAAATGGGGCTAAATATTTTGATACCATTTGCTTATTGCAAAAATATATATAAAGAAAAGAGCCAGCACACTCAGGACTTCTCTCAAAAGGTGATTTTACTTCGTGTCAGAACAAGGAAAGTGACCCCATCCCCCTCCTTATATATACATATATTATATACACAAACACAATTTGAACTGAACCCACCAAGCCTATCAGTCCCACATCAACCATGATGTCATCACGTGGCCCCCTCTTCTTCACCACAGTGAAAAGAGGATTTTAGTCTTACCTGTTAAATCCTTTTCACTTAGTCCATACAGGTTACTGGTAATTCTGGGAGGCGATCCGCCCCTTTAAGTAGGCAGGAACATTTCTCCAAATGTATGCAGGGGTGGAGCCTCCCCTCCCTCCTTAGCTGCTCCCAGTCAGCTTGATGCCAGAATGATTTGTGACCCTACTAACTGACCAGAGAAGGAGAGAGGTAGAAGACTCCTGTGAGCATGCCCCGAAGGACTCCCACAACTTGCCACAGGAGAGCCAAGCATGGTCTCTTGACAGGGTGGGAGACCAGTATCCTGTATGGAC
Organism: Rhinophrynus dorsalis; assembly: GCA_037306005.1. Taxonomy (NCBI): domain Eukaryota; kingdom Metazoa; phylum Chordata; class Amphibia; order Anura; family Rhinophrynidae; genus Rhinophrynus; species Rhinophrynus dorsalis. The sequence continues at coordinate 190,085,812 of CM074720.1, read as the reverse complement.
TAAGTGAAAAGGATTTAACAGGTAAGACTAAAATCTTATTTTCACTGTCGTCCAATACAGGTTACTGGTAACTCTGGGATGTCCAACCATTGAGTTACCCTGAGGTGGGGAGAAGGCAAGCATCAGGCGCGAGGCGCCCAAAGTCACCAGGACCTCCATGGACCTACCAGTCAGAGATCCCAACAAAACTGAAGTGTCAATGGACACCAACAAGGGGTAAAAACAAACCCCAGGAACTGTTACACAGCACACAGAACTAGAGCCAACAGGGCTCAACAGTACGGAAGCACAAAGGACCACAGAAGAAGAAGATCCTAAACAGGCAGAACTGCCTCCAGGACCTTCCTCTCAAAGCTGGCATCAGCCGAGGCCAGCACATCCACACGATAGTGCTTTGAGAAAGTGTGCACAGAGGACCAAGTGGCCTCCCGGCACAGCTGATCAGCAGACGCTTGATTTTTGTAGGCCCAAGAGGCCCCAATGGACCTGGTAGAATGGGCCGTAACCCTAAAGGGAACATGCTTGTTCCTCAATTCATACGTCTTTCGAATGGTAGACTTAATCCAAGATGCAATAGTCACTTTGGATGCCGGTCTCCCAGCCCTAGGACCCTCCGGGATGACGAACAGAGCGTCAGACTTCCTGATGGATTCCGTGCGATGCACATAAATCTTGAGACAACGCCCAACATCCAACAAATGGAGATCCTTCTCCTTATCAGAAGAGGGGTTAGGGCAGAAAGAAGGCATCACAATCTCCTGATTAATGTGGAACTCGGAAACCACCTTCGGTAAAAACTCCTTGGAGGTACGAAGAACCGCCTTGTCCCCGTGAAACACCAAATAGGGAGGTTTACAGGAGAGAGCTTGTAACTCCGCCACCTGGCGGACAGACACAATGGCCAGAAGAAAGGCCATCTTCCAAGACAAAAGGCGGAAGGGAATCATAGCCAAAGACTCAAAGGGAGGACGCTGAAGAACTCCCACGACAAGATTAAGATCCCACTGAGGAGCCGGACTCCGAAAAGCGGGACACACGTGAGCAACGCCCTGGAAGAAGATCTTGACATCAGGAAGCATAGCAATGCGTTCCTGGAAAAAGACAGAAAGTGCCGAAGTCTGAACCTTAAGAGAACTCAGGCTGAGTCCTTTATCCACCCCGTCCTGCAGAAAAGCCAGGCCCGTAGGAAGGTGAAAATAGTGAGACAGGTCCCTGTCAGCACACCAAGAGAGAAAGATCGACCAGACCCGGTGATAGATCTTGGAAGAAATGGGCTTGCGAGCACGAAGCATGGTAGAAACCACAGCAGAAGAAAACCCCTTCTTCAAAATAGAGGATTCAACCTCCAGGCCGTCAAACGGAGACAATGAACGCCCTCCTTCCATAGGTACCCCTGAATCAGAAGATCTGGACGAGATGGAAGAAATGGCTCTGCCACCGACAAAGCCAGAAGGTCCGGATACCAAGACTGACAAGGCCAGTTTGGAGCGATGAGGATGACTGGACAACGATCCACCTTCAGCTTCTGGATCACTCTGATCAACATTGGAGGAGGGGGAAAGATGTAGGCTAGGGGAAACACCCAAGGAATCGGCATGGCGTCGACCGCCAGAGCTAGCGAGTCCCTCCACCTGGAGCAGAACGTCGGAACCTTCCTGTTGTGTCTGGTCGCCATCAGATCCACCAAAGGAACACCCCACATCTGAGTCAGAAGCTTGAACACCTCCGGATGGAGCTCCCACTCTCCGCTGTCGACTGTGTGAAGACTGAGAAAGTCTGCCATGACGTTGTCTACGCCTGGAATGTGCACCGCAGAAATACCGGAAACATGAACCTCCGCCCAGGACAGAATGGCCTTTACCTCTAGCCACACGGCAAGACTTCTTGTCCCGCCCTGCCTGTTGATGTAAGCCACGGCGGTGGCATTGTCGGATTCCACTCTGACAGGACAGTCCTCCAGCTGAGATTCCCAATGGCGTAGAGCATGGAAAATCGCCCGAAGTTCCAGGATGTTGATGGAGAGAAGAGACTCCTCCAGGGACCACTTCCCCTGAGCACTGAAGCGACCCAGGACAGCTCCCCGGCCCGAGAGACTGGCATCCGTCGTGACCGTGGTCCAGAAGGGTACCCGAAAGGGTCTCCCCTTCAAGAGATGGGAAAGGTCCAACCACCATTCCAGGCTCAGCTCCACATGAGGAGGAAGAGATACTAACAACTTCTGATGATCTGGACGATCTCTGCACGTCTGAATAACGAGCCTCTGAAGTTCCCTGGTGTGTGCCATCGCAAATGGCACCGCCTCTATCGTGGAGATGAACTTCCCCACCAGGGAAAGCAACTTCGGAACTGGAATCCACTCGAGAGCCAGGACCCTCGATACTCTGAGCAATCTGATGCGCTACTTCCTCCGGCAGAAACACCATGCCCTTCTGAGTGTCGAACAGCAGACCCAGGAAGATGAGGCTCTGAGATGGAGAAAAGTCCGACTTGTCCAAGTTCACAATCCACCCGTGGCGAGTGAGTACCTGAATGCAGGTCTGAACCTACCGGTGAAGAAGATCCGCAGACTGTGCCTTCAAAAGCAAGTCGTCCATGTACGGAGTCACTCTCACTCCATCCCGATGAAGGACGGAGATCAATGCCCCCAGGTCTTCCAAAGAGTTCTGGAGGCATTGATCTCCGTCCTTCATCGGGATGGAGTGAGAGTGACTCCGTACATGGACGACTTGCTTTTGAAGGCACAGAGCAGTTGTCAGCCCAAAAGGAAGAGCTGAGAACTGAAAGTGACCCCGGCGCAGGCGAACATCAGATACTGCCTGCTTGCTGGATGAATGGGGATATGTAGATACGCATCCTGTAGGTCCAGAGAAGCTAGGAACTCCCCTGTGGACATGGCGGCGATCACAGTGCGCAGAGATTCCTAACGATAGGGAGACTTCACCACAAAGGAATTGAGATCCTTGAGATCCAATATAGGACGGCCCCCGCCATCCTTCTTGGATACCACAAAAAGGTTGGAGTAAAACCCCAAACCCATGTCCACAGGAAGCACTGGCTCCAGGACCTCTTTGTCCAAAAGATCCTGAATAGCGCCTTCGAACAACCTCAGTTTCTCTGCATCCTGCGGAGAACGAGCGAGATGAAAACGAAGAGGGGGAAGAGAAAAGAAAGGGATCCTGTAACCCTCTGAGACCACCTGTAAAACCCATGGGTCCGACACGGATGCTTCCCAAACCCTGCGATAAAGGTGGAGACGTCCACCCACGGCAGGGTGCGGACCCGGGTTCAGCGAGTCATGCCGAAGCAGGCTTGGAAGACTTGGACTTTAAGGCAACCTTGGGCTTCCAGGACTGCTTGGGCTTGGAGGAGGGACGAGGATCGGATGGAACTGTCTTGGAGGATGAACGCGCCTCCGCCTGAAAGGAACGAAAGGACCGGTAACGCTTAGCCGGCAACTTTTTCTTGAAGACCAAGGGCAAATGGGTACTCTTACCTCCAGTAGCATCACTGATCAGCTCCTTAAGCTCAGAACCAAACAAGGAAGTTCCCTGGAAAGGCAAAGAAAGCAAAACCTTTTTAGATGAAGTGTCAGAGGACCAAATCTTAAGCCAAACCGCGCGCCTGGCCACCACAGAAGAAGTGGAGGCCCTAGCCATCATGCGGACAGCATCAAAGGCAGCATCAGAAACATAGTTCTGCGCTTCAGAAATATTGGCAAGCAAGCGCAGCTGCTCTGAAACCGGCGTGCCCTGACGGACCGACCTTGGTGAGTTGCTCAGTCCAGACCGCAATGGCCCGGTTAACCCACGCCACAGCAAAAGCCGGTCGCACAGCAGTGCCAATAGAGGCAAAAATAGACTTGAGGCAAACCTCCAACTTTTTATCCGTCCAGTCCTGCAAAGCAGAAGCATCAGAAACAGGCAAAGCAGTTGATTTAGACAGTCTAGACACAGGAGCATCCACCTTGGGAGGATGAACCCATTTAGCCAGTTCAGCCTCAGAAAAGGGATAAAGTTTAGCAAACTTTTTTGAGACTGAAGAAGACTTATCAGGACTTTTCCAAGCGTCGGAAACCAAACGTTCCAGTGTAGGGTTAGGAGGGAAACAAGTAACAGCTTTAGCCGGTTTCTGAAAGACATCAGTTGGGTCAGAGGGAATCTTTTGAATCAAGGGAAGGTTGAGGGTGGACAGAACAGCCCAAATTAGGCCCTCTGCAGAAAATTCAGGGTCACATTCAAAGGGGTCACCAACAGACCTGGTAGACTCAATAACAGTACCATCCTCACCATCAGAATCTAGCAACAATTCTTCCTCAGAAGAATCAGACACGTCAGGGGCCCCTTGTGGTTTAGGCAGAGAGGTCCTGATGGTAGAGGGAGCCTTCCATACCTGCAGTGCTCCCTGTACCTGAGAGGGAAAGAGTTGGAGTGGAACTGAGGTCCCTAGTTGCAGCCTTGAACTCTTTCACCCAAGCTGGCTATATAGCATGGCTGGAAGGCCCTGGGTTGCTGTCAGGACCTTCTGAGCATGCTGGGCATAAATGACCAGAGAATTCCCTAGGCAGCCCTGAATGACAGGAGGAGCAATGCGCAATGAGGGAAACTGATGCCCCAGCCTCCTTAGTCTTAGGTCTAGTCCCAAGCTCCAGCGAAGTAGGCATACTCACAGTGTCAGCCATACCCCACTGACAAAAATCACCCAATTAAAGTGTGAAGATTAAAGATTCACCCCAGAAACACTTAAAAACTAAACTTATCTAGCAAGCGAAGGGTTAATCAGCGAAGGAGAGGAGAAGGTCCGGTCCCTGCGTAGTATACTCGATGAGAAGAACTCACAAAATGGCTGCCGCGACAGGAGCCAATCAGAAAAAAGGCGCAAAGCAAGCACTCATGGGAACCGTAGTTTTTCCTCACAAAGTACCCCAAAACAGTGCCCGAAGCCCCCCAAGTCCCCCAACACACTTGACTAGAGAACCGGATGACAGAGCAAGGGAAGACAAACAAAATGAGCCCACTCGGAGATCGCTAGGTGGAGCGGTTCCAGAGATACGTCCCACACGGTGTAAGCCCATAGAGAATAAAGGAGCAATGGCGGCTATGCGGTAAAAGCGCGTAACAAAATTTAAGAAAATTAACCCCAAGTATAAAAAGGTTAAAAGCACATACAGAACACATGTACATGAGGAGAAAACACTATCCCATACAGAAAGTGTAACAAAACCCCTAATAAACGTGTCAAACCAGCAGACAAAGGGTTAAAATGCCACAGACTGCTCTAGAACTCACAGACAAACACCCATATACAATAAATAAGTATATATATATATACACCCAATGAGTGCCGGAGTGCGCAATGAGAACTCCCAAATACAAGCCCAGAGAGGGACACTGTGGGACAAGTGGACCTTCAGCACTCAAAGGGTGGCTCACCTTTCTGCATGTCTTCTGTCTTCAGGTCACCATGCAAAGAAAGGATTACCACAAAGGATAATCCCCCAGGGAAGTACTTGAAATCAAGTTGTTCCCCCATCAGGGCATAAGGTCCACTAGAAAATCCCTGGACACTGAGCTAGCCACTTTGGAGAAAGCATCTGTCAGCCATGGTAACCCATCTAATGGTGGTATTCCATATTTGACAGAAAATAAAAAAAATACTAAAACTGAAGAGAGATGTTCTCCACCTGGTGTGAACACACCCAAGAACAAATCATTCTGGCATCAAGCTGACTGGGAACAGCTAAGGAGGGAGGGGAGGCTCCACCCCCTGCATACATTTGGAGAAATGTTCCTGCCTACTTAAAGGGGCGGATCGCCTCCAAGAGTTACCAGTAACCTGTATTAGACGACAGTGAAAAAAGTGTATATATAAATTTCTTTCAATAATGTACATCATATTAACAAAGACATAGTGAAGACATAGATGTGTAGTATGTATATAATCCGCAGCATGATCAGAAAAGATAAGGCAGTGTTAACCAGAGAGCAATTTGTCATTTTTAACACATCTTTGGGAATAAATTCCCTTCTCTACGGTGTAGCAATGTGTCATAGTATCACACACAGTGCTCCTTCAGTTAGGGAAACTGCCACACAAAGTAATGTATCATTATTACCACACTTAAAACATCGCAGGGACTCCCGCACAATGCAGTGCATGGTGTAATGCTTACCACTATCTAGATCAGCGGTTCTCAACCCTTCTAGTGCCGCGACCCTTTGATAAAATTTCCCACGTTGTGGGGACCCCTAACAGTAAAATTATTTTAGTTGCTCCTTCATCGCTGTAATTTTGCTACCATTATGAATCGAAATATAAATATCTGATGGTTTTAGGTGACCCCTGGCAAATAGTCATTCGACCCCCGAAGGGGTCCCGACCCACAGGTTGAGAACCACTGATCTAGATGCACATACATGGTGACATAGTAAGGAAACTAGAAATAATACTGTAAATACCAGCTAGCCAAGTAAGTAGTAATGAAGGAGTTCAGGTTTTCCATAAGGAATATCCATAAAACCAGATGTAGGTGGATAGGTTCCTAGTACCACCCTTAGGGTACTGCCAAAAATTCCACCATTAAAGGTGTCAATCAAATTAGGTTCATTTCTTCTTCCACAAGAGATATCCACATTTTCAGACAGATGAATAGGTTCCTAGTACCATCATAGGTACCACCAAAAATTCTATCTGAAGAGGTCATTTAGTAATTTTAACTCTCAAAGGAAACATGCATTAAACAGTTCATGGTTGAGTCCTTTAGGAGTCATAGTGTCAAACTCAAATATCAACCGTGTCTCATGCTGTAGGAGTATTCGATCCCAGTCACCTCCCCTTGGTGGTTTTGGCACTGTCAATATTGTCACAAATCGAAAGTCACTCAGATTATGCTGCAAGAGTTGAAAGTGCCATGCGACAGGCTGGCATGGAATGCCCTTGTTTTCCACACAACCCTCCAGGACTTTCTTAATTGCACTCCTGTGGTTGTTAATATGCTCCAGCATAGCTGTTATTTTATTAAGTGTCCATGTGACCTCAAATATATTGACAAAATGACAACTTAGTTATATAGATCCCCATATGTCCAATTCATTTGTTTGGCTATCCATTATGAGCTACTTTTGTCATATTATGGAGGTTATTTTTGGCTATTCTCTACTTTATAATTATCCACCCAGCTTAACAAGCATACAACTATGGTGCCTAGATCTTTAGAGGTTGGATTGTGAGGTATGAAGGCTCTGCTTATTATGTTGCATAAGTCTGAATCTGGTTATATTTGTGGCTTGTGTTTTTTTTGTTTTTGGTTTTTTTTTGTCTTGTCTAGATGGGGCCAATCATCCTATCAAGCACTTCCAATGGTGTTGATTAACAGCCTTATGAGTTTGTTACGAATAAAGAAGGGGTTAATTCTCTATTGAGGTGAATATCTATCCATTGTATTGTGAGAGGATGCATTTAGATTTTTGTCTGCTTGTTCACTTACTTTGTAAAGTTTAAACATATTTGACAAAGTAAAGTTAAACATAAATAACATATGTAATGTTACATTGGTTATATATATTATATATTTATTACTAGCAGTGTGGGACGGCGTTGCCTGTCTTTTTTGTCTTTGTATTGATTAAAGTTAAGTGGAATATTTGGATACAGCGGTGTTTTGAAGTTTGTGTTAGTTGTAATAGAGAGTTCATACATACACACACATTATTTTATCGGTCATTACACACAGATGACAGCAGACAGACAGGCCCCGTCTTGTCAGTACTCTTGCATTCAAACAGCCTTCGATTTAAACAGAAAAGGGAATGGCGCCTTTTTAGAAGCTACTTGAGGAAGGCAACCTCCCAGGGTAATAAGGGGTGGGTGTGGAGTGATATGTTGTAAAAAAAGCATATATGTAGTGTGAAGAAGAGATTAGTGATGGGGTGAAACTATGCTTTAAGACAGGTGAGGGTAGGATGATATCCGCAGCTAGTAACCCTGTGAGGGCTGGAGGAGTAGGCAAAGCATTGCAGTGCAATGTGTTGCCTAAACCCCTGGCTTGAGTCCCAACAGAGATAATAGAGAAATCGGAGCAATTATAATATTGGGCCAAGTCCTTGCAGACATTTTCACAGAAGTGAGCATGGGGCCTGGCTGTAAAGTCATTGCAGACAGGTTACTGGAAATCATTGCGACTCCTGTAAAACTCATGCCCCCATGTATGTTCAAGTAATGTGAATGTAAGAGATGTGCTTATCACCTCCTCCTGCCCGCCCCTGGGTGTGCATGGCACGTCTGGAGAATTGTTGGTCACGTGACCATGTTCTCCTTTATTGTATAGAAGTATGAGAGTTGTTTCGAGTGAATGGTTGACATTGTGGGAAGGTGATTGCCTTGCCCACTTAGGGGTTAACACTCCGGCTGACTTAGGCGTTCCCGTCCTGTCGGTATCAATCGTCCAATAGAATCACTCTAGTAAATTTTAAATAGCCGCTATGCTCATCCACAGAGAACAGTTTGGTTTTACTAGCACCTACATCACTGAAGAAGATGAGTGGAGCGCTGCGAAACGCATTTATTGTAGGACTTTTGAAGTTGTGGTCTCAATTACACAGCAATTTTTTTTTTTTTTTTAAATATAAATATACACTGTTTTGATTAGGACATTTGTTTGGAGCAGTATTTTATTTTATACTAGTGTAAAAGCCTGTACACGGGCCAAGGCCCAGGTAATGTTAACCCTTTGAGTGCCAGGGGGTACGTTGATCGTGTCATTAAGTTCTTTTCTTACCACCTCAGCATTTTCCCTGCTTCCTGATTTAGGGCCCTGTTTCTTGACCCTCCTTGGTTCTTTATGCAGCGCACTACCACCAAGCTGCCTGACATGACCTGGACTGGTTGGTTCTTGATAAACCTTCTTAGGCCTTTTAAAGACAGACGTATTGCCCCGAGCTCTAGGACATTTATGTGGAGGGCTTTTTCTTGCTGAGACCACGACTCCTGAAGGGAGATGTTGTTCCAGCATTCCCCCCATCCGACAGACTTACGTCTGTCAATACCTTCTGACCGTTTAGATCCTGAAGAGAGGTTCCTCTTTGAAGATTTTTTGGGTTTATCCACCATAACAGTTTGGATTTTACCCGAGGAGTCAGGAGAATCCTCTGCGAGGTGCTGACAGAGTCTTTGTTCCAATGAGATGGGAACATATTTTGAAAAGGTCTTAAGTGGCTCCTGGCCCATCGAACAATGCAAATGGAGGAGTTAATTACTCCCAGTATCTTCATGTATTCGCGAGCAGTGTGAATCTGGTGTTTCCTGAAGGTCTTGATTCTGTTGATTACCCCCTTCATCCTTGAGGGAGATAGTGTTACTAGGTTGCTCCTGGTGTCGCAGGTTATGCCCAGGAAATAAAGATGCTGAGAGGGTTGTAGCTGACTCTTTTGGAAGCTGACTATCCAAGTCCTGCAGGTGACGCAAAGTTACTTGTGTGCTTAACTCTGACTGGGTCTTTGATTGTGACACGATGAGAAGGTTGTCCAGATACGGAAGTATTGTAATCCCCCTTCATCTCAGAGGTTCCAAAGCTACAGCTAGAATTAAAAAAAAAAAAAAAAAAAACGCTCGGAGCCGGGGACAGCCCAAATGGCAGAGCTCTGAATTGCCAGGGTTGTTCCATGAAGCAGAACCTCAGGAATCTGCGATGACATGGGGCTATCTTGACATGAGAATACACTTTTTTGAGATCTACAGTTGTTAGGAATGTTGCTGGACGAACTGTCTGAATTACTGAGGATGTGGTCTCCACCTTGAAATGTCTTGGCCTTATGGCTGAATTCAAGGCTTTCAAATCCAGGATTGCCCTGATGCTTTTGGGACTGTAAATATTACTGAGTAAAAGCCTTCCTTGTCTTGCAGTGGTACCGGCTCTATTACCCTGCTGAGGGCTAGTTCTTAAACTGCCTCCTTTAAAACCTTGGCTCTTCTTGGATCCTTTGGCATCTTTGAGTTTCTGAATGTGTTTGCTTGAGGAATGCGATCAAATTCTAAGCAATACCCTGCCTCTAATATTTGAATTACCCACTTGTCTGGAGATGATAGGTTCTTCCAGGTTTGTCAGAAGCTTTCCAGGCGACCATCCACTGGAATTTGAGGCAGGGTCTTCTGCACTTCATGAAGTCTCTATCTTGAATTAACCACCTCTGTGCCCTGGTCTCTTGAATGATCCTCTGGAGGATTGATCATAATTACCTTTTCTTTGATCATACGGCCTTAAGGATTGAAAATGTTTTGAATCCCGAAAGGACCTCCAGTTTGCAAAAGATGCTCTTGATGGGGAAGTTCTTTTTTTCCTATCCTGTGGAAGAAAGGAATTTTTTTCCACCCATGACCTTCTTGATTATTTCTTCTAGCTGTTCACCGAGCAGAGAATATCCTGAAAAGGGAGAGACACTAACTTGTTCTTAGAGGATGGGTCAGCTCCCCATGTTCTTAACCACAGAGCCCTTCTGGCCATGATAGATAAGGAGGAAGATCTGGCTGCTAACCTGATCACGTCCCAGGAAGTGTCACAGGAGTATCCCACCACATCCTTTATAAAGGCAACTTCTTTTATCAATTTTGACCTGGATACAGAAGATTCGATTTTCTGTTCAAGTTCGGATAGCCATATTCTTATTGTCCTTGATATGCATGTCAAGGCTGTTGCTGGTTTAATATTCTGCCCCAAAATGGAGAACTGCTTCCTTAAGGTGGCTTCTAGTCTCCTGTCTTTTAATGAAGAACCATCTTCCATGGGTAGGGTAGACTTTTTTGTCAACTGTGCAATAGGGGCATCTACCTTTGGAGGTGTTGTCCACTCTGAAGCTTCCTCATCTTTAAAAGGAATACATTTTATGGAATCTGCTTGATTCCGCTATTCTCGTCTCCCTTTTTCCACTCTGCTTTTACCATATCAGATACAGCATGATGGACCGGAAACACTGGATTTTCTTTTTTTTTTATCTAAAAAGGCAGCATCCAATATACCTTGCTCTGTAACTTCCTCTGTTAACCCCAAGGTTTGACGCAGACTTCTGAGGAATGGTTCCATCTTTTCAACGTTAAAGGTACCTTCATAGTCTTCTTGTATTTCTCCCTCTTCTTCTGAAGAGAAGTCAGAAAGATCCTCAAAGAGACTAGATTCATCTGCTTCAGTATGCCTAGAAGACGTACCCTCCCCAGGATCTTCAAGCCTAGGTCTTTTCTTGGAAACAGAGGGTCCTTGGAATGAGGAAAATGTTTCCTGCATAGAATTCTTTATCCAAGAAAGTAAGTCTTGGAATTGAGATGGCACATCTATATTAGCCGCTTTCTTTAAACATTCTCTACACAACTTAGAAGAATCTTCTGTGGATAATTATCACATCCCATGCGTTCCTTGACCTTCTAAGGATTCTTATCTTCTTTCTCACTATTAACTTTATCTTTCTCCCTATCCTTGTCTTTTATAAGCACATTCTTGGAAGTGGAAGACATAATCCAATAAATATTTAAAACTTAACTTTTAAAAGTATAGTTCTACTTAGAATTATATAACATACAAACTCCTGCTATGAACCAAAAGCTGGTCTCTTAAATAGTGTAGGGCCTGGGCATGCGTTTCAGCATGGAACGCATAGGCAGATAGATCCGACAAAAAAAACATTAAATAGGGGTTGGCTCACAGCCCTTACCTTTCCCCCCAGCATGTATGCGATTCAGAGAGAGGAAATCGTTGGTATGGAGGACATCCCACAACCGGTGCTCAACTCTGCGGAATCCATGCGTTTCTGGTCTGGGCGCACACTAGTGATGTCACTCGAAGCAATAACACTGATGCCGAATCTCACCGACTACTGTGAGACTCAAGGTGCGCACTGGATCCCCCTACAGCTTGCCGGCCTGAAGCGGAGCAAGGTCTTTGGGAGAAGCATCCCTCCCCCCGGCCTGAACAGCAAGAATGCGGCCCTGAAAAAGAAAACAATTAACCAAGTAGGAGATGACCGCCGTGCGTCCCTACCCCAACTGTCGTAGGACCAAAAATGACTGCCGATGGAAGCTGGGTGCTTCCTTTTATATTTCAAGTTTGGTCCTACGCCAGTTGGGGGACTCTGACATACCCATTAGTCTATCGCCATGGATAGGGACACCGAAGAAATAATGGTATCTTTAGAAAGCCCATCTTATGGTAAGAAAAACAAATATATAATATATGTGGGTACATTAACTGAGAAAGAGGAAAATTACAGCTAAACACAAACACGGTAGAAGTGTTAAAACAGCCATTGTCCAGAAAGACAAAAAAGTTCCAAACCTCCAGTCCTTAAGGGGTTAAACAATGCTTTCTTTTTATATCCAATTGTTTATTTGTTCTAGAAAAAAGAAAGAATTGAATCATTTTATTTAACCCCTTAACGACCCATGACGTACCCGGGACCGTCATGGGTAGATGTGACTCAAGGACCCATGAGGGTCCCGGTACATCATGGGTTAAACTCTTCCATCGCCGGCGTACGGAGCGATGGGAGAGCACAGGGGCTGGCTGTTACTAAGTGCCCCAGTACCTGGGCACTTAACATCCAGTAGAAACATTGTTGCAACTTGTGATTCGCTTGACAAGCAAATCACATGTTGCAAAAGACAAATGACAGGGACAGTATTTGTAAATACTGTACCTGTCACATCTCTCTGCCTCCCTCCATCTTGCACACTGCTGAGGTGGACAGAGACAAAGACATCGTGTTACATAGTTCCATAGTTCCTGTGGGAAAAAAAAAAGTTAAAGAAAATTAACCCTTTGATCACTGTTCCTGCAGTGATCAATACAGTTCCCCCCATCTGATCACTTTAGTAGTGATCAATTTGCTGCAGATCAGCATTTGCTGATCTGTGGTACATCCCCCATGCCCCTTGTATTATTTTTTTTTTTTTTTTTTTATTTTTTTTTTTTTTTAAATAAAATCTGATTCTTTTCTATATTTTAGGAAGTTTAGGTAGGTAGTTGGGTAGGTTTAGTGTATACGTGTGTTAGGGAAAGTTTTAGGGTTATATTTAGGTTTAGGGGTAGCGTAAGAAAAAAAAAAGTTTTTTAGAGACAGTGTACATAAAGCAGCGCAAGTACAGTGTAGAAGAGGCATATGCCTTTTTGGTGTCTGACTCAGAAGCCACAGACATTGTGTCAGACTTGGATATCATGCAGTTTTCAGAAAGTGAGAGCAGCTCTAGTGATGACGCTGGGCCTTCTGTCAAGAAAAGACGCACTGCCCCAAGAGCTGCCCCAGCAACTGCCCCAAAGAGCTGCCCCGGCACCTGCCCAAAGACCTGCCCTAAGTGCTGCCCAAAGAAATGCCCCAACACCTGCCACTCATGATTCTAATGAATGGGTATCACCAACCAATTTATGCCCACAAATCCCAGAATTCACAGGCAACCAAGGAATTCAAATTGATGTGGAAAGATTTACCCATGATAGCTTTTTTAATTAGTTTTTGGGGGAAATTGCGTCCCAAACCAATTTGTATGCAGCCCAGTATATTGCTGCCAACCCTACAGCCTTTGTTGTTATGCAAGAAGTATGGAAACCCACAGACATCACAGAATTTAAGCAATTCTGGGCCTTAATAATAAGCAATGGGGAGAAGTATCCAATCCTACTGGAGCAAAAACCCATATGCGATACCCCTATATTCTCCAAGACAATGACCAGGTCTAGATTTGAATTTTGCACTTTATGCATTTTAATGATAATACCCTGTGCCTTCCAAAAGAACACAAAAGACAACAAGAACACAAGAAAACAAATTAGTGTAGATGAATCCCTAATGAAATATAAAGGCAGGTTAGGGTTCAAGCAATACATTCTATCCAGGCGCTCCAAGCTTAGTGTTAAATTTTACAAATTGTGTGAAAGTGCCATAGGCTATACCCAGGCTTTTAGAATTTATGAGGGCAAGGACAGCCAACTTGATCCTCCTGATTGCCCCGAATTTATGGGAACAAATGGGAAAATAGTTTGGGATCTAATTTACCCCTTATTAAATAAAGGTTATCAGTTATTTGTTGATAACTATTACACCAGCCCCCTTTTATTTTTTAAGTCTCTTTTTTTGTTTTGACACCGTGGCCTATGCCACTGTTAAGCGCAATTGCAGGGAGTTGCCCAAAAAATAGGATTTTAGTCTTACCTGTTAAATCCTTTTCACTTAGTCCATACAGGTCACTGGTACAATGGGAGGCGATCCGCCCCTTCAAGTAGGCAGGAACATTCATTCAAATGTATGCAGGGGGTGGAGCCTCCCCTCCTTCTTAAGCTGCCTTCAGGCCAGAGCCAAGCCAGATTGACTTGAGACACTAAACTGACCAGAGGTAAGAAAGAAAAGGAAGACTCTTGTGAGCATGCCCCTTAGGTCCCCCACTGAATGCCACAGGAGAGCCAAGCATGGACCCTTGACAGGGTGGGAGACCGGTGACCTGTATGGACTAAGTGAAAAGGATTTAACAGATAAAACTAAAATCCTATTTTCACTGTCGTCCAATACAGGTCACTGGTACAATGGGATGTACAAACATTGAGCTTTCCCTGAGGCGGGAAGTAAGGCAAGGACCAGGCGCAAGGCCCAAGTCACTTAGAACTGCTATGAACCAATTAATCATAGAGCCCAATAACAGAAGTGTCAACTGACACCAACCAGGGGTAAAAACAAACCCCCGAACTAACACAGCACACTGAACTAGAGCCAACAGGGCTCAACAGCAAAGAAGCACTAAGAACCACAGAGTAGAAGGACCTAAACAGGCAAGACTGCCTCCAGGACCTTCCTCTCAAAACTGGCATCAGCCGAGGCCAGTACATCAACACGATAGTGCTTCGTGAATGTGTGCACAGAGGACCAAGTGGCCTCTCTGCACAGTTGATCAGCAGACGCCTGATTCTTGTAGGCCCAAGAGGCCCCAATTGATCTGGTGGAATGAGCAGTAACCCTGAAGGGAACGTGCTTATTCCGCAATTTGTAGGCTTCACAAATGGTAGATTTTATCCAAGATGCAATAGTCACCTTGGATGCCGGTCTCCCTGCCCTAGGCCCCTCAGGAATGACGAACAGGGTGTCAGACTTCCTGATAAATTTTATGTTCATCGCACTGAGTCTAAGACAACGCACAACATCCAACAAATGGAGATCTCTTTCCTTGTCAGAGGAAGGGTTAGGGCAGAAAGAGGGAACCACAATCTCCTGATTGATGTGAAATTCGGAGACAACCTTGGGTAAAAACTCCTTGGAAGTGCGGAGCACTGCCTTATCCTTGTGAAACACCAAGTAAGGAGGTTTACAAGACAGAGCTTGTAACTCTGCTACCCGGCGAACTGAGACAATAGCCAAAAGAAAAGCCATCTTCCAGGTCAAGAGACGCAAAGGAATAGAAGCCAAGGATTCAAACAGGGGTCTCTGGAGAACCCCCAGCACCAAACTGAGGTCCCACTGGGGAGTAGGACTCTTGAAGGCAGGCCGAACATGAGCCACACCTTGGAAGAAAACTTTAACATGAGGAAGAATAGCAATCCTTTCCTGGAAAAACACAGACAGAGCTGAAGTCTGAACCTTGAGAGAACTCAGGCTGAGTCCCTTCTCAACCCCATCCTGCAAAAAAGCCAGGACCGTGGGAAGATGGAAATCAAGAGATAGATCCTTATCAGTACACCACGCCACAAAGGTGGACCATATGCGATGATAGATCTTGGAAGACACAGGCTTGCGAGCTCTAAGCATCGTGGACACCACTGAAGAGGAAAACCCTTTCTTCTTTAAAATTGAGGATTCAACCACCAAGCCATCAAATGGAGATGCTGAACATCCTCCTTCCACAGATATCCCTGAAGAAGTAGATCTGGACGGGCAGGAAGCGGAAAGGGATCCGCCACAGACATGGCTAGCAGTTCCGGATACCAGGACTGACGAGGCCAATTTGGAGTGATTAGGATGACGGGACAACGCTCCATCTTCAGCTTCTGGATTACTCTGATCAACAGAGGGAGAGGACGGAAGATGTACGCCAGAGGGAACTCCCAAGGGATTGACAAAGCATCCACTGCTAGAGCAAGAGGGTCCCTCCACCGAGAGCAAAACACTGGCACCTTCCTGTTGTGTCTGGTAGCCATCAGATCCACTACAGGTACCCCCCACATCTGGGTTAGAAGGTGAAACACCTCTGGATGAAGAGCCCACTCTCCGCTGTCGACTGTGTGACGACTGAGGAAGTCTGCCATGACGTTGTCTACGCCTGGAATGTGTACTGCTGAAATGACGGGCACATGTGCTTCTGGCCAAGATAAGATGGCCTTGACCTCTAACCAAGCGGTGAGACTTTTTGTGCCGCCTTGTCCGTTGATGTAGGCCACTGCGGTGGCGTTGTCGGACTCCACTCTGACTGGACAACCTTCCAGCTGAGATTCCCAGTGCCTCAAGGCAAGAAAGATGGCACGAAGTTCCAGAACACTGATGGAGAGAAGAGATTCCTCCAGTCCCCATTTCCCCTGAGCACTGAAACGACCCAACACTGCCCCCCATCCCCGGAGGCTGGCATCCGTCGTGACTGTGGACCAATAAGGAACCCGAAAGGACCTCCCTTTCAGGAGATGAGACAGGTCCAACCACCATTCCAGGCTCAACTCGACATGAGGGGGAAGATACTGATAGATGCTGAAGATCTGGATGAGTCTTGCACGTCTGGATCACAAACCTCTGAAGTTCCCTGGTGTGTGCCATGGCAAATGGCACCGCCTCCATCGTGGAAATAAACTTCCCCACTAGAGAGGTCAACTTCGGTACTGGAACCTTGTCTAGTTCTAGGACCTTGGACACCCGGATGGAAATCTGATGAGCCACTTCCTCCTGTAAAAACACCATGCACTGCTGAGTGCCGAACAGGAGACCCAAGAAGAGGAGCTGTTGAGATGGGACCAAGTCTGACTTGTCCAGATTCACAATCCAGCCGTGGCAATGGAGTGTCTGTATACAAAACTGCAGCTGCTGGTGGAGGATCTCCACAGATGAGGCTTTCAGGAGCAGATCGTCCATGTAGGGAGTCACCCTGACTCCATCTCAATGAAGCACAGCTATCAAAGCTCCCAATACCCTCTGAAAGACCTGAGGAGCTGAAGTCAGACCAAAGGGAAGAGCTGAAAACTGAAAGTGGCCTTTGTGACAGGCAAATCTGAGATACCGTCTGCTCTCTGGATGAATAGGGATGTGAAGGTATGCATCCTGAAGGTTCAGGGAAGCAAGGAACTCCCCTGGAGACATTGCTACTATCACAGAACGCAGAGATTCCTGACGAAAGTGGGAACTTACAACAAAGGAATTGAGATCCTTGAGATCCAAAATAGGACGAGCACCTCCGTCCTTTTTGGCCACAACGAACAGGTTGGAATAGAATCCTGAACCTGTGTCCTCTGGTGGAACCAATTCCAGGACCTCTTTGTACAAAAGATCCTGAATAGCGTTGAACAGATGTCTTTTTGTAGGCTCCTGAGAAGGACGAGTAAAATGGAACCGAAAAGGAGGAAGGGAAGAGAAAGGGATCTTGTATCCCTCTGATACCACCTGAACAACCCAAGGGTCCGCCACTGACTTCTCCCAAACCCGGCGAAAGATGTGGAGACGTCCACCTAGAGCTGGATGCGGACCTAGGTTCGGCGAGTCATGCCAAAGCAGTCTTGGAGGTCTTGGCCTTGGGGGCAACTTAGGGCTTCCAGGACTGTTTGGGCTTGGAGGAGGAGCGCGTGGAGGACGGACCTGTCTGGGACGTGGAGCGTGTCTCAGTTTGGAAGGAACGAAAGGAACGATTGCGTTTGGCTGGAAACTTCTTCTTGAAGACTGATGGTAGAAGTGTACTTTTGCCACCAGTAGCCTCACTAATCATCTCCTTAAGTTCAGATCCAAACAGTAAGGACCCCTGAAATGTAAAGAAAGCAAAGCTTTCTTAGAAGCAGTGTCAGCAGACCAAATTTTCCGCCAAAGAGCACGTCTAGCCACCACAGAAGAAGTAGAGGCCCTTGCCATCATGCGCACAGCATCAAAAGCAGCGTCAGAAACATAATTTTGAGCTTCTGATATGTTAGCAAGAAGCTGCAACTGCTCAGATACTGGTGCATCCTGGCGAACCGCCTCAGTCAGTTGTTCAGTCCAGGCCGCAATAGCCCTATTAACCCACGCCACTGCAAAGGTTGGACGCATGGCAGTGCCAATAGAGGCAAAAATGGATTTAAGACAAATCTCCAACTTTTAGTCCGTCCAATCCTGCAGGGCAGAGGCATCTGATACAGCTAAGGCAGTAGATTTGGATAACCTAGAAATAGGAGCATCCACTTTAGGAGGATGAACCCATTTTGCCAGTTCAGCCTCAGGAAAGGGATAAAGTTTAGCAAACTTTTTGGAAACAGAAGAGGATTTTTCAGGATTCCTCAACGCATCAGAGACTAAACGAGGAAGAGTAGGGTTAGTAGGAAAACAAACCACAGCCTTAGACGGTTTTTGGAAAACGTCAGTTGGATCATGGGTAGATTCCTGAGTAAGAGGAAGGTTGAGCGTAGTTAGCACAGCTCTGATCAAACCCTCAGCAGAAACTTCAGGGTCACATTCATAAGGGTCACCAATGGACCTATTAGACTCTATAACAGTGCCTTCCTCAGCATCAGAATCTTGCAAAAGTTCTTCCTCAGAAGAATCAGACATATCAGGAGCCCCCTGTGGCTTAGGCAGGGAGGTCCTGATTGTGGAGGGGGTCTGCCAGACTTGCAGAGCCCCCTGAACCTGAGAGGGAAAGAGTTGGAGAGTGGATCTGAGATCCCTAGTGGCAGCTTTAAACTCTTTTACCCAAGTTGGCTCAATAGCGTGGCTGGAAAGCCCAGGGTTGCTATCATGACTTTCTGCACATTTTGGGCATAAATGACCTGAAAATTCTCTAGGCAGCCCAGAGTGACAAGAGGAGCAAAACGCAATGGGGGAAACAGACACCCCAGCCTCTTTAGTCTTGGGTCTAGCCCCTGACTCCAGTGGAGTAGACATGCTCACAGCGTCAGATATACTCCACTAAGAAAAATCACCCAGTAGAAGTGTGAAAGATTAAAGTTTCACCCCAGAAATGTCTAAAATCGAACTGATCTGGCCAGCGAAGGGTTAATCTGCTGAGAGGAGAGAAGGCTCGGTCCCTGCGTAGTATACTCGCTGAGAAAAACACCACAAAATGGCTGCCGCGACGGTAGCCAATCAGAAAACAAGCGCGAAATAGGCGCTTATGGGAAACGTAGTTTTTCTCAGAAGTACCCCAAAACAGTGCTCGAAGCCCACCCAGACTCCCAACACACCGAATCAAGCTACCGGATGATACAGCAGGGGAAGACCAACAAAATGAGCCCACTCTGAAGTCGCTGTGACAAGCGGTTCCAGAGATACGTCCCACACTGTGTAAACCCATAGAGAGTAAAGGAGCAATGGCGTCTATGCGGGTAAAAGCGCGCTTAAAGACGCGGAATATTAAATATTAATAAATTATTTCTGAGAGAAAAAGGTCACCAAACATACTTCTAACACATGTAAAATATGAGAAAATAACAACCCAAAGCTCCAAAACCCAGGGAATACCACAGACAATTGCATAAATACAAGCAATGGAAATAAAAACACCCTATGAGTGCTGGAGTGCAAAATGAGAACTCCCAAATACAAGCCCAAAGAAGGGACACTGTGGGACAAGTGGACCTTCAGCACTCAAAGGGTGGCTCACCTTTCTGCAGGACTTCTGTCTTCAGGTAACCATGTTAAAAGGGAATTAACCAGAGGAAAATTCCCCAGCAGGGAAGCTACTTGACACAAGATGTTCCCTCTTCAGGGCATAAGGTCCACCAGAAAATCCCTGGAAGCTGCACTAGCCACTTTGGAGAGGGCAATTCACAGCCATGGTCACCCGCCTAATGGTGGTATTCCATATTTGAAGAAAAACAATAAAAAACTAAAGTTGAATGAGAGATGTTCTCCACCTGGTGTGCACAGCACACAGGAACAAATCAATCTGGCTTGGCTCTGGCCTGAAGGCAGCTTAAGAAGGAGGGGAGGCTCCACCCCCTGCATACATTTGAATGAATGTTTCTGCATACTTAAAGGGGCGGATCGCCTCCCATTGTACCAGTGACCTGTATTGGACGACAGTGAAAAGCTTGTAGAAACTAAACTAAAAACTGGGACATCCTTATCTTTGTGCCAACAGGAGCTGCTGGAAGTTAAGTTCAAGGACAGAAAAGATGTCTACATGCTGACCACCATGCATGAGGACAGAACTGTGGCAGTCACTGTTCGTGGAAGGAGAGGGGTACTAAGAAAGCCAGTCTGCATCAGGGACTATAATAAGAACATGGGGGGAGTTGATCTGTGTGATCAACTAAGGCAGCCATACCTCGTAATGAGAAAGTGTAGGGCATGGTACAAAAAAGTTGCCATCTATATGATACAGACTGCAGTACATAATTCATTTTTACTGTTCAAACTAGCAAACCCCAATCCAAATTGTAGCTTTTTACAGTATTAGCTACAACTCATTTCCCTATTTTTGTTTCAGGGTGCGCCAGAAATCGTTCCATCAAGACCTGGGGAAGCACACTTTATTTATAAAATCCCCCCAACTTCCCAAATGAACAAACCACAGAAGCACTGCAGGGTTTGCTACAGCAAGGGAATACGGACAGACACCACCACTTACTGTCCTGATTGCCCTTCCAAACCTGGCCTCTGCATTGGTGACTGCTTCAAGCAATACCCAGGAGTGTGGAAATTTAAAAAAACTACTTGACCAAGGGACTAAAACAGGAGCCCAATCTACTTGTCCCTCATGACAAACTACTTATCCTGATAATGCATGGGTATAGATCTGTATTATGTCTTAGAACAGTGGGAATTCTATTTGCTTAATTAAGAATTCAAGACAATTTCAGTTGTCCCAAACTGCAGGGGGGTTGCTTCAAAGGATGTTTACATTTCTTGAGTTAGGTGTTTGAGAACGCAAATGAAGGTCTCTTCTAGTTAAATGTGAAAGGAGTAAGGTCAAGACAAACTGTCTTGTCAACTAAACAAAGAGTTCAGATAAGACACCAAATGCTCCTGTTTCTGGAGTCTTCCCTATCAATAATATCTCTTTGATGTCACCATGAATGGCAAGTGGGTGTGGTGAGGAAAGCTCAGCTGAGCTAACCAGTTTACACCAGACCTAAGTGATATTAAAAATGGTATAAAGGAGCAGTATTTTTGGGGGTGGAATCAGACCTTCAGGAGAACTGGAGGAGAGCAGAGGAGAAGAGAATGAGAGCAGCCTGAGAACAGCAGTCCTGATTCCTGTCCAGATGTGAGCCCAGCAGATAAGAGACCAGAAACCAAGATTTGTGCTGGAGGGTGTGAGGAGATTTTCATCATACAATTTACTGGTATCCAATTCAATTCCATCTTTTCCATACTTATAATCTATGATATTATTTTATTCATGTATATACCATCCAAACTCTAACAGTATTTTGATTCTGTACATAATACAAACATTTTCAATATTATCCCTTTTCTGTGTGATTCTTAAGTTACAACCAATCCCCAAAGAACAATTGTACCCTTGGTAAGAGGGGTTAGGTAGAATTTCTTACAAAGGTCTGCACAGCAGCCTATTGAGCTGCTCGTAGACCTCCCACACTAGAAGCGTCACACATGGGCATCAACAAGGACCAATGCATTTGAATGCAAGTTCATCAGTTTTAAAATTAGTGCGTTTGCGCTCACAGAAAGATAGGAGCTTCTAGACCTCAAATGGTAAAATTTCACAGTATGGTCAAGGTGCACACACATGTAGAAGAGGTCTTCAGAGCTGCATATTCTATGTGCTGAAGTGTAGTAACATGTTTTGGTGTGAGATTATGGGGGAGATTCACTAAGAGGTGGTAAAGTGGAGATGACTTCTGCACTTTATCACTTCTTCAATTCCTATGTTATTCTATGGTGCCAATGCACTAAGATTTCTTCAGCTTTGGAGATCATAGTGAATAAGCTCCATAGAATCATAGGAACTGTGTTTTGGACTGTGCTCTCTCAAGCATCCTACATCCGATTTCATTCATTCACAAGGAAAAAGTTTACTGTTTCGATTCTGTCTGACTTCACGCAAAGAGAAAATCATCATCCCTGCACTGCTGGACCACATGATACTCTGCAATGCAATATCAGAATGTCGCTATTTTCATACATGCGGCATTCTGATATTGCTGCTTTCAACACAACATTTTTAATGCACCGTAGTTTTGTTTACCCAATAGAGGGCGACATTTTCAAAGCAAACCCTAATAACAGTTCCCTAGACCACAGGTTCTCAACCCATGCCCTCAGTGGCCACTAACAGGCCAGGACTTAGGAATTTCCCTGCTAGAACACATGTGTGGTGATCAGAGGTTCAGTCATACTGATTAACTCACCTGTGCTCTTAAAGAGAAATTCTAAAATCCTGGCCTGTTAATAGCCACAGAGCACAGGTTGAGAACCACTGCCCTAGACTAATAGTTCACTTAAGAAAAGCCCAGAAAGTACTTATCTGCAGGCAAAGGGTTAATCTGGAAAGAACAGCAAGGAGAATCTGCCTCTGTGTAGGATAAGCAAGAGAAGCAAAATGGCAACTGCAAAACAGCAGCCAATCGGAAATAGGCAGATGAAAAGGGCATTCTGGGTAATGTAGTCTTCTCTGTTGCCTAGAAACGCATACAACTCCGTACGCAGACCACCATGAACCCCCAAGACACTCGGGACGTGAACCGAAGTCCACTCTGACTTGTGTATGACAAACTGTTGCAGAGATATGTCCCAATGAAGTTCGCCTATAGAAGTCTTTGCTCTTGGGGGTTCATGGTGATCTGCGTACGGAGTTGTATGCATTTCTAGGCAACAGCAAAGACTACATTACCCAGAATGCCCTTTTCACGGGCCTACTTCCAACTGGCTGCTGTTTTGTGGGAAGTGCTTAAAGGATCTGCCCACTCAAAAAACAGACAAAATAGGAGGTACCCTGAAAGACCCAATGACCCCAGGGAACATGTGGAGGCACCTAAGAGACAGGCCTCTAAAGTTAAAAGTCACCAACTTGGATAAAACAGCAGAGAAGGGGTTAACTAGTGCAAATTAAGCCATCCATGCTCCATAACTCAGGGAATGAACAGTATCCAATATAATAGTTTGCTAAGGTATGTTTGTCAGAAGCAGTCATGAGCAGTAGAGCCGGCTGCATGCGCTGCAGTCATGCACAGTAGAGACTGCCCACCCCGCGGCTCATACAAAGTGGGGAGCTCTGAATTCAGACCAGAGTCCTCTCTGCGCACCTTCCTGGGACCATGCAATCCCAGGAAGGTGCGCAAAGAGGACTACGGTCTGAATTCGGAGCACCTTGCTCTGTATCAGCCAGTGACGAGAGGATCCGACCACCAGCCGAGGCTGCTGGGTGGCACTGTGGCCCGTGTACATGGGCTTTTCAACTAGCTACAGTAATAAAATAGCCAACATGAGTGCAAGAGAGCATGGGCTCAGAGAAAATCTCAGAGAAAACCTCTTTACGAAGAGTTCCAAGTAAGGACAAAGTGGACAAAGGCACTCAGTGGGTTACTCACCAATCTTCAATTTATTCATTGTGAAGGAATCAGAGCCCCACAGGACTGTGTTGAGAGTGAAAACTTGGGTTTCGAGATTCTCTCCACAGGGCTACAATGGTCCACAAACCACCTGCACACTGGTCAATCCACTTGCAGGGGAAGCCCAGTAATGGCAACCTGCCTAATGGGGATTTTAAAAGCCCATATCTAACAAAGATAATGAAAAAAATCTTAATGGGTTAGTAATGCTGAAATTTAAGTGGATTAATTATTGTAGATGTTAAAAAAAAAAAAAAGTATGTGAAGAAAATCCTCTCAACCCGTTATGGTTTTAGAAATATTCGCTGTCAAAAGTTCCCCCCTCTCTCCCCTTCACCTGACATCAGCGCTCTACTGACAGCAGGAGATCCCGGACCTGGGACCAGCCAGCGGCTCTTCAGCAGAGCTGAAATAACGAAATTTAAAAATATTTACTTCATTGGAACAGTCTACAAATTGTGCCTGGTTTGGAAACACACTTTGTAGACCGTCCCAATGAAGTAGTTCTTTTTAAATTTCACTATTTCAGCTCTGCTTAAGAGCCTTCTCGAGTTGGCCGACTCGGATCTTCTGTCAGCTTTACAGCTGACATGAGGCAGGGGGAAGTTTAGAGGCGAATATCTCTCAAACCATAAATGGTTTGAGAGATAGGACTTTCTCCAAATTATAAAAAAAAAAAAAAAAAAAAAAAAAATACTTGAACATCTATCATATTTAATCCACATACATTTTGGCCTAACAGTTTAAAGTAAGTGAAGCACACTGGCCATGATCTTGCCTCACATGATAACAGGAGGCGGGGCGAGGGTTGAGCTGCAGAAAAGGCTGGGAGTCTCCACCCACAAGACTGTCTTTTTTTGATAATGTGTTCTACCCTCCCAAGGAGGAACTCAACCCACGGTACTGATGTTCCATATTGGACAATAGAAAAAATGTTCCATTCCATATTCACTCTCTGCAAGTCTTCCAAAGAAAGGAAACAATTTATATTCTCCTTTTAAGTCAATGCATGTAACCATAAATTTAAATTTTCCAGTTCACTCGACTGAGTAACATTGCTTAAACACAATTAAAAACAATGACATTGAAAGAAACCATTGTTATTAAATAGACAAAAAACAGGCTGTAGATAATGGTTCACCCATTCACCCAATGTCTCATTAAGAGAACCTATTCCTCACACTATAGGCCTGCCCTCTGGGTTCTGTAGCGATAGGTTAATCTCCATGTATACATCTAATGGATATTAAGGTTACAAGCAATGAATTATCAATTTATTTGGGGGGCTGCCCACTTTCTCCTCATTAACATCAGCTTATTTTCCAGCTATGTATAGGAGATAAAATTCTGAGATTTTTATAACCCTGTTTTTTTTTATATTCTAGGAAGATGGCAGACCCAGAACCAGAGCAAGAGGTTCCTACCAGCAATATTATTATTATTGTTTTTCTTTATTTATATAGCGCCACACAAAGGTAGTCAGGTGCTGGGAATATGACCCAGCCAAGTATATGCTGGGGGCCGGTGGCAAGTGCTGGGGATAAGACCCAACCACAGACTAGGACCAGGCCAGGTAGCAGCAATGCCCACAGGGCAAAGGAGTAGTAAAAAGCAGGAGCCAGTGGTCTTCACTAGAATAGATGGTTAGACAAGACCAGAAGTCATACACGGAGTGGATAGTCAGCCAGAGCCACATATCAGCACCAGAATGACCTTTGGCCTTATCTGACCATCCAAACACGGAGAGCCACACAGGAATACAGAAACACAAGAGACTACTGCACTGGACACCAACGTAAGGGCAAATGAGCCAAGTGTCCAGGCAGCCTTATATGCAGGATTAGAAAGAAAAGGTGGAGCACACAATAGGGACCATGTCCCTTTAAGAGCCATGCACGCATGACTGGAGGATTCCCCCGATGACGCGCACCCCAACATGCTGCCGGCAGGAAGACACAGATGTGCCGTGAACTGCCACGAGGAGGCATCGAGCAAGGTAAGTATCAATTGTGACACTTTATTGTAGTAGGTTTATAATACACTACACGTTCTTAAAGTGATTGTTAGCTTACATGCTGAATTATTGATCCTATGTAGCAATGCTATCATTTATTATTTGACGTTATATTGAAGAAAGGAAAATATGGTGGGCTTGAGTGCTTTGTTTTAGCCGAGCTTGTCAAGAATACATTTTTTTTTAAATTAAACTCTGGGTGTCATATAAGTGTTTACTTCAGATGATAATTTGGAATAAAATTATATGCCGTGTTATAATCCAGTGATTGTTATGGTTGCTGCAATCCTTTACATTAACGGGATACAACTTGAAAGGGTATGGCCTTTAAGTTACATTTGATACAGTATGGCGGTCAACCGTTTGAAGGGCAATGATTGGAGTGTTGACCTAGGTCTTGATTGGTATTCATCTATTTAAAAGTAGTGTAATGTTTCTCCGGGTTTTGCTGGCATTTCTTGACAGGTATTATGGTCTTCCTTTTTCTTGTTCTTGTTACACCCTTGTTTGAGCCTTTATCAAGAGCCGGTATACATGTTGGTGCGCGATCAAAGGGTTCTTGTTATAGCGTTCCTAGTGTTCCAATTAGTTCCAATGATTCCAGTGTTTGACCAGGCTTTTCTGTACTTCGACTGTCTCCTGCTTCAACTTTCTGTGTTGGTTCTGACCTTGGCCTGTTTATTTTGACTTCTCTACTGCCTGCTAATTCTGCATCATTTCACTCAAATGGCTTCAACCTTGGCTTGGTCGATTATTCTTCTCTCTCATCCCTGGTACAGTCTTTGCCTTCCTGTTACCAACTTGGCTCATTGACTACTCTTCCATCGACTCCGAGGGTTCTCCTATGCCCAATGTGTGTCACGGTTTTCAGGCAAAGAAGGACAGACAAGGATATAAGATATAAACCCACCTTTATTTAATAAGTACAGTAATAATAGTATAGCCCACAGAACCCCAGAACATAGGATTATCATCCATGTAGGGACCAAGGCCCCTACCCGGAGCTGCAAACTGTGTTGTGCACTGCACTACTGTGAGATACCGGAGACTAAGACCATGGTGTGGGTGGAACAAAGAGGGAACTGTAAGTGAGGCACAAGTCTCCACCCTGGGTCACGTGACCAGAGGCAACAGGGAGCGAGAGCAGACCTGAACCAAGAAACACAGACTGATGGTCAGACAGTTTCAGAGAGTACAGAGCCAGTAGTCAAACAGAGCCACAGGTCAGGCAAGCCGGGGACTAGACTGAGCTATAGGCAGCAAGAGCCAGAAGTCAGACAAACCGGGGACTACACGGAGAGAGTAAGTCAGCCAGAGCCACAGGTCAGAACCGATGCGGGTAGACAGACAAGGCTGGACCATTCACGGAGTGGATTCACAACGGAGCACAAGAGACAATATCAGAAACACCACGTAAGGGAAATGATTGCCAGGCCCAGGGAGGTTTATAAAGGATCAGGAAAAGGTGGGGCCCAATTAGGCCACACAGAATAGGCCCATAATCTGGTATCCTAGCCAGTGCCTGTTTCATGATGTCAGCAATGCGGAGGTGGCCGCAACACCACTGAAGAAGGAAGCACAGGATAACTAGACCGCTAAGGCAGACCGTGTGTAACCATTTGTTTGATTCACAGACACAGAGTTAGGATAAAAACAAACAGTTTTATTGAATACAATAATGCAATAAGAACCCTCACAGGTCCTGTAATATACAAGGTATAGTACAGAATCACGACAGGTAATATTTAGGCCCACACAGGTCCAGCACAAATATAGGAGACAAACTCCTTTGCCTGACCCGTGTCAGCATAAACTGTAAGTTCCCAGGTACAGCAATGTAGGAGTAAAAGTTCATCAAGGATGGTAAACAGTCCCATATGTGTAAGTACTGAACTGCTTCTTAAACACGACAGAGTGGAACTTAAGCCAAAGGCAATGTACCAGAGCAATCACGGAGGCAACACTTGCAACCTGTTTGACAGAGTGGAGCGTAAGCCAAAGGCAATGTACCGGAGCAATCACAGAGGCAACACTTGCAACCTGTTTGACAGAGTGGAGTGTAAGCCAAAGGCAATGTACCGGAGCAATCACGGAGGCAACACTTGCAACCGGTTTGACAGAATGGAGCGTAAGCCAATGGCAATATACCAGTGCAATCTCGGAGGAAACACGTGCAGCTGGTTTGACAGAACGGAGAACTAGGCCAGAGGCGCTCCGTGGAGCATACTGGGACAATACTTGGCAAGCCTGCAGGAGCAGACAAATCGAGGCACCGGAAATCAGAATGTCACCGAGACGACAAGGACCAGGACCAGGACAGCAAGAACGGAGAACAGCCGAGTCGGTGCACAGGAGCCGGAACGTCAGCCAGTCCGGATCGGTACACAGGAGCCGGAACGTCAGCCAGTCCGGATCGGTACACAGGAGCCGGAAAGTCAGCCAGGCCAGATCGGTACACAGGAGCCGGAACGTCAGCCAGGCCGGGTCGATACACAGGAGCGGACACTGAAGAATAGTCAGGCAATCCGGGTCGGTACACAGGCGCAGGAACTGGAGAGTAGTCAGACAAGCCAAGTCGGTACACTGGAAACTCCTACAGCAAAAGTGACACTGGTACAGGAACACCACAAAAGGGCAATGTGTGTGTGCAGGAGCCCACTATATAAAGGTCATACTGGGCGAGCTTAACACATGGCAACCAATGAGAACCTAACATAGGATAACTGACAGAGAGATCTAAACAAGGGATCACGGGCAACGTGATAGTACCCCCCTCTCTCTCAAAGACCCCCCCCCTCCTAGAAGAGGGACCTGGCTTCTGAGGATATTTAGAGTGGAAAATGCGCAGTAATCTAGGAGCATGAAGGTCCTTCTGATCAACCCAAGAATGTTCCTCAGGACCATAGCCTTTCCAATGGACCAAGTACTGCAATTTTCCTCTAACTCTGCATGAATCAATAATACTTTGAACCTCGTACTCCTCCTCCACCTCTACCGGGCCAGGAACCACAGGCGTGGTAGTGTAATGGTTGCATACCAGGAGGTTTCAAGAGGGATACATGGAACACATTATGAATGCACATAGACGCAGGGAGATCCAAGGCATAAGAGACAGGGTTAATTTTACAGATCACCCTGAACGGGCCAATAAACCGGGAAGCCAATTTGTTGGACGGAACGTGAAACTTGAGGTTTCTGGAGGATAGCCATATCCTGTCCCCAACCTGGAAGGAGACCGCTGGCAGCCGTCTGCAATTGGCGTGGTGCTGATGACACTGGAATGACTGACTGAGGGCCCTCTGAACCTGTGCCCAAGTGGAGCGGAGTTGCTCTATGTGCTCGTCCAGAGCTGGAATCTGTTGTGACTGGAAGGAGTCCGGGAGCAAAAAAGGCTGGAACCCGTAGTTGATGAGGAACGGTGAGCTCCCGAACGATGAATTAACCGCACAGTTCCTGGCGAACTCTGCCCATGGCAAAAGGTCAGCCCAGTTATCATGATGATCTGAGACAAAACAGCGCAGGAACTGCTCCAGTCCCTGATTGGCACGCTCAGCGGCCCCACTGGTCTGGGGATGGTAGGCAGAAGAGAAGAACAGTTGAAAGCCCATTTGTTCACAAAATGCTCTCCAAAATATGGACACAAACTGGCTCCCGCGGTCGGACACCAGAACTCTGGGTACCCCATGCATCCGAAACACCTCTTTAGCGAAAACAGCCACCAATTCCTGGGTAGAGGGAAGGTCAGGGAGGGGCACGAAATGAGCCATTTTAGCAAGCCTGTCAACCACCATTAGGATGAACGAATACCCTCTAGACACTGGCAATTCTCCCAGGAAATCAATGGATACGTGGGACCAGGGACACTCACCATTAGGCACCGGTTGGAGAAGGCCCACAGGGAGATGTCTAGGGGTCTTGGCACCTGTACAGGCTACAGTGAATGCAGAACAGTCAGCCCTCAGAGAGGGCCACCAGAAAACTTGTGAGAGAGACCATATCAATTGATCCCTACCAATATGCCCAGCAGTCTTAGATGAGTGGTATGTTTCAAGTAATAGAGTACGAAATGGCTCATCAACAAAACACTTGCCCACTGAGGTTTCGGGGGGGGGGCGTAGCCTGGGTGGCCAGAATCTCTTCCCCCAGTGGCGAAGTGATACTAGTACTTAGGGTAGCCAAAATGCGGTCAGGCTGTATAATGGGTACTGGGACCTCGTCCCTATCAATCTCAGGCTCAAATTGTCTAGACAGGGCATCATCCCTAACATTCTTGAAACCCGGCAAATATGATACTATGAAACTGAATTGGGATAGAAACAGAGCCCATCTGGCCTGACGAGAGGACAATCTCTTAGCCTCTGAAAGATAGGTCAATTTTTTGTGGTCAGTGAGGATTAACACAGGACTTCTGGTACACTCCAGTAGGTGAAGCCATTCCTTCAGGGCAAGAACGATCGCCAGCAGTTCTCTGTCACCTATCTCATAGTGACTTTGGGCACTCGACAACTTAGAGAAAAGAACACTTGCAACCGGTTTGACAGAGTGGAACGTAAGCCAAAGGCAATGTACCGGAGCAATCACGGAGGCAACACTTGCAGCCGGTTTAATAGAATGGAGAACTAGGCCAGAGGCGCTCCGTGGAGCATACTGGGACAATACTTGGCAAGCCTGCAGGAGCAGAGGTGCCATGGGAAATGTAATTTTTCCCAAAAAGTACCGCAAAGCAGTGCCCGAAGCCCCCCAAGACCCCCAACACACTTGAACTATAAACCGGATGATACAGCAAGGGTAGACAATTAAAGTGAGCCCACTCTGGAGTTGCTGTGTGAAGCGGTTCCAGAGATAAGTCCCAAACAGTGTAGACCCATAGAGTCTATGCAGTGAAGCGTGCCTTAAAGGCGTAGTACACAATAGTAATTAAAGTTAAAATATACGTTAGAAACATGAGAAACATACAGGGAACATGTGTGCATACTAAGAAAACACTAATCCAGTAAGGAAAGTGTCAGAAAACCCCACAAACCATGCCAAACCAGTAGACAAAGGGTTAAGTTACCACATAAACCCAACAGACATACACACACATATATACCCAATGAGTGCAGGAGTGCGCAATGAGAACTCCCAAATACAAGCCCAGCAAAGGGGCACTGTGGGACAAGTGGACCTGCAGCACTCAAAGGGTAGCTCACCTTTCCTGCAGATCTTCTGTCTTCAGATTACCATGCAGCAAGAATTACCTCACTAAGTAATCCCTGGGGAAAAACGTGTACCCAAGATTTTCCCCCTCAGGGCTTAAGGTCCACCAAAAAGCACCTGGATACTGAGCTAGCCACATTGAAGGGCATTTGTCGGTCATGGTAATCCGCCTAATGGTGGTATTTCGTATTGGACAGAAAAATAAAAAAAGAAACTAAAACTAACGACAAATATTCTCCACCTGCTGTTGTCACGCCCAGGAACAAATCATTATGGAGCTAGCTGGCTAAGCAGCAGCCTAGGAGGGAAGGGAGGCTCCACCTCCTGCATACATTTAGAGAAATGTTCCTGCCTACTTAAAGGGGCAGATCACCCTCGCCCCCCCAGAGTTACCAGTAACCTGTATTAGACGACAGAGAAATAGGGTTTGTCAGAAAAGTTTCAGAAATGTACAGTGAGTAAATGATTACTATACAACATATCAAAAGAAAGCTTAGCTCAGATAGTAATGCACGATAAATAGAGAAATTTACTGACTGATATTTGCTTTTCTTCTGTGTATCTCCACGTCACAAAATCAAGTATGGGATTTACTTCCATCCTCCAGCTGGTAGGACCGTTTAATTTAAATAGTATACACCCTCAACCATCTTCAGTTATACTTTTGTCCGAGCTGTAAAACATATCATATATCATGGTTAAGGGTGGGTGTGACGTGGAGATACACAGAAGAAAAGGAAATATCGGTCAGTAAATTTCTCTATTTCTTCTGTGTACTCCATGTCACGAAAACAAGTATGGGAACTTCCCAAGCAAAATAGGAGGGAGGGAAATCCACACATCTCATAAGAACTAGAAAAACTGTTCAACATGTAATAAGCATCTTGCCACTGAAATATGGAAAAAGGAATAATCATACCCTTTATTGCGGGATCACAGCTTGCAGAATTCCCTGTCCAAATCTTGCATCAGCAGAGGCTTCCACATCCAGCCTATAATGCTTGATAAAAAGTGGAGATGGAGGATCATGTGGCTGCTTTGCATAACTCCTGAGGAGTAGCATTAGCCTTCGTTGCCCATGACGTGGCCATTGATCTTGTGGAATGCGCTTTTATCTTGAGAGGGGGATATAATGTTGCCTCCCTGTATGCAGAGATTATGCACTGTCTAATGCATCTGGCCACTGATTGCTTAGATGCCGCTGAACCTTTTCTCTTACCCATGTATTGGAGAAACAAGCTGACTTCCTATATTCTGCAGTTCTTTGAAGATAGACATACATCTAACCAGATCCAAAGAGTGTAATCTCTGTTCTTTTTCTCCCTTTGGAGGAACAGAATGAGGGCAAAATAATTTCCTGGTTGTGATGGAACTCAAACTACTTTTCCTCTAAAGGGCGGCTTCATTCTAAGGACCACTTTGTCTTGGTGAAAGGCCAGATAGGGGCCCTGGCAGGATAAGGACTGCAATTCATTGACCCTTTTGGCAGAAGTTATAGCTGTTAAAAAGACAGTTTTCCATGTCAAATGTCTTAATGACACTTGTTCCAGTGGCTCAAAAAAGGGGGGAATCAATGAGTTAAGACAATGTTCAAGTCCCATGCAGGCACTATTCCCCTAATCCTGGGACTCATTTTTTCTACCGCTTTTACAAATCTTTTTTTTATTAAATTCCCCTCTGCCCAGTGTTTGGTCATAACTGCTGAGAGAGCAGAAATGTGAACTTTTAGAGAAGCTGGGTTTAACCCTATGTCAAATCCTTTTTGCAAAAACTCAAGGATTACAGGAGCATTAACCTGATGTTTATGGATCTTATTTTTATAACCCATACTCTAAAAGTCTTCCAGATCCTATCATAGATCTTTAAAGTTGATTTTTTTCTACCAGAGAAAATGGTATTGGCCACCCTATTCATGACTCCTTGGGATATTACAGTCTGTCACTCAATCTCCAGGCTGTGAGCCAGAAAAAATTGGGGTGTGGATGGAACAATGGACCCTGTGACAGTAGATCCTCTCTCTCTCTCTCTCTGGTAATGTTCAAGGCTTCTGACTGGACATTCTGACCAGCTCCAAATACCAGATGTGTCTTGGCCATCTTGGGGCAATCATTATGACTTCTTATTTCTCTGTTACTACTTTCCTAAAGACTTCCCTTATCATTGGAATAGGAGCAAAGATGTATGCCAGTGAGAAATTCTAAGAATACTTCAAATCATCCTGGCCTAATACTCCCACTGCTTGTCCTCTTGAGAAGAGCTGGTTGCATTTGTGATTTTCTGGACTCGGCATCAGGTCTTTTACTGGGGTTCCCATACTCTTGATGATCTGATGGAATACTTCCCAGTTTAGGGACCATTCTCCCAGATGTACTTTGTTCCTGCTCAATAGTCCACTTGTATATTCTGTATTCCCGCTATGTGGGAAGCCGTGATTGCCGTTAAGTTCCTCTTTCCCTGTTTAGGCCTGTACTTTTTGTTCCCCCCTGATTTTTGACATACATGACAGCAGTCATGTTGTCTGATCTGATGTGCACAGCTGTATTCCTCAGATCTTCTCTGAAATGGAGTAGAGCATATCTTATTTCTCTGAACTCTAATATGTTTATGTGCAATCACTTTTCTGTCATGGTCCATGTTCCTTGGACTGTTCTGGTTTCCCAGACTGCTCCCCATCCTAGAGGACTGGCGTCTGTTGTGATGATGTTCCAGACTAGATCTACTAATTATGTTCCCTTTTTAAGATTTCTTTTGTTTGTCCACCATAATAGATCTTGGCGAACTTCTGTTGGCAATTTTATCCTATGGAGAGGGTTTTGTTGATGCTTGTTCCAATATTTCAGGAAATAGCACTGCAGATGTCTTGAATGAAACCTTGCCCAGGGTACCACTTGAATTGCAGACATCATAATGCCCAGACACCTCATAAATCATTGAGCTATATGGCTCTTTTCCCTGAACTTTTTTACATTTCTCACAATGCTGTTTATCCTTCCTTCTGATAGTGTCATTATTGATTTTTGGGTGTTGACCCTCATACCTATGAAGATCAGATCCTGCGTTGGAACCAGATGACTCTATTGGGAATTTATCATCCAACCTAGATTTGAAAGATGATTTACAATCATATTTGTGTTTGCAATGGCCTGTCTTCTTGATTGTGTCACTATTAGGAGGTCATCCAGGTATGGAATGATCAATGCCCCTTTTTCTCTTATTGGTTCTATTGCAGCAGCCAGGATTTTCTTGAAGACTCTGGGGGCTGTGGATAGACTGAACTGGAGTACTTTGAATTGAAAGTGCTGATCTCCCAGGGCAAACCTTAGATATTTTCGATGTTCTCTCTTTCTTTCTTTCTTTATCAGGATGTGATAATATGGATCCTGTAGATCCACTTTGGCAAGGAAGCTGCCTGGGAGCACTGATCTCATCACTGACTTCACTGATTTCATCTTGAATGATCTTGTTGCTAGGCATGTATTGAGCCTCTTGAGATCCAGTATGGTTCTGCATGAACCCGATAGTTTTGGAACCATAAACAGAATAGATTCCTGAAAATTTTTGATCTATTGGAACTGGCTGAATTGCTCATTTTTCCAAAAGAGTTTGGATTTCTAAATTCAATAGATTCCTTTTCCTTGGGTTGGTCGGAACTCTGGATGTTAGGAATCTGTGAGCTGTTGGGATCTGAATGATTGGAAGCGGATAACCCATTTCCAGAATCTGTTGGACCCAGATGTCTGATGTTTTCCACTGGTCCTGAAAGAGATGCAGGCGACCCCCTACCTGCTCCGGAAATGAATTCCGCTGACCTTCAGAATTCCTTTTTGAACTGCTGTTTCTTGGGGTAATCCTTCCGATATCCCCCCCTGGTTGTTTGGTATGAGTACTGTTTCCTCTGATCAAATGCTTTTCCCTGGTATCTCTTGGAATCTCAAAAGGAATAAGATTTATTCCAATATGAAGCCAATGTAGGAGGAGATCTTTTCTTTTCTTGAGTTAGGAAAGCACTTTTTCCTCCTGATAACTTTTTTTTATTATCTCTTCCAATTGCTCACCAAACAGCATTTCCCCTTGAAGGGAAGTTAACTAGTTTGTTCTTAGATGAGGCATCCGCTCCCCAGGGTCTAAGCCATAGTGCTCTCCTGGAAGCCACTGAAAGCACAGAAGATTTAGCTCCCAATTTCATGGAGTCTATGGAGGCATCACAAGCAAAGTTATTGGCTTCTTTGATTACTGAGAGCTCTCTGGCCAACTTAGAACTTGAGGTACCTGATTTGATACTTTCTTCCAGATTAGTGAGCCATATTCGCATAGCCCTAGATACACATGCTAAGGCTGTAGCAATCTGGATATTGCTTCCAATAAGGGAATACTGTCTCTTGAGGGCTGATTCTAACTTTCTATCCATGAAATCTTTTAATGAAGATCCGTCCTCTAATGGTATAATGGTGTGTCTGGCTAGCCTAGACACGGCTGCATATACCCTGGGTGGGCATATCCAGTCTTTGACTATATATTGGTCAAAGGGGTACATTTTGCCAAATCTTTTGGTAACTGAGGATCTTTTGTCAATCTAATGCCATTCTTCAGATATGTCAGAAATAGATTGATGAACTGGAAAACTTAGAGTAGGCTTTTTGTTTCCTAAAAAGGTTGCGTCCATGATACCCAAGTCCTTTTGTTACTCCACCAACCCTAAGGATTTACGAATGGATTTTAAAAAACTGTCAATTCTGTC
This sequence comes from Rhinophrynus dorsalis, assembly GCA_037306005.1. Taxonomy (NCBI): domain Eukaryota; kingdom Metazoa; phylum Chordata; class Amphibia; order Anura; family Rhinophrynidae; genus Rhinophrynus; species Rhinophrynus dorsalis. The sequence goes on along the minus strand of CM074720.1, from coordinate 190,050,166 downwards.
CAAGGAAAAAAAGCTCCTGAATTCTCTACAATTTCCCCTTCCTCTTCCTCAGAGGAAAAGTCAGAGAGAGTCCCTGGCTACTTCTGTCCTCATTATCTATTATCCTAGGGGAGGATGTACCCTGCCCAGGGTCCTCTAGCCTTTGTCTTTTCTTGGGGACTAGGGATTCCTGGATTGCAGAGAAGGTCTCTTGCATAGAGACCGTCATCCAAGACAGGAAGTCCTGAAAAGGACCTGGCATCTCCTGAAGGGCTGCTTTCTTTAGGCAATCCTGGCAAAACCAGGAATTGTCTGAGGCTGGTAATTTTTTGTCACAGTTAGAGCAAGATCTGGATTTCTGGGGTTTGTCCTCCTTGGAGGGACCTGTATCAGTCTTCTCCTTGCCAGAAGAGGATTTTGTAGAAGACATCCTAAAACTTAACTTTTACTAAATAACTTAAAAGTTCCCCAAATACTAATATAACATGAATCCTTACCTGCTGCCATGCTGCTTGTCCTTTTATCCGGTGTGCATTCCATTGGTGAAACGCATGCCAGGCTCCACCGGATGTAGTAGGGAATCCCAACCGGATGTAGATGCATCTCCATTATGGCGTGCGCGTCATGCTGAAACGCACTATGCATTAGTGCTATGGCTGATGACCGGCTCTTCTCTTCGTTCCTCCCAGGCTTACTCGCACATCGCAAGGGAGTATGCTGGCGCCACTCCTGTACTGCCAGGTAGCAGGAGGAAGACAACAGCTGGTATTGGGCATGTTGGGGAGACGATCCCACTGAATGCCAGAATGTTTGCTCCGCTGACGTGGAGTACATAGAAGAAAAATTCATATCAGATTATTTGTTATACTTTTTATAATGCATTGTACCGTTCTAAATGTCCACATCAGTGTAGTCTTTTTGTAATTTTATTTTAAAGTGTCCTCCTCTCACCCCTTTTCCCTACTTAGTTCTCGTTACCCTTTCCCCTACTTAACTCTTCACAGCTCATTTTAAGTTAACACTCTGTTTAATATCACCTTAAAGAGAGACCAGTTCATTAAGTTACATAAAGTACTTGGAGGTTCAATCTTGTTCCCCCAGATCTGAAAGCCAGTTGCTTGACCAAACAGATCACAAAGAGGGACAATATAGTGTGTCTGTATTAGTAAAACCAATATTAAGGTAGGGGAACATTTGGGAAACTGCGATCACAACATGGTTACATTTGAGATCATCAAGGCAACACAGACGGGGATAAATTATTTAAAGGTAAAAATACTGATGAAAAATTGTACCAATATAGAGATACGATACAGCGTCAAATATGCTTGGTAGCGGACTTTACAAGTTCAACAAAATGCCATTAAACACAAAGAAGAGATGTGGTACTAAGAAAATGCCCACTAAGTATAAATGATCAGTCTTCCTAATACCTGTAGTAGACCAGTTTGAAGTCCTAATATTAGTGTAGCCTGGAAATTAGATCATTCATTCTTCACTTTTATTATACATTGCATTAAAAACAAAGTGATAAAAGTATACTAATTATTAGTGTGGGTTTAAAGGGATAGTAATGTTTCATAATAAAAGCAGTTCTAATTACTCATCACAGTATTTGGACTTTGGAGAGTGTTATTTCAGGTCTCACAATTTCGCAATCAGAGGGACAGAAAATTATGGGAGGTAAAATTAATGTTACAATTTGACTCTTTGACCTATGGCATGAACAGGGACAGGGAATTCCTGACACAGTACTTAATGGTGAATTAACTTTTACGACAGTCCCTCTGGAATCATAAATACCTGGACCCAGAGGAAGAATGCTATTTAAATCACATCCTCTACCATTGACTGATCAAGGAATTGGTATCTGGACTAACGTTGTTATCTGATTTCCATTATAAACAATGTAATGTGTACTTGTATTTAAGAGAGAAGTTTTCATATTCATCTGTATAACATGCCTGAGGAAGAGACCTAAGAAGTCTTGAAAGCTTGCATTTTAAATCTGTTTAGTTAGCCAATAAAGGTATCAACTTTACAAAAAAAAATTTTTGCATCCTGTATTTCTACGGCTAACACGGTACCAACTCTCATCTATTATTTCAGGTCTGTCAGAGTTATAGTTCAGGAGTAATTCAATGACAAAGTATCCCCCTCCCGCCCCTTTTACTGATATAACACTGCTCAGCCAAAGCAGAAGGGAGGTGCCCAGGTAGATTGCACAGAGAGACAATCTTCATTTAAGATAAGGAAAAAACATGAAAAGCTTGTCAAGGGGGGCAGGGCTTTCATTGTTCTAATAGGAAGAAGGGTGTCCCCTGCTGTTATCTGTCCAGTCTATGGACTGCATTCCACATCTGAGAAGAGATGGCTTACACTAGGCAAAAGGGGCAGGGAGGGGAAACTTTGCTTGTGAACATCTCTTAAACCATAAAGGTTTGAAAGATAAGACTTATATCATTCTTCATGTTTTTTTAATGCCTACAAAATAAAAAAAGTTAAAACGAAGTATTACTATCCCTTTAGATAAAAACAAGGGTAAAATATTATTGGATAGTCAGAGTAGCTGAATTTAAATAATTAAAAGAAAAATCCCCCTTGGTATTTATTCATCTGGACATAACCCTAGTCCTAGTTAAACGTGTTAGTGATATTCATTCTCAATATCTATTCCTTAAAGGGATAGTAATGTTTCATAATAAAACCAGCTCCAATTAATCTTCATAGTATTTGGCCCATGAAGAATATTATTTCAATACTGTCAGAGTTGTAGTTCAAGCGTAATTGAATGATAAAGTATCCACCTCCCGTCCCTTTTTCTGATGTAACTGCTCAGCTCAGAGCAGCAGGGTGGTGTCCAGGTGGATTGCAGAGAGGGACATTCTTCAATTAAGATAAGGGAAAAAGCTGAAAAAACCTGTCAATGGGGGCAGGGCTTTCATTGTTGTCACAGTAAGAAGATTGTTCCTTGCTGTGATCTGTCTGGTCAAGTGACCAGATTCCACATCTGAGAGGAGGTGGCTTACACTAGGCAAAAGGGGCGGGAGGGGGATACTTTATCATTCAATTACTCCTGAACTACAACTCTGACAGTAATGAAATAGCACTCTCTATGGCTCAAATACTATGAAGGTTAATTGGAGCAGCTGTTTTTGTTAAATATTACTATCCCTTTAAGGACATACATCATTTTAAGCCCTCACCAAGCTGCGCAAGGATTGCTAGCCCGAATAGTATTTCCATGCGCAACTTTCAGATCTGAGCCAGAGAAAACAAATGTCAGGAAAAGTGGCAGTAGGGGGGAAACTTCACCATATAACTGCAGTGTAAAGAGACAGTTCTAAACAGCACTGGACATCAGTACTATTAATTGTGACAAACAATTTTAGAAGCTTGAATAAGGAAACATTACTAAACCTTTAAATAAAATGGCAGAATGGGCAAACAAATGGAATATGAAGTTTAATGTGGGAAAATGTTAAGTCATGCAAGAACTTAATGAAATAATTTTAGGGGACTCGTTGCTTGAGAAAGACCTGGGAATCTTTGTAAACTACAAACGTGTAAGCAGTGACCAGTAGCAAAAGCAAAGGTCCTGTCTTGTATAAAAGGGGGTATTGAAGCAAGAGTGGATAACGTTCTGCCACTGTACAAATCAAAGGTAAGACCTCACCTTGAATAAGAAGTGCAGTTTTGGGCACCAGTTCTGAAAAAGGATATTCTAGAACTGGTGAAAGTACAGTGAAAAGCAACAAAAATAATTAAGGGACTGGAAGACTTGACATATGAGGAACTAGACAGATTTGCTTTATTTACTCTAGAGGTGACTAAGAGAAGATCTTATTACAATATACAAGTATACAAGGGGTCAATACAAAAGGATCTCTCTGGTGAGCTTTTCATTTCAAGGCCTGATCAAATAACCAGGGGCCAATCCTTGAGAGTAGAGGAAAGGAGATTTCAATTTCAGTTTATTGTAGAGTTTATCCCATGAGCTACATACTAACATAGTAAATTAGGTTGAAAAAAGACACAAGTCCATCAAGTTCAACCTTCGCCTCATACCTCAGTAACTGAGAATTTTATAGCTTTCCTGCTACCAATTAAATTAGTCTTTATCAGACTCTCCTGATCAGCCTACTGATAAACAGTATAACTCTGTATGTTCCCTTTTGAAAGAAATGTATCTAATCTTCTCTTAAATGTATCCATTGTATCTGCCATAACTACCTCCCTGGGCAATGAATTCCACAATTTGACAGACCTTACCGTAAAAAAACCCTTCCTCTGCTGAAGTTTAAACCTCCTTTCCTCTAATCTCAAGGGGTGTCCCCTGGTCACCTGATCAGGCCTTGGAATAAATAGCTCACCGCAGAGATCCTTGTATTGACCTCTCATATACTTGTACAATGTGATAAGGTCTCCTCTTAGTCGTCTTTTCTCTAGAGTAAATAAACCAAGTTTGTTTAGTCGTTCCTCATATGTCAAGTCCTCCATTCCCTTAATTAATTTTGTTGCTCTCCGCTGTACTCTCTCTAGTTCTAGTATATCCTTTTTCAGAACCGGTGCCCAAAATTGCACTGCATACTCAAGGTGAGGTCTTACCAATGATTTGTATAATGGCAAAATAATGTTATCCACTCTTGCTTCAATACCTCGTTTTATGCAAGACAGGACTTTGTTTGCCTTTGCTACTGCTGTTTGACACTGGTCACTGTTTCCAAGTTTGTAGTTGCAAGGATACCCAGGTCTTTTTCTAGCAACGAGTCACCTAAAATTATTTCATTAAGTTTATAAGCAGCCTTGGGATTGTTTCCTCCCAAATGCATGACTTTACACTTCCCCACATTAAACTTCATATTCCACATGTTTGCCCAATCTGACATTGTATGTAAGTCCCTCTGTAGAGAGAAAATATCCTGTTCTGAATTAATTACTTTGCATAATTTAGTATCATCTGCAAATATTGATATTTTGCTTTCTATATCTATTTCCAGGTCATTTATAAACATGTTAAAAAGCAGTGGACCCAATACTGAACCCTGAGGTACTCCACTCTCCACTTTAACTGTACTGGAGAATTTTCCATTTACAACCACACACTGTTCCCTATCCTTCAGCCAGTTTTGTATCCAATTGCAAAGGTTATCTCCTAGCCCCAATTTCCTTATTTTATACACCAGCCTTCTGTGTGGTACTGTATCAAATGACTTTGCAAAGTCTAGATATACTACATCTACTGCCTTGCCATTGTCAAGGTTGCTGCTTACCTCCTCATAGAATCTGAAAAGATTAGTTTGGCATGATCTATTCTTCATAAAACCATGTTGATTCGTGCTATTGATCTTATTTTTTGTGTTGTAATCCCGAATATAGTCCCTTATTATGCCTTCTAATAGTTTTCCCACTACAGAGGTCAAACTCACTGGTCTATAATTCCCAGGTTCTGTTTTAGTTCCCTTCTTAAATAGAGGCACTATGTTAGCTCTTAGCCAATCCTGTGGCACTGAGCCTGTGGTAATAGAATCTTTAAAAAGAGTAAATATAGGGGTTTTGCTAACACTGCACTGAGTTCCTGAAGAACCTTTGGATGTATACCATCAGGACCCGGTGCTTTGTCGGTCTTAATTTTGTTCAGTCTTCCCATGACATCTCCTTGAGTTAACCCAATATATATTAATTGTATTGTTTTATTTGTTACTTGCGGAGGCTCTTGTACCATTCCTTGCTCCCTTGTATATACTGATGCAAAGAAAGTGTTTAAAACATCGGCCTTTTCCTTATCCTCACTAACCAACTCACCCATCTCATTTTTGAATGGTCCAATGCACTCCCTCTTAAGTTTTTGATATTTATATATTTAAAAAACTTTTTTGGATTAGTGTTGCTTTTCCTTGCAATTCGAGTTTCATTATCTATTTTTGCTACCCTAATTACCTTTTTGCAATCTTTCTTGCACTCCCTGTATTTTAAGAAAGATTGTTCAGATCCTTCTGACTTAAATAATTTGAATGCTTTTTTTTTTCCTTGCCATTTCCTTCTTTACATGTGCAGTTAACCACATTGGCTGTGACTTACTTCTTTTGCACTTGTTCCCCATTGGTATATACTGTTGGGTACATTTCTGCAACCTAAATTTGAATTCTGACCATTTTTCCTCAGTATTTTTGCCTTTAAATAAAATATCCCAGTCTATGTGTTGCATTGAGGCCCTTAACAATTTGAAGTTCGCTTTTTAAAATTAAGAGTTTTGGTTGAACCTATACATTTTTGCTTTGCCAGACAGATCTCAAATGTAACCATGTTGTGATCACTGTTTCCCAAATGTTCTCTTACCTTAATATTGGATACCATTTCTGTGTTATTAGTGATCACCAAGTCTAATACATTGTTATTTCTTGTCAGCGCTTCCACCATTTGTGACATGTAGCTTTCACGAAGCGTGTTCTAAAACCAGCTACCCTTAGCACTCTGACAGGTCTCATTTTTCCAGTTGATATCTGGATAATTAAAATCTCACATAATTATAGTATGCCCAAACTGGGCAGCTTTCCTCATTTGCAACAGCAGTTGGGCCTCATCATTGTCATCGATATTTGGTGGTTTGTAGCATATGCCCACCAACAACTTTTTTTTACCTTTCACACCACATTTAGTCTCGATTTCTACCCATATGGACTCCACAGTTTGGCCAGTTTCCTCACTAATATCACCTCGCAAAACTGGATTCAGCTCTGTTTTCAAATATAAGCACACACCTCCACCTTTTCTATTAATTCTGTCTCTTCTAAACAGGGAATAGCCCTCTATATTTACAGTCCAGTCATGTGCATCGTTCCACCATGTTTCTGTTATTCCAATTATGTCCAATTGCTCATTAACCGCCAGCAATTCTAGTTCTCCTATTTTATCTACCATACTTCTTGCATTTGCTAGCATACAACTGATTTTTAAGTCTTTACATATATTAATCCCTACATGCCTTTTTTCTTCACCTTCATTTACTAGGAGTTCCTCCCTACTGACTAAATTTCTCCCCACCCTTTCTCCACCCCCCTGGTCATTTACTTGGACCCAGTTCCTATCTGCTCTATCTACCCCATTTTTGCTATCTATCTAAACAAAGACACCCCACTCCTGAAAGGTGTTTTATTCAAATGTTATTACAACTCGAACATGAATTATTAGGTGCAGTATCACAGAGGTCAGACATTTTAATAGCGCTGTTATACCATCCTATGGACAGCTATGGTCAGTTGACCATAAATCTCCATTGGATGGTGTAGCAACAGCACCGCTGTACAATTTCAGGCCACTGTGATACTGCACCTAAAATATTCATGTTTGAGCTGTAATAACTTTTGAATAAAACATCTCTCAACAGTGGGAGTGCCCTTGTTTTACTCAGGAGGATAAACCCTACAATATATTTTTTACATTTTAAGTATTAGTATCCTTTTAAGTTGACTTTTACCTGGACTGTCTGCACTAAAGTAGTCATAGCTATTGAACATACATTTTTTTTTTGTTTGTTTCAAAAACTTTGAGGTAAAACATAGAATGCTATGCAAAATAACAGAGGTATGATTACAGAACTGTCTCAATCTAGTAGCTACACCTGAAAAGGACCTATGCGCAAACTAGTAGAGCAATCGAATCAGGTACACAACATAGGAATCCTAATATAAAATTTGCTCTCTCATATGAGATGTTGAAGCAGAATGATTGAGCAATCGGAGACAGGTGTATAGCATAGCATCTCTAATATAAATTCTGCTCTACCATAAGAGATAGTAGACAAGACTATACTATAAATGATGAGTAGAAAACATGAACAACTAAGATACAGAGATGCATACATGAGCAAAACACCAGAAATGCACAAGTAAAGAACACATAAAAGCTGGTGTCCGGACATGGGGCCTCTTAGATAAATAGTAGCCAAAACAATATGGGAAAGCCTAACCATACACCACAAGGCTATGGGAGCAGAAGTAAACTGGAGGCAGGACCTAATAAAGCAGAAAAATGAAACTGAGACCGAAGTCCACAGTAGCAACAAATCGCAGATAACTGCGATGTCGGGGGGGGGGGCGGCGGGGGATATTAATGGTCTTGCCTGAACCTGCAAACATGCTGTACAAAAGTGGCAGAGATTGAAGCCACCTACCCAGGGGGGAAAAATAGGACATCAAGAGAGCCTTATGTAGGGGACAAGGGAAATAGTATGTCCCAGCAACATATATAGGAAGGGTAGAGGCATCGGGTGTGATGCAGTGTCAAACACAGACCAATGTAGGTAATAAATATACACCGTGCAGAGAACTTTCAAACAGGAAGGCAGAAAGCCCTCAGGGACATGAATGAGATAAGGAAGGAGTAAATCAAAACAAAATTAAAGCCATACAGCCCAACAAGGACCCCGCATCTAAACCCATCGGAGAGTGTCACGGTTTTTGAAGACTCTCAGACTTAAGGTTTGGTAAAAACGTAACTTTATTGAAAAGTTTAAGGCAGTCCCTGTAGGGTAAACATACATAACAATACAACAATAATAGCGCATACCATAGGTTCTACCGTCCTTGCCTAAAATACCGGACAAGGCAACCCAAGTGACAGTATCAATAACAGGCTCTACCGGCCTTGCCTATACCGGGTAAGGCAACCGTGAGATGACATATACCGGTTCTACCGGCCTTACAAATACCGGGCAAGGCAGCCCAATGTAGTACTGAAAGTAGGCTCTACCGGCCCTGCCAATACCGGGTAAGGCAACCTTCAAGATGGTGATGTACAAGGTTCTACCGGCCTTACCAATACCGGGCAAGGCAGCCCAAAGGAGTACTGTAGTAGACTCTATACCTGCCTATACCGGGTAAGGCAACCTTAAGGATAGTAACGTACGAGGTTCTACCGGCCTTACCAATACCGGGCAGGGCAGCCTGAGCGAGTAGACCAGCTGTCAGATGACTAAGACAGCAGAGAGAAATAGGAATTATGGTCTTACTCAGCAGAAGTCCATTGCCAGGGATAATCAGACGACTGCATAGGAGTGGACAGCGACCTGGCCAAAGTACTGGATCATTCAGGAACAAACCAACGTCCGCACGTTGGGACCAACAGTAAATAACGCCACCAGGTTAATGGAGTAAATCAGCGTCCGCACGCTGGGACCAATAATAGATGTCGCCACCAGGTTGAATGGAGTAAACCAGCGTCCGCATGCTGGAACCAACAGTGTATCTCGCAACCAGGTTTAATGGAGCAAACCAGCGTCCACACGCTGGAACCAACAATGTATATCGCAACCAAGTTTAGGGGAGTAAACCAGCGTCCGCACGCTGGAACCAACAATGTAATTGCAACCAGGTTTAGTGGAGTAAACCAGCGTCCGCACGCTGGAACCAACAATGTAATCGCAACCAGGTTTAGTGGAGTAAACCAGCGTCCGCACGCTGGAACCAACAATGTAATCGCAACCAGGTTTAGTGGAGTAAACCAGCATCCGCACGCTGGAGCCAACAATGTATGATCAGCAGCGAGAAGAACAATGTCGCCGGAGCGATGGCTGGAGCAGGAGATTAAGGAACTCAGTAAGATTAACCCGCGAGGTGCTGAAACACAGGAACACTGGAATACAGGCACACAGGAACACTAGCATACAGGAACACAGGATCAGCAAGTAAAGCAGGAACAGGCCCAGAAGCCTGACAAGCAGGTCAGGCAGAGTGAAGTCAGAAACACCACGAAAGGGCAACCTGGAAGTGCTCAGCATGGGTTTAAAAAGGCTGTGTGAGGAGGGCTAATCACAGACAGCCAATCATGATTACTCAGCAAGTGACAGACACTGAACTGCACGAATCACGGGCACCATGATAGTACCCCCCTTTCAAAGACCCCCTCTCCTAGAGTAGGGTCTAGGCTTCGGAGGGTATTTGGCATGAAATATTCGAAGTAACTTGGGTGCATGAAGGTCCTTACTGGCTACCCAGGAACGATCGTCAGGACCATAACCTTTCCAATGCACCAGATACTGTACCCCTCCTCCACGTCTACGGGAATCAATAATATTTTGTACTTCATACTCCTCCTGCCCCTCGACTTCAACAGGACCTGGCCTCACAGGTGTGGTAGTATAACGGTTACAAACCAGAGGTTTAAGGAGAGACACATGGAATACGTTATGAATGCGCATAGAAGCAGGTAATTCCAAGGCATAAGAAACAGGGTTAATTTTGCGAATGATCTTGTACGGACCAATGAACCGAGGTGCCAGCTTATTAGATGGGACCTTGAGCTTTAGATTCTTAGAGGACAGCCATACTCTATCCCCGACTTGGAAGGAAACCGCTGGAAGCCTTCTGCGATTGGCATGACGCTGATGTCGCTGAAAAGACTGGCCCAATGCCCTCTGAACTTGTGCCCACGTGGAACGGAGTTGCTCTATATGCTCATCCAGAGCTGGAATCTGCTGTGTCAGAAAGGAATCTGGGAGCAGACAGGGTTGGAACCCATAATTGATCAGAAACGGAGAGCTCCCGGAGGAAGAATTAACCGAGCAGTTCCTGGCGAACTCTGCCCAATTATCATGATGGTCAGTCACAAAACATCGCAGAAACTGTTCCAATCCTTGATTGGCCCTCTCAGCGGCCCCGTTAGTCTGGGGATGATATGCCGAGGAAAATGATAGCTGTATGCCCATCTGTTCGCAAAATGCCCTCCAGAATCTGGACACAAACTGGCTCCCCCTGTCAGACACCAGTACCCTGGGTACTCCATGTAACCGAAACACTTCTCGAGCGAATACCATTACCAGTTCTCCTCACAAGACAATGGATACGTGCGTCCCCTCGGTGGTACTGCTCCAGTAAAATATGCTACTGGACCCATTATCTTTTAACTGTACTCGTCGCTCTCTGGCGGTTAATCTTTCACGTATTCTGGAGTCAATTAGAATCACGTATTCGATATAATTATCTAGGTCAGTAGGTAAATCTTTTGCTGCGATCTCATCTTTAATCTGGTTACTCAATCCTTGAGCAAAGGCTGCCAACAGGGCCTCGTTATTCCATCCTACCTCTGCTGCCAAGGTGCGGAATTCAATGGCATAATCGCCAACCGTGCGCCTGGCCTGTTGTATCTCCATGAGACGTTTAGCAGCAGAGGTGGTTCTACCAGGACGCTCAAATACTCTTTGAAAGGAATGCACAAAATAACAGAAATTCTTTGTGCAAGGTTTAGCGTTTTCCCAAAGTGGGTTAGCCCAAGCCAATGCTCTGCCAGTCAGCAGGGATATCATGAACCCAACCTTGCTGCGATCACTAGGAAATGCGTGTGCCGTCAATTCCATAAATATTTCAAGTTGATTGATAAACCCTCTGCATAGTTGAGGGTCACCGTCATATCACAGCGGCAAGGGTGCAGAAGCCGTTAACCCTTTGACTGCGGTCCCTGGGGACCTAGACTCATTCTCCGGTGTCTGAATTGGCGAGACCACAGGGCTAGAACCGGACTTATCAGCAAGTACCGTACTGCGTTCAAGAATAGTTTGGATAGCAACCGCTAGCTGATCCAAACATTGCTCGAGCGTATCCATCCTCCAATGGATATTCTGTGCGTTACCGTCACACTTACTGTCTGAGGTCATGGCCCTTTTGTACTGTCACGGTTTTTGTAGACTCTCAGACTTAAGGTTTGGTAAAAACGTAACTTTATTGAAAAGTTTAAGGCAGTCCCCGTAGGGTAAACATACATAACAATACAACAATAATAGTGCATACCATAGGTTCTACCGTCCTTGCCTAAAATACTGGACAAGGCAACCCAAGTGACAGTATCAATAACAGGCTCTACCGGCCTTGCCTATACCGGGTAAGGCAACCGTGAGATGACATATACCGGTTCTACCGGCCTTACCAATACCGGGCAAGGAAGCCCAATGTAGTACTGAAAGTAGGCTCTACCGGCCCTGCCAATACCGGGTAAGGCAACCTTCAAGATGGTGATGTACAAGGTTCTACCGGCCTTACCAATACCGGGCAAGGCAGCCCAAAGGAGTACTGTAGTAGACTCTACCGGCCCTGCCAATACCGGGTAAGGCAACCTTAAAGATGGTAACGTACGAGGTTCTACCGGCCTTACCAATACCGGGCAGGGCAGCCTGAGCGAGTAGACCAGCTGTCAGATGACTAAGACAGCAGAGAGAAATAGGAATTATGGTCTTACTCAGCAGAAGTCTATTGCCAGGGATAATCAGACGACTGCATAGGAGTGGACAGCGACCTGGCCAAAGTACTGGATCATTCAGGAGCAAACCAACGTCCGCACGTTGGGACCAACAGTAAATAACGCCAGCAGGTTAATGGAGTAAACCAGCGTCTGCACGCTGGGACCAATAATAGATGTCGCCACCAGGTTGAATGGAGTAAACCAGCGTCCGCACGCTGGAACCAACAGTAAATGTCGCCACCAAGTTTAATGGAGTAAACCAGCATCCGCACGCTGGAACCAACAGTGTATCTCGCAACCAGGTTTAATGGAGCAAACCAGCGTCCGCATGCTGGAACCAACAATGTATATCGCAACCAAGTTTAGGGGAGTAAACCAGCGTCCGCACGCTGGAACCAACAATGTAATCGCAACCAGGTTTAGTGGAGTAAACCAGCGTCAGCACGCTGGAACCAACAATGTATATCGCAACCAGGTTTAGTGGAGTAAACCAGCGTCAGCACGCTGGAGCCAACAATGTATATCGCAACTAGGTTTTAGTGGAGTAAACCAGCGTCCGCACGCTGGAGCCAACAATGTATATCGCAACCAGGTTTTAGTGGAGTAAACCAGCGTCCGCACGCTGGAGCCAACAATGTATATCGCAACCAGGTTTTAGTGGAGTAAACCAGCGTCCGCACGCTGGAGCCAACAATGTATATCGCAACCAGGTTTTAGTGGAGTAAACCAGCGTCCGCACGCTGGAGCCAACAATGTATGATCAGCAGCGAGAAGAACAATGTCGCCGGAGCGATGGCTGGAGCAGGAGATTCAGGAACTCAGTAAGATTAACCCGCAAGGTGCTGGAACACAGGAACACTGGAATACAGGCACACAGGAACACTAGCATACAGGAACACTGGAACACAGGATCAGCAAGTACAGCAGGAACAGGCCCAGAAGCCTGACAAGCAGGTCAGGCAGAGTGAAGTCAGAAACACCACGAAAGGGCAACCTGGAAGTGCTCAGCCTGGGTTTAAAAAGGCTGTCTGAGGAGGGCTAATCACAGACAGCCAATCATGATTACTCAGCAAGTGACAGACAATGAACAGCACGAATCATGAGCACCATGATAGAGAGTCCCCGGAGCCGGTCCCAGCCCACACGTTAAGCCGGGAGCTGCACCGGGAAGTCCACCCACAGGACACGAGACACAGAGCAACGATCCAGAAGGAGATGGAAGCAGCTAGGCGAGTCCTGTATTTATAACAATAGAGAGCTCGGGACATTATGCCAGGTACTACTATGGAACAATATAGAAAAATAAACTTCAATACAGTAGAGATCATCTCATATTTTAATAGTTTTGAGCTCAAGTCAGGTGACAGACCTCTGTCTACTATCATAGTGCTCCACAAGTCGGAAGAGGCCCAGACAATGTAAGCCATATAAAGTATAGCTTAGACGAACCCCCTGGGCCCTAGGGGGTCATCTACACCATAGGAATGTCCGGTATCCCGAAGTGTATTAAGTTCTCTCAAGACAGCCGCATGTTCCAATGCCTACTATGGAGTGAGAGACCGTGCATCGGGCGTAATACCACCTGGACGGAGGAGGCACATGGCTCCTCCAAGCTGGCCTCCGTACAGTCTATTCCATTCCAGGGTCTCATGGTGAGTAGTCCCATCCAGGTTGAGCGGCAGTCATTGCAGGTAGCAGGCAGGTAGACTCCAGCCTAAGCGCCAACTTGTCTCAGAATCCCTGGGTCCCAGGAAGAGGTATCCAAACTAAGGTCCTCAACTCCCCAGGTGGAAAGCAAAAGCGCACCCTTCTCTCAAAGCCGTAGAACAGGACGAAACAATAATTGAAGGATATCCACCTGTAACCCAATGGCATTATGAAAGATAAAGGCCCAAAAGATCGTGAGTTCCGTCCCCGAAGCTATTACAGGTAAATCACAAACATAGAGTTCATCAGCTCATCCAGTAGGTCTTAGGTAAGCAATGTGATCTGTAGAGTGATCAGACGTCAACTCCCGCTGGCAAGCTGCATGCTCCGAGAGAGTCTGATGATGAGTCTCAGCGTCCGGTTTCTGGTTCCATAGCAAAGGAGATAGAGTGAACTGCCCATGCTCTAACCGTAAATTCACCAACACCTCTCAAACCACGGCCATAATTTCCTCCACCAAATCCCAAAGATCTGCCCTGGAGAAGAAATGTGAAGCATCCCCCTTTGCCAGGAGGGTGCTGTCCGCCATTTTGCTCGACTGTTGCTTCGTAATGCCTAGACGGGAACGCGACAAATACAACTGCTCCTCCACTTTATTTAAGCTCCTTCAGTCTCAAAAACATCCAGGATAGTTCCCCCATATACAGGACACAAAATTCAACAATACATAAGCGGCTAAATTATGAAAAAAACAGTGTCCCGATTCTGGAGCTGAACAAAAACGCGTCTATCTGCTTTGGTGGTTCGCCCCCCCCCCCCATTTCTTCTTATTTTAAGTAGACATTCACCTTCATGGAATGAGGGGGTCATATGGATTTCTACCCCTAGGCTGGTTTGACAAACATGGCACTTTATAAAATAAAAAGAATTTTTTCTTAACCATGAAATTTCCTATTGCATTCAGCACCAACTACCAACCCAGGAAAAATGGTACCCCCATTTCCATGGGCTCACATAAGCGCTAACGTACATCTGCCACTTTTCTAAAACTGCTTGCCTGCATTAAATGGTTCTAACTAAATGGAGAGGTCATTTGCCTTTCAACTCCTAGGCTAGTGCACACAACTATTTCCAGAACATTGTGCCAAAGAAAACATACATACTTTTTTACCCATCAATAAGTTCGAAGATGCAAAAATCTTTCAACATAATGGAATTTTCTAGTTCATACAGTACCTTGTTCAAGCCTGAGAAATATGGTAAATGCTGACATACCTCAGTGGGTTCCAAGAGCATTGCTACTACTGGAACAAGGCAGGGAAAACAGACAGTGTGTGGTTCTATTGCCAACAGTGGAACAAATCTGAAGTATCAAAACAAGTGAGGTTCTGTAGCCATCAGTGGGGGGCAAGACTGGGGAAGCAGACATTTGTGAATATGGTTCAATGGGACATTGAAATCAAGCTGGGGTGCCAGAAAGTGTATGTAGGAATCTGTGACTAGCAGGTTGCAATCAGGGTTGCAGTCTGCTAATATATGTCAGGATCTGAGGCAAGAAGTAGGCAATGGAAACAGAAGGAGGGGAGATTCAGGTGGTGTATATGAGAACTGTGGCTATCAGTAGGAGTTGAACCAAGGCTGGTGAGACAGTTTATGTGGGGATATGCAACTACTGCTGGGCAGCAGAGCAAGGCTAGTGGAAAGGTCAGGCAGTGTATTTGGCGATCTAGGACTACAAGTGATCAGATAGCCAAGCAATATGTGTGCATTCTAGAAGGATGTCTAATGCAATGCAAAGCACGGCACAGAACCCATGGTACACACAGGGTTAATCTTATATACAAATATGTCAAAAAATATGTATATGTTTAGGCCTCGCAAGAGCAGAACTGGAAACACAGAATCATCACAGATATCAGAATAGACAAGAGTGGGCATACCTGCACCTCCAACTAGAAGCAGAGTTTCGTGGAACTTACAGAGAGAGGGAAGGCAGGCTAGAACTGCATTCTTTTGTGGTCGTGGCCTGTAGTTGATTGTGATAATAAGTGTGGCTTAACCTTGGCTTACTAAAGGTGGGTAGAAAGTACGACAAGGTGAGCCGATTAGAGGGCTGCCTTGGTAATATGTCTGTTTTAAGGGTGGGTGCCTGAAATTCAAAATAATCAAGCCCCGACAGTGTGGATTTGGGCCGGTATTTGTAGTACTACCGGCCCCTCCCACAAGCACAGGCCCAGCCTATCACTTATGGTAGTGGCCTGTAGTTGAGTGCAATAATAAGTGTGGCTTAACCTTGGCTTGCTATAGCGGGTAGAAAGTACAACGAGGCGAGTCAGGGACCAAAAGGTATGGTTCAGAGCTTTATTGATTTGTGAAAGATGACATTAGTGAGAAAGTGTTAAAAGTGCTGAGCGTGTTTCTATTGTGGGTTCTGAAATGTAACGGGTGAAACATGATGATTTCCAGCGGCCTAGTTTCTGAATGATGTGTACCGGAAGTTGGTTTTTGAAGCCACTGAAGCTGCACCAATTCTGAATGAATGATGGCCTGAGTAGTGTAATGGATTATAACCTAGTGTTTTTAGACAGATGCGGAGGTGTTCACTGAATGTTGCAATGGTAAGAGGGCCAGTTTCGGCAGGAAGTAGGGGACTCATATTAGGGTTTTGTTTGATTATTTTGGAGAGTTTTAGGAGTGCCGTATAAGGGCAGAATTGGTCGAGTGTTAGGTAGATCTGGATTAAACAGCCTTTTTTGGTTTGGTCGGTTTTGGATTGGGAAAGGAACAGGACAAAGTGATCTGATTTGTGTACAGGTTGGTCTTCGCTGAGTGAATTGGATTTGATAGATCTGGCTAAGAACTCTCCTGGTCTTAAGAAGCCAAAAAAGGCCAAGCTGATTGCTGCCAGGAGAACTGTGTGATAGAGAGGATGAGATTCTTTTTTTGAGCAACATGTATATTTCTTGAAACATGGTGCCTGTGATAGATATGCCTTTAATGAAAAGTTTAATGTTGCAGTATGAGTTTATGGATGGTTTGAGTGGAAACCCGAGTGCAAGGTGGTGTTGGATGCCTGCCAAGTAAGTTTTTATGGAGGGAGGGTTGAGTTTCAGGATAGTATGGCAATGGGTTGAGAAAGCTAGTACTATGTGAGGGTCGTGCAGGTTATTAAGTCTGGTGAGTAAGATGTAAAAGATAAAAAGGTTTTCCATGCTTTGGAATAAGTTCTTTTTGTGTTGGAGGCTAGTGCTTGGTCCATTATTGCAGAAGCTGTGGTTAGTAGATTATTTAAGGAAGGATTAGTTCTGTGAACGGAGGCGGATGCACTGGCATTGGATTGGCTGCTGGACTGTTGTTGAAGACCTGTAAAATGAAACGTGAGAGTGCGTCAGCTGATGTATTAAGATGACCTGGTATGAAGGAAGTGTGAATAGAGAATTTATGGTATATGGAAAGCCAGGTGAGTTTTCTGAGGAAAAGCATGATGTTGGGGGAGGATGAGCGACCTTTGGTTATGATGCGAGATGTGGCTTGATTGTCTTTGATGAAGGTGACTGCTTGGCCCAACCATTTGTGACCCCATAGTGCTGCTGCTAATTGATACAAAGGTGGGACAATCTGAAGCTGCTGATGAAGCATCCTTTTGAATTGAAATTATTGCATATTGGGTTGTTGCCGTGATAGTGGATTTGTCTGCCCTGTTTGTCTCTTTGAACGCAAGTTTGTTGTGATTGGTAGGTTTGTGGAGTAGAGAATGGGGTGGTGACTTGGGAGTTAAATGTTGGTTGTGGTTGCATGTATTGTGCTCGAGTTGGGTTGGATGAGCATAAGCTAGGTGAGTGGAACGGTAGTGAACATGTTTGGCAGATTAGAGCTTTGAGGCCTGAAAACAGGTGGCAGAACAGTTCGTGATCCAATAAGCTCCAGTCTGTCGTGAAGTGAAATTGTGTAGCGGCAGCTTCAGATTTGGCTGAGTAGGCTTTGTGGTAATCATAGAAAGTGGTTCCCCCGTACTTGTATGCCAGGTCGACAACCGTGTATAGATAGTGATCCATCTCCTGACGTCTGTTGGGGAAAGTGGAGCAGAGTATGTCACGGTATATGCTAAATACCAGCACAAATTAGGCCAGGGATAAATTTTTAGATAAGTGAGGGTCCCTGGCCTTTAATGTGATTGACACATTGCAGCACGTGACAGTTTTCTGCTCCACAAGATCTTCAGACGCCAGGAGAAGGGCCACTTGGTTGACATCCTTCCCCTCTAGTATATCCCTGCTGGATGGGCAGGGACAAGATGTGCTGGTTTTATGTAGGGTTGAAGTACGAACCTGGCTGGGGGGGGGGTTGAGTGTCTTGAGTTTGAGGTTGGGCTGGTATAGGTGTTGATGGTATGCCAATTGATGATGTAGAGATCACTGTGGTGTGGGAATCAGGAGGCGGAATAATTCCGCTTTACAGGCCGATGAGGGGAAGGGAACGCTTTGGCGGTTCAGTTCTGTTAATTTTGCCACTGTCCACTCTCTCATGGTTGGGCTTTTTGGTCTTTCTTGTACTATGACAGCCATGTCTGGCTCTGCTACTGATGGCAATCCTAATTCCTGATTTTCCATGATCTAAGATGGATGAATGAAAAACAGGTAAAGTGGATTGAGTCTGGGGTCCTAAAAGTGATTTATTGTGCATTCTAAGCCCCTTGTGAGTGGTGTCAGGAAGGTGGAGCTGGAGTTTGTTTGCCCAATATTGAGGCATACAATGAGAGTTAAATTGAATGTAAGTACCTGACCTCTGTCGTGATAAGGTGAATGCATGATGGCCTTCGGCCCCTGCCGTGGGGTAAGGTGTATCTACTGAGAACCTTCAGCCCCTGCCTTGAGGTAAGGTGAATGATATGTCAACCTTCGGCCCCTGCCATGGGGTAAGGCGTGTAGTGTAAGAAATACCTTAGGCCCCGACTGAGGGGTAAGGTGTGATATATGTGGACCTTTAGCCCCAGCCGTGGGGTAAGGTAGTGAAGTGAAAACCTTCAGCCCCTGCCTTGGGTAAGGTTTATTGAGCGAGTACCTTCGGCCCCTGTCGTGGGGTAAAGTGTGTGTGTGTGTGTACTTGTTTGTGTTGCGTATGGGGAGGAAAATAGTTGCTGGTTTAGTTTAAGCGGCTCGGTATGCTCGGACACTCTTCTCAGAGGTTGATATGTAGCTGGTGGGAACAGTAAGTTAATACTGGATCACGAAAAAGCTTGGTGGTTGAAAGGAGAGAGTTTGTACTTACTTATTTGTGATGTAATTACCGTTTTAATCGTACTTGTGTTTTGAGAGGCTCACAATCGACTGGATAAGGCTAAAAATAATCAAGCCAAGATAGTATGGATTTGGGCCGGTATTTATAGTACTACCGGCCCTTCCCACAAACTACAAACACAGGCCCAGCCTATCACATGTCACCTGTACTGATTGCCTATCATAATGTGATAGGGGATCAATAACGGGGGGGGGGGGGGGTAGGGGGGGACACATCATGCTGATCCTGGTTTTCCAAGTCTGATTTATTTATTTATTTTGTAAGACTCAGAGGAGGAGGCAGAGATATTGGGATACTGTTTTGCCAAACTACAGCATACTGTCCTGGCACTTAAAGTGGTAACCTCTCCACTGCCAGGCCAGCTGGAATGCATTGATTGCAATGCATTCCCAGCGAGTCCAGCAATGGATGGCTTACTGGTTCAACCAGTTGCAGTGTGTGTGTGTTTTCAGGGGGAGAGGTGATGAAGGAGATAGCATCATTTTAGCCCGAAAACATGAAAAATTTGCAGTGTTGTGATCAACCTAGAGAAAACTAATTATGAGAAGTTGTACTCAAAACGGCAAATTATTTTAAATGGATAGTAAACCCCCCCAAAAAACTGTTTGCGAAATAATAGGAATAATATATTTAAAAAAAAAACAAAAACAAAAACAAAAAAAAAAACAAAAAACAAAAAAACACATGTAATGCCCTTAAATAAAGACCTCCGCTCCCACCCCCTTCTCATGCGTCCGCCGTATAGCGGACGTCATGAGATCCTGCTTCCGGGACCAGACAGCGGCTCTCCAGGAGCACTGTCATCTAGATATATAACTATGATTACTTCATCGGAATGGTCTACAACGTGTGCTTGCAAGCCAGGCACACGTTGTAGACCAAACCGATGAAGTAATTATCGTTAGATATCCCAATATCAGCACTCCTGAAGATCCGCCTAAAGTCGGTCAACCGGATTCTGCCTCCGACAGCTTTACAGCTAGTCAGGCAGAAAGGGGAGGGAGCGGAGGTCTTCATTTTCTTACATCTCTCAAACCGTAACGGTTTGAGAGATGGGAATAAGGGATTTACATGATTTTTTTATTTTTTTTTTTTATTATTATTCCTCTCAATTCGCAAACAGTTTTTTGGGGGGTTTACTAACCCTTTAACACAGAGTGCCAGTAGGTGTAAAATCAGCATTGTAAAGCAATGTGGTCCACACAACTCTGGATTGCAAAGTGTTAATAAACCTTTGCTAAACTAACACCCTAACATTATATATATATTATATATAGCTTACAATTGAAAGTCCTTTGCTACTAGCCAAACCTGAAAAGTTACTCGCCACTCCAAGCCATAGCAATGTTCCCTCTCACATAAGCAAACCTACCAAAAAGCTAAAGAGGATCATTTTTATGCATTGTGGAAGACTATGCTGGAATTACAGATGCACCCCCGCAGGTTTTTAAAGGGGCAGTAAACCCGTAGGAAAATAGTCACATTTTAGGGCTTTCTGCTGACAGTACTATTAATGTTGGGAGATTGCTCTGTAAAAAAAAGCTTGAACAAACTTGCATTTCTTTGAAGGCTTCATTTAAAAAAGAAAAATGTTTTTGATTTTTTTTTTTTTTTTTGGGGGGGGTTTTGTGCCAGTTTGGAGCTCTGCTACAAACTGTGAAAAGCTAAATCTAAATGACATAAGTTTTCCATAGATAGATGTAGCAACAGCACCACCTGGCAGCAAAACATGCAGAGCTCAAGCTATTAAAAGAATGCCAAGGTAACTAATAACTTTTGAAAGATGCATCTCCCAGCATTAGGGATAATACCGTTTTACTTAATAGGGAAAAACCATGCAATGTGTTTTCCTAATCAGGGTATTTGACCCCACAACAATTTGTGCAATGCTGCTTACACAAAAAGTGTCTGTAAAAGTGTCTCAAAGTAACATAAGGATATGTATAAACATCTAAAGACATTTTGCTAAGTGCTAATTCCAGTTAGTTGACTTTTTTGAAAAGTGGAGTAGAAATGGTCTTGGTCAAATAAGAATTGTGTCCCAGTGTATGTATAAAGAAATTTGCTAATTGCACCAAAAATAAAGCCAGTTTTAGGGATTAAGTCATAACGCCAGGTGAAACCTGTTCTTATTGGAAGTATATAATACCGCTATGTGTGCTACTATATATTTGCAGGTGCGAATATTCTCAGATAGACGTTTATAAACGTGACTTTCTTTATAAATATGACCAAGCTTTGTGAATTTTAGCGACAACTCTTAACCCTTTGAGTGCCAGGGGATACCCCTCTGGCACTCAAAGGGTTAAGAATACACTAAGAAGGCTTTTTATAAAAGTCGCCCCCAGTGACTGATGGGCAATTGACTAAAGCTAATTTCAATTAGCTTATAACAGGAAGTCTGTGACAGCCAGTTTCACTAACGCCTGATTGAAGCTGGGCAAATCAGTTCCTAAGACTTATTATTTTAAACTACTATGATCACTGACAGCAGTAGTGACAACTCAAACATATGCGTATGTGCAGTCAGGGCGATAGCTGATCCTCTCACAATGTTGGAAAAAAATATTTTTTGAAGCGTTTATGCCACCCGAGACCTCCCGATTTGCAAATCTCTAGTGTATGAAAAGGAAGGGAGCTGTTAAGAACCTACAAGTGTAAACAATTCAAAGAAAAACATAAATAAGTAGAACATTGAAACTAAATATGAAAGATCAATAAGTACAAAAGTGAATAATGATGAGAAGTAAAGAAGTATGGAAGTGAGACAGCCACCAATATGTCACGCCTAGATCGGATTAAAGCGGAAGGGGTAACAACAAATGTAGTCTAGGCTAAATGACTCAATGTCTTAACGCACATAAGAGGACGGAATAATAACATCCTAGTTAAATAAACTGTAGTTCCGAAGAGCTGCCATGTACACATGTGCAGAATAATGATAAATGTGCCCTCACGTTAAGTGAAAACAAATCCACCAGCCCTGAATAAACCAGTGTTCACCACATTGCTTCAACATACCACTCACACTTTTTACACAGCTACTACTACCTCAAATTCTCGAGCTCACCATACATGTACTCACAGCATTCATCGTTATTGACTCGCAGACATGCTGTACTATAAGAACCTTAGAAGACAGCACATAAAATCGTTCCTATACACATCACCGGTCGAAAACTGTGATGCATACGTACTCAGCACATCAACAATTCAGCTTTATCTACTCTAGGCCGCTGTTTGCAGTTCACAGCATACCGTAATTCCCGGTGCAAATGTCACCTATACCACCTCTGTCGCTCTACCCGCCTCCTAGAGGCGATTAAACTCCGGTGCTTACACACACAAACATACACTTCGATGACGCAGCAAAACCCCACTCACAAGGAGGAGGGACTGGACAATACAGCACTTCGGGATTTGCAGTCTCTCTTGGTAATACACACTCACGGAAGGCAAAGGCTTTCTAGCAATCTTGAAAACTACAACTCCCACGATGACAGTGGGGAAAAGCATAATGGTATATTGTATTACGGTTTGTGTGTGTTTGGTTAGTACGTGAACCGATATAATTTGATTAATTAATGCCCGCGTACGATAAAATACACATCTTGTTTTAGTTATATTTGTAGTTAATTGGATAATCAGTGGTCCGTAACAAATATCTTTAGGGGTCACTAACAGGAGAGGACTTATGGTTTCCCTGCCTGAGCTTTGGAGAGTTCGTCTAAATGGCTGAGTCTCAGATTATTTTACATGTGAACCTCTGTTTCGGAATGGATTTATATATCAAAAATCGCAGAACTAATAAGTGAATTCTCAAAGTGAAGTGTGCATGGTTTGCTTTGTAACCACCAGTATTTCTCAAAGGTATTATGTAGAGAAGTCGGCATACATGGGAACTTTCAAGATGAGCTGACCCTGACATGGCTGAAATATTTACCCTTAAAGCTTCCCATCATGTACATTTTATGCAATATGTACCTGCTTGCTCTAACACAGGGGTGCTCCAGTTGCTGTGCAAGTGACCTTTAACATACTACAGTTTAGAGAGATCCCTGCTTAAACACAAACAAGACAAGCAGGACATCTCCCCCTGTCTTTCTGTTACAGCTAGTACCAATTCAGAGACAAAGGAAACTTTTAATTGGGGCAAATCATATAGTAGCTGACACAGAGTCCAGATAGGGGGACACCGAGCAGAGCACACCATTTGAGGCCCAGTGGGAGGTAAAAGCTGACATACTCCCAGTGGCAAGGGCTTGGGTGTACTCTGCTCGGATACGGGAGCGCACGAATGCCCAGAACAAATCTTCAGGCGTCATTGGAACCTCCCCTGACAGTACCTGCTTCCTGGACACATAGATGGCCATCTTAGCCTGCGCCAGTAGCAGGTTTATGAGTAGGTCCTCAGCCCTACTTGTCCGAGACACCGTGCGCCCAAAGATGAAAAGATGTGGAGAGAAGTGCAGCCAGAACTGCAGGAGGAGTCCCCTCAGGAATGACAAGAGGGGCTGCAGTCGGCAGCATGAAAAGTAAATATGAAAAACAGACTCACCCCTGCCACAGAAAGGACAGGTGGCAGGGGAGTCCGTGAAATGGGCCAGGTACTCCCCCGTGCTCAGTGCACCATGGAGCACTCTCCAACTCAAATCCCCGATGGGTCTGGGCACCAAGGTGGAATAGAGTGCCCTCCACCGAGGTCTCTCGCCCACGTAGCAGAGCAGATCCCGGACCAGAAAGATATTATCAAAGATGGTCCGGCCCGGGATTGTATAGGACTGGTGTGAGTGGACCACCTCTGCTAGCACGGACCTGAGCCTTAAGGTGACAGCTTTGGCTACGATCTTATAATCCGTGCTGAGCAGCGAGACTGGTCGCCAGTTTTCGATAAGGCGGAGATCCCCCTTCTTGGGCAGTAAGGCCATTACTGCCTGTCGACAGGAAAGGGGCATCTCACCAGTCTCGAGGGCTTCCGTTAGGACCAGTTGGAAATCAGGTCCTAGAGTCTCCCAAAAGAATTGGAAGAACTCTACGGTCAGTCCGTCCAGCCCCGGAGATTTGCCATGGGGCATTAGACTGAGGGCTTCAGAGAGTTCAGCTAGAGAGATGGGCTGATCCAGCCTCTCTCTTCCACCCTCGCTGACTGTTGGAAGCCCATCCCATAGCACCTCGCAGGCGTCTGGAGAGATGGGATCCGGAGAGTACAGGTTGGCATAGAATCTCCGGGCCCTGTCCCGGATGCTCTCTGGATCCAAAAGAGGGGCACCGTCCTCCGCGAGGAGGCAGGTGATATGTCTGCGGTTACCCCCCCTCTTCTCCAGTCCGTAGAAGAGGCGCGAGCCACGATCCATCTCCCAAAGGAATCGCAAGCGGCTTCGCACGAAGGCTCCCTTAGCCTGGTGCCGTTCCAGGTGACAGAGAACCTCCTTCCTCTCTACGTATTCGCGCTGCAAGGCTTGATCCCTAGGTTCTGCAGCCAGCCTTTGCTCGAGGCCAAGCACCTCCCCCCGGAGTGCCTCAATCTCGGCATTGCACTGACTGCTCACACCCCTAGTATACTCCTGACACAAGAGTCTCAAGTGCACCTTGCCCACGTCCCACCACTGACTCAGCGTGGCAAAGTCACCCTTGAAACCCCTCCAGTCCGCCCACCTCTCCCGGATCAATGCCGCAAAGCCCTCGTCCTCCAACAAGGTATTGTTGAAGTGCCAATAGGCGGCTTTTGTCGCCGATGACATGGGCGACAGCTTCACGGACACACAGTTGTGGTCCGTGAACGGGGCCAACCTAATGGCACTGGACCGGGCCTGCGACATGTAGTGGCTAGATATATAAAGCCTATCGATCCAGGAGTGGGACACCCTACCATCTCTCACCCTGACATAGGTGAAAGTGTCTGATGCCCCTGGGTGCTGCTCTCGCCAGATGTCGACCAGGGAGTAGCGGGTGATGACCTCCCTCAAGGCCGACGCGGATGGTGGATAATGCTCTGTCCCGACACGATCCAGAGCTTCGAGGGTGCAGTTGAAATCACCCCCGATAATCAAACACTCATCCGCATCGACCGACTCCAGATAGGTCGACAAACTAGCAAAGAACCTCACCCTCTCCGGTCCTGCAGAGGGTGCATACACGTTCAGCAGACTAAACGTGCAGCCTAGCTCTCGGACCCGGAGATGCAGCAGATTGGGGCAAATCATATAGTAGCTGACACAGAACTCTCTCATCCTGAGAATTTGGCCATTCACCCTGAGATTTGGTTCAAAACCCTGGGTCTCAGGGTCAAACCCTGAGAGTTCCCAGGTATGGAAGTCAGTAATGCTCAGCTAGGCTCATGAGCTTGAATACCTCACTAGGACTGTGTCTAGAGTGTAGTTTATTTTATTTCACAAGTGCCATACACAAAGTAGAAATATTCTGAATCATGTAATACAGATCCTTCCAAAATGCCAGACGATTCCTCTCTTAAAAAGGGAAACAGAGATAGCTCCTCCTCCCTAGTTAGGACAGGTATAAAGGGAACCTCCCTCACCATCCCCAGTGTTTTAGCTGTCCTTCCTAGGAAGGTGCTTTCAGCATCTCCGATTTGTTGTTTTGGAGGGTACAGGTGGGCTTCTCCTTGGCTTCAAATGCGGAGTCATCGCAACCTGTTCTGGGGGAGATTCTTCTCCTTTGCCATCACTCTTAGGTTCCATGATGGAACGCTAGTCTTCTGTTGTAACCTATGGCACTTACAGTCTATGTGTTCCCAAATACCAGAAGTGAAGTCTATCAGCAATCCTGCAGCTTGTCTGCATGGTTCCTCGATCTGGAGGAATATTTAAAGGAGCGGGCAGCTCTTATAGTCCCCTTCCTTGCAGCATCGTGCTGAGCCAGGCCAACCCCAGCAAAAGTAAAGTTTCTTCAATTGTAAGTACAATAGTATATCAATTCAGGGGTCAGGGCAGGCTGAGATAGTGCAAGTCCAGTATAACAAGCCTGAGGTCCGGGCAGGCTGAGATAGTGCACAGGCCTAGCTGAGGGTGCAGGCTGTGCTGGAGGTTGCTGGCTGGCCTGGAAGACACAGGCCTGGCTGAGGATGCAGGCTGGGCTGAAGGATGCAGGCTGGCCTGGGGAACACAGGCCTGGCTGAGGGTGCAGGCTGGGCTGGAGGTTGTTGGCTGGCCTGGAAGACACAGGCTTCGATGAAGGATTCGCTGAAGAGCCTAAACGCAGGCTGGAAAACTGGAGGCACACTGCGGCTACCGAACCGCCCGGGACTCAAGCTACAACTGAGCACCGAGTCCCGGTTCCCACCGGCTTAAATGGAAGCCGGGCGACCAGTTAATGACGTTGGCGCGACGACCAACGTCAATTCCTCCAACTGCGCATTCGCAGGAACACGCTCATGCGCCCAGCTGTACTGAAACCAGTCAAGCTACTGGCAAGGACAGTGCGGATCGTAACAGTTCCCCCCCCCCCCTTTATGACCAACCTCCGGGTGGTCGGCTCAGCAGGGTGATCCGGGTGAGTTGATCTCACCACGCACATGTTTAATTTTGAGAAATCCCGGATAAAGCGTCTGTAGAAGTTGGCAAAACCAACAAACCTCTGGATTGTCTTCTTGTCAGATGGTATGGACCATTTCAGAATAGCTGTTATCTTCCGGGGATCCATCTTTAACTTTCCTGGCGAAACAAGAAAACCTAGGAATTCAGTTTCAGGTACCTCAAAAGAACATTTCTCCAACTTAGCGTGCAAACCATGTGTATGAAGCCTAGATAACACCCTCCTGACATGACTTTGATGTTCTTGTAATGAATGTGAGAAGATAAGAATGTCAACTAAATATATGACAACAAACTGATCCAGTAGATCCCAGAAAACATCATTTACAAAATGTTGAAATGTTGCAGGGGCATTGCATAATCCGAAGGGCATCACGGTGTACTCAATGTGTCCATATCTGATTCGGAAGACGGTCTTCCATTTGTCTCCGTTACGGATGCGAACCAAGTTATACTCCCCTTGTAGATTGATTTTTGTGAAGATTTTAGCAGTTGACATGCGTTCAAACAATTCTGGAATCAATGGTAATGGATAGTGATTTTTATATATATATATATATATATATATATATATATATATATATATATATATATATATAGTAATGGCATTAAGTCCCCGATAGTCTACGCAGGGGCGTAGACCACCATCTTTCTTGGGTACAAAGAAAATTCCAGATCCAGCTGGAGAAGTGGAAGGTCGAATAAATCCTTTCTCCAAGTTTTCGGATATGTACTCTTTAAGATATTGCAATTCTGGTCCAGACAGAGGATATATATGTCCATAGGGTATGGTTGATCTAAAGAGGAGTTCGATGGGACAATCATATGGCCGATGAGGGGGAAGAAGGTCAGCTTCTTTCTTGTCAAAGACATCTGAGAAATCCTGATAGGCTATGGGTATAGATGAAGTTGTAACACAGGTCAAAAGTGTAGGTTCTGCATTGAGAAGACATTTCTCTTTACAATAGGTAGAAAGAAAGGTTACGGTTTTAGAAGACCACTCAATATGGGGGCATGAGTTTGTAACCAAGGAAGACCCAAATCAAGAGGTAACAAAAGAGATGGAATGACTTCAAATTTAATTTCTTCTTCATGATTTACAGCAGTAAGAAGATACATAGGTAAGGTCTCATAAAGAATGGGACCTGATTTTAGATAACTTGCATCAGCCATTTGAAGCATGAGTGGTTGAGTTTTGCGTTGGATGGGTATGCCCAGGGATTCAGCTGTCTCCAGGATAAGCAACTACTGGCTCCAGAGTCTATGATGGCCGACACTTCACTCTGCTGTATGTTCCACTGTAGTATAACAGAGAGGGATACGTAAGAAGGAGTGGGCAAAAGAATAGGAGCGGATGACATTGCAGGTAAAAGATGCCTACCTTGGGAAGGCCGTGGTCTAGTATCGCAGGTCCTGAGATGGTGACCTCCTTTTCCGCAATAGAGGCAAAGATTAAGAAGTCGTCTACAGTCCCTTTCAGCTTTAGATAGAGGTCCTTGTAGAACTCCTAACTGCATAGGTTCCTCTGTGGAGGTAACAGGAGTAGGAGTTTGAGATGAAGTTGGAGTACGATGGTGAGGAGAAGAAGCAGCAGAATGTTCACGCCAGCGTTCTCTCAGGCGACGGCCAATTTGTTTGGAGAGATGAGTAAATTCGTCCAGTGTAACTGGTATAGGTACCCGAACCAGTTCATCCTTCAGACTTTCAGATAGGCCTAGACGAAACTGATCCATAAGCGCGGCTTCATTCCACTTGGAATCAACGGACAGGTGACGGAAGTCTGCAACATAGTCATCAACTGGGCGTCTGCCTTGAGTCAGAGACCTTAATGCTACTTGGGCAGAGGCTGTTTTGAAAGGGTCATCATATAGTGAATCCATAGCCTGACGGAAAGCCTGCCATGTATTTAATATAGGACTGTTGGTCTGTAACAGATGATGGAACCAGCCCTGTGGTTCTCCTCCTAACAATGTGATGGTAGTACGTACTTTGGTGAAGTCAGAAGCATAGGTGCGTGGATTGATTTAATACAGAAGTTCACATGCAGTGATGAAAGACCTGTACCGGGATCTATCCCCATAAAATCTTTCAGGCAGGGGAACCCGAGGTTCCGGAACAGCATTCATTTCAGGACCAGGTAGTGGTGTTGTAGGACCTCCTGCTGCTTGAGCTATGCCTGGTTGAAGGTCTTGTAGTTGCTGTTGAAGATGAGTTTGGTTGGCCTGTAACTCCTGTACAGAAGTAGTGAGGGCGGATATCTGACTGCCCAGGGTATTTAGAGCTTCCAACGGCCCTGCGGGTTCCATAACAATTGGCTCAGTTGTTACTGTGAAGATTGTTAGCTTGCTGTAGCCTATCTCTTGGTGGGAGGAGCCACCCAGAGGTTAGCAGGAAGCTATGTATATATTCTGAAGTAGGTAGGTAGGAAACCCAGAATGCAGGGTAGCTATCAAGCAGGAATATTAGTCCAAAGATAGATAACTGAGATAGTGCAAGTCCAGGATAGCAAGCCAGAGGTAAGTACCTGAATGCCAGTCCAAGGTCAAAGAAGATGGCCTGTAAGGCACAGGCTTGACTGAGGGTGGAGGCTGGGCTGGAAGGCACAGGCTTGGATGAAGGTGCAGGCTGGCCTGGAGGATGCTGGCTAGCCTGGGGAACACAGGCCTGGCTGAGGGTGCAGGCTGGGCTGGAGGTTGTTGGCTGGCCTGGAAGACACAGGCTTGGATGAAGGATTGGCTGAAGAGCCTAAACGCAGGCTGGAAAACTGGAGGCACACTGCGGCTAACGAACCGCCTGGGACTCAAGCTACAACTGAGCTCTGAGTCCCGATTCCCATCGGCTTAAATGGAAGCCGGGCGACCAGTTAATGACGTTGGTGCGACAACCGACGTCAATTGCTCCAACTGCTCATGCGCGGGAACACGCGCATGTGCCCAGCCGTCCTGAAGCCAGTCAAGCTACTGGCAAGGACGGCGCAGATCGTAACAATCCTCAAGCTTCTTTTTCTACCTGTCTCTTCTTCAAGGCTTTGTTAGAGGATGGGTATTTGAAGAAATTATGTCCTGCTTGCTTGGTGGACGTGAATTCTTCAGCAGCCCATCAGTAACCTCTGCTTCCTCAGTTCCCTCAGGCATCTTATGTCAGTACTGGGGATGATGTCATAATTAATAGAAGCAGTATCATGGACAAGACTCCACATGAGGGCCTTACATCAGCTGTTGCTGTCCACCATCATCAAGTGTCCTTATCCCCAGCGGTCAAGGGTTCCCTAACGTGGTGGTCCAAGCAGAGATTATCAGCAGGATTGTTCTGGAGAATCCAAAATTGGACCGTCATAACAGATGCCAGCAAGATTGGGGGTGGGGAACTATCCTGGAATCATGCTCATTTCAGGGTCTCTGGTCACCTTCTGAGACGAGTTCATTTCACTCACCTGGAGCAGTTTGGAGAGCCCTGAGGATGGCAGCTCTCTTCATTAAGGGTCGTGGAGTAAATATCTCTCAGATAACATGACGGTGGTGTATTATGTAGCCCATCACGGAGGTACTCTGAGACCTTCCTTCCTCCTATTGTCCTCAAGAATTCTTCACTGAGCAGAAGTTCTGTTCTAACGGCAGTTCACATTCCAAGGAAAGACAACTCCTGCACGGACTTCCTGAGCCGAAGGATGCTTCATCCGGAAGAATGGTCCCTAGATCCCAGGGGCTTTCTGACACTAACGAAGAAGTAGGGGATACCACAGATCCATTTGTAGGCTTATAGACTGAACACGGTTACTCCAGTTCTCGTTGTTTCCTCAGGATCACCCACTGGCAGTGGATAAGCTGGTGCAGAAATGGGACTTTCATTTGGCTTATCTCTTTCCTCCTCTGAAACTCATTCCGGTTTCCCTGCAAAAGATGTATCAAGAGAAGACCACTGTTATATTCATAGCCCAGTACTGGCCGAGGAGATTGTGGTTCATCCTTCTGAACTCCATGTCGAGAGGGGAACCTATAATGCTGCCCTTCAAGAACGATCTCCTGGTTCAGGGTCCAGTCCCATATCCTCAAGTAGAGAACCTGAGATTGTCCATGTGGTTCCTGAATCCCAGCTTCTAAACAATCAAGGTCTTTCAGATGGTGTGATCATAGTTTTGCTTGGCTCCAGACAAGGCAGCATGACTGCAGTTTATAATCGGACAAGATTCTCCTTTTCTGCCAAGAAACATTCTATAGATCCTGTGCACCCTGCTGTCCTGGATTTCCTGGCTAACTGTTTCTCTAAGGGTTTGAGTCCTGGTACCCTGCTGGTTCAGGTAGCTGCTTTAAGCAGTTTTCTGGGCCAGCCATTTGCCAGTTATCCTATGGTTCACAGGTTTCTCAAATCAACTTTACTTTTAAGGCCATGGTCTATTCCATCTGTTGCCCCAAGGGATTTAAATCTGTCTTTGAAGGAATAACTGTCATCTCCTTTTGAACCTCTGGAGTCGGTTCCCCCATGAATGTTTCTCAAGACAGCTCTCCTGGTAGCACTCACATCTGCCAGATGAGCTGGGGAGCTCCAAGCCTTGTTAGTCCTGCAGCCCTTCTTAATCTTACGACCTGACTTTGTGGTCTTCAAAATTCCTCCAGAGTTTCATCCCAAAGTAAAATCTTCTTCTTTTCATAGGAATCAAGATGTCTTCCTGTTATGTTTCCAGAACCTCAATCCGAAGAGGAAGAGTGACTCCATTGTTTGGATGTGAAGGGGTGTTTGTTGTGATATTTCCAACGAACTAAGGAGTTCAGGATTTCTTCCTCCCTGTTTGTAAACATTTTTTTTGTTCAATCCAAAGGTATAAAGGCCTCAAAATTGAGGAGGCGTATAATGCAAGCAAAGTGGATCCTTCTGGTATCAAGGCACACTCTACCAGATCTGTCGCGGCTTCCTGGGCAGAGAAAGCACAGGTTTTGGCAGAACAGATAATGTAGGGCTGCTATCTGGCGGAATATCCACGTTTTCATCAGATATTATCGTCTGGACCTGTAAGCTGCTGGGGATTCAGCATTCGGCCATGAAGTTCTAGAAGCAGTACATAATGCCCCCCCCCATTGTGTCTTAAGCTTTATTTTTCTCTTGGTGTTCTCCCAAGGAGACCGGAAGGAAAATAGGGAATTTTCTTAATTTTCAATTCCTTTTCCTCCAGGTCGCCACAGGTAGCACACCAAAAGAGATACCTTTTCTAACTAGGGAGAAGGGGCTAACACTTATAAAGGGAACCTCCCTCCCTCATCATCTCCAGTGTTGAACAAAGACGACCAGAAACCAGATTGGCAATGCATAAACTTATTGATAAAAAAAAACGTACAAAAAGGGAGGGAAATTTGTGTGCTATCTACGGAGACCTGGAGGAAAAGGAATTGACAGGTAAGAAAAATTCCCTTTTATTTATTTTCTGTCTATACCTTATTATTGTATTGGCTGTTGCAGGTTTTTATTCCTGGTGCCTTCCTTTAACCAGTTGCCTGTTCTATAGTTCCTTTCTGAGCTTTTCTCCTCCATGCAGCTTATCGTGTTGACTTCTGGCTATTCTGCCTTGTCTGCCGATCATCCCCCTGCCACTGTGTCACGGAACCCAAGAATAAACCACGAGTCATACGGTATAGTTAAAAATCACCTTTATTAGTATAATACATACAGTAAGGATCAGGAAGGAGAAGAGGGTGACTGGAGAGGCCAGTAACTCTATCAGGAATAGGTGGCTGCCTCAAAGTCAACCACACTGCAAGAGACTAAGCCCAAGCCATTTGTAGTCTCAGTAGTGCCAGGAAGTCTAGAATAGTACACAAAGGATCTCCCCTAAAGGATGGCAACTACTGACTCACACCAGCAGTCAGTAAAGGTAGTCCTCCAGAGCCACAGGTCTGTACCAGATTGGATGTCTGCTAGGTGAGGGAGCAACACAGCGAGGATAGTCAGACAGAGCCACAGGTCAGCATCAGATTGGATAGTCAGACAAGCCAGGGTCATACATGGAGCGGGTAGTCAGCCAGAGCCACAGGTCTGCACCAGATTGGATGTCCAATAGGTCAGGAGGCAACACAGAGAGGATAGTTGGACAGAGCCATAGTTCAGCACCAGATTAGATAGTCAGACAAGCCAGGGTCAAGCACGGAGCAGGTAGTCAGCCAGAGCCACAGGTCTGCACCAGATTGGGTGTCCAATAGGTCAGGGAGCGCACAGAGAGGACAGTCAGACAGCACCACAGGTCAGCACCAGATTGGATGGTCAGAGAAGCCGGGGTCATACACAGGAGATCAGGATACAACTGAGAACTGCACTGGACAGAAAAGTAAGGGTAACTCAGTAAGAATCCAGTTCCCGTTTAAAGCAGGAAGTAGGTGGGTGGAGACTACAGAACCCACATGCATAAAACTGAGGCCTGCATCAGTACGCAGCCTTGCGCCTGAAACGTGATGCAGCGGAGCCGAGATGCGTCACACAATGCCTCCAAACCTGCGTCCAGCCGAGCAGCTGTGTCGTACCAGACGCGTCCATGGACATCCCCTGGGGACACCTGACGCAACCAAGTCAGAAACCAGGCGCAACATGCGAAATGACGCCGGATCGGACGACGCTGGGACTAAGGTACATGCTGTGACAATGCCCCCCCCTTAAGGACCCCTCTTCTGCGGACCTGGTCGGGCTTTATTAAGAAAACGGGCATGGTATTTGCGCACCAAGATTGGAGCATGCACATCACCAGAGGGTCTCCAGGAGCGCTCCTCTAGACCATACCCCCTCCAGTGTATCAGGTTTTGTAATCATCCTCAGACCCACCTGGAGTCCAAAATATTTTGTACGACATATTCCTCATGATCGCCAACCCTGACAGGAGCCATACTAGTGGTGTAATGGTTACAAATCAGGGGTTTGAGCAAGGAAACACGGAATATATTGTGAATATGCATTGAGGCAGGAAGATCCAGAGCATCCAGGGTTAATTCTGCGCAACACATGGAATGGACCAACGGATCAAGTAGCCAGTTTATTACAGGGAACATGGAGGTTAAGGTTACAGGGTGACAGCCAAATTGTCTCCCCCACCTGGAAGGTAGGTGCCAGCCACCTACAGTCAGCCTGTCTATTTTTGCCGTTGCGCTGAACCACGTAGGGTATTCTGTATCCGAACCTAAGACAAACAGAGAGCCCTCAAATGCTCATCAAGAGACGGAATTTCTTGTGCCTCAAAAATCTCAGGAAGAACAGAAGGTTGAAAACCATAGTTGATTAAGAACGGAGAACTTTGTGAGGAGGAGTTCATAGCACAATTCCGGGCAAACTCCGCCCCGAGTTAACAAGGTAGCCCAATTGTCATGGTGGTCAGAAATATAGCAACAGAGGAATTGTTCCAAGGCTTGTTCACCGTTAGACTGAGGGTGATAAGCAGAGGAGAATGCCAGCTGAATACCCATCTGAGCACAAAAGCACCTCCAAAAACGAGACATGAACTGGCTTCCTCTGTCCGATACAATAACCCTGGGTATGTCATGGAGCCGAAAGACCTCTTTGTCAAACACCAGCTCCAATTCCTGCATGGATGGTAAGCTTTTGAGTGGTACTGTAACCTCCGTGCCGATTCCTTGTGGTGTCCTCCACCTTCCGACGCTCTTTTTATTCTTCCTGGTTGGGCTCGCACATGCGCAGTCCTCCTTGTGAAGCCGCTTGGGTCTCTCTACTTAAGACGCCCTCTTCCTGCAACAGACGCGCTAAGCATCCCTTTCCGGTGAGCAGTTCAAGCTGCACCTCGTTCACCCTCTCCTGCCAGTTTCCAGCTGTGTCTACTCCAGCCTAGTATCCTGCTCTGGTCAGTCTTGTATCCTGTGCATCCTGCTCTGGTCAGTCCTGTTACTGTCCTGCTCTGGTCAGTCCTGTATCCTGTGCATCCTGCTCTGGTCAGTCCTGTGTCCTGTTACTGCCCTGCTCTGGTCAGTCCTGTATCTTGTGGCTAGTCCTATTTTTGCCCTACTTTTCCTGCTTTCTGGAGTCTGTTCCTCCCTGAGGTCATTTGGGTATAGTCCAACCGTAGTGGGGTATCCAGAGTCCCCGGAGGCTCAACCGAAGGGGGCTGTCTAGCTTCGCGGCTAGCACCTTTAGACGGCTTTGGCCGCAGCACACCTCCCTACAGTTGGCCAACGTACTCTAGCTTTGCCCCCCAGCGACGCACCCTAGCCTCTAGTCCCATTCACCTTTGTTGGAGGAGTATCATCTTCCTACTGCTGGGCTTCTCTGTGCTAGGCTCAGATGTGACAGGTACAAAGTGAACCATCTTAGAAAATTCGTACACGTTCATCAGGATGACCGTGAAGCCCATAGGTGCCGGAAGATCAACCATAAAGTCAATGGACAAATGTGACCAGGGATGTTCCCTGTTGGCCACAGGTTGGAGGAGATGACAGGAAAATGTCAAGGTGACTTATTTTGAGCACAACTAGTGCAAGCTGCGGTAAAAGCAGTACAATCGCATCTGAGATTTGGCCACCAGAATAGTCTAGATAAGTACTAAATTAATTGGTGTCGTCCAATGTGACCTGCAATCTTAGAAGCATGGTACGTCTCCAAAAGTTTAGTGAGCAACTGCGCAGGGACAAAGTACTTCCCGCAAGGTTTGTCCACCAGAGTGGATGTTTGAGATGACAGGAAAATGTCAAGGTGACTTATTTTAATAGGTGTAGGAGGAACCTCCTCCTTGGATTGAATGCAAAACTGGAGTGATAGGGCATCCGCCTTAACATTCTTAGAGCCTGGAAGGTAGGAAACCACAAAATTGAACCTGGAAAGGAAAGGAACAATGCCCATTTGGCTTGCCGGGGCGACAAGCGTTTAGCCTTAGACAAGTACGCAAGGTTCTTGTGGTCAGTCAGAATCAAGATCGGAGAGCTAGTACCTTCCAGGAGATGCTGCCATTCGTTTAGGGCCAGGATGATGGCCAGTAACTCTCTGTCCCCAATCTGATATACCCTCTTAGTTTTGGACAGTTTCCTAGAGAAATAGTCACAAGGACATAAGGCCTCCCCTGGAGCCGAGCACTGCGAAAGGAGGGCGCCTACTCCTATCTCAGACGCATCAACCTCTAGGGTAAAGGGCAGGGCCGGATTTGGGTGCACCAAGATGGGAGCTGCTGCGAACGCCGCCTTGAAGTTCTCAAAGGTGAGCAATGCACTGGGAGACTGTAAAGAGGTCTTAGCATCCTTACAGGTCATGTCAGTAAGTAGTTTGTCAACTGTCAAGAAATTTTTAATGAACTTCCAATAGTAATTAGTGAACCCCAAGAATCTTTGTAATGACTTACAGGACGAGGTGACTGCAACACTGAGGACAACTTCTGGGGGTCCATGGCCAACCCAGATGCGGAAATAATGTACCCCAGAAAGGTTACTTGGGGTTTGTGAAATTTGCATTTCTCCAACTTGCAATACAAGTTGTTCTCTCTTAACAGTTATACTTTGGACACATCCAAGTGATGAATCTCCAACATAGGAGAGTGAATGAGGATGTCATCCAAATAAACCACCACACATCTTTGTAATAGTTCTCTCTACACGTCATTGATAAATTCCTGGAAGACAGCAGGAGCATTGCAGAGACTGAAGGGTATATCTAGATACCCATAATGCCCGCTCCGGGTGTTAAATGCTGTCTTACATTCGTGACCCTCATTCATTTTGACAAGATTGTATGCCACCCTTAAATCGAATTTAGTGAATATCTTGGACCCCTTTAAACGGTCAAATAGTTCAGTAATCGGGGGTTTCGGATAAGCCTTCTTACTTGTTTAACCCTTTGAGTGCCAGAAGGGTACACAACGCATTGCAAAGCAATGCGTTGTGTACCTCTCTGGCACTCAAAGGGTTAATCCACAGAAGTCAATGCATGGACATAACTCTGTTCTTTTTTTTTTTTTTTTTTTTTCACAAAAAAGAATCCAGTGCCAGCAGGGGATGTGGATTTTCGAATAATGCCCCTAGCCAGGGCATCAGAGACGTATTCCTCCATGGCCCTGTTCTTCTCCGCAGACAGAGGGTATATACGACCCCTCGGAGGTTCGTGCCAGGCAGTAACTCCACCGAGCAATCATATGGCCTTTGAGGATGTAATGCCCCGGCCTGAACTTTGTTAAATACATCAGAGAATATCGAATAGGCCTCAGGTAGAACAGAGGAATTGGCGCATGCCAGTCTCACCGGGATAGAGAGACAAAACTCGTCACACTGCAGGGCACATAACAATATCGACAATCGATCCTAGAGTTGTGTGCCTGCAACCAAGGGAACCCCAGGATGATGGCATAATGAGGTGAGTTGATCACCTGAACTTTCAGGGTTTCTTTATGGAGGGCCCCTACCCTCAGGGTTAGCAGGGAGGTTTCATATGTAATATGCGATGGTAGAAGAGGTCTACCATCAATGGCCTCAACGGCCAATGGAGATGAGCGCGACTGGAATGGAATCAAATTCTTAGCCGCAAACTCTGCATCCATAAAGTAGCCAGCAGCACCTGAGTCCAACAATGCTGGAATTGAGACAGACTCGTTGGCCTATTTGAAAACCACCTCAAGAATGGGTTTATCCTGAGTGATTTCAGGGGACTGAGAGATACCACCTAAGATTTGTTCCTGACAGGATCTTAGGTGCGAGCGTTTCCCGGACATACCAGGCAGGACCTCAGTATGTGTCCAGGTCTCCCACAGTACAGACACAGTCACTCCCTCCTCCGGAAGGCCCTCTCCTCCACAGAAAGCTGGGTAGCCCCAACCTGCATTGGATCACCATCCTCCTGAGTCAGGACCAGTAGGCAAAAGAGGACTGGGTGGGCAAGTGAGATGCCATTCTGGAAGGAGGCCTCCGTAGGCGCTCCTTAAATGAGGGAGATCCAATTGTTGATTAGGATGATAAATGATGTAAGTTCATCCAAATCCTTGGGTAAATCACGAGCAGCAATTTTATCCTTAATATAGTCACCAAGCCCTTGGGAAAAGGCGGCAACCAGTGCCTCATTGTTCCAGCTGACTTTGGCTGCCAGGGCACGGAATTCGGTTGCCCTGGTGGATGGTCATAAGGTGCTTAGAAGCTGAGGTCGCGCGACCCGGCACATCAAAGACACGTTTGAAGGAGGCCACAAATTCATTAAAGTTATAGATTATGGGTTTATCTGTTTCCCATAAAGGCTTCACTCATGCCAGTGCCCTGCCAGAAAGGAGCGATATAAGACCAACCCTACTGCACTCGTTAGGGAAGGTATATGCCCAGTTGGTTCAAGTATATGTGACATTGCTCAGGATCCCCAACATAATGCTGTGGGAGTGGAGCAGAGGTTGGGTTGTTACAGTTCCTGATTGCTGTTACTCCGTGCCTCTGTGGCAGTTCTCCTTTGGCAGCTCTGGTAGTCCAGGGCCTCTGTTGCTTTCGTGGCCTTATTCGCTATTGTGTCACTCTCTGCATAGAGAGTGTACTAAGGGCCATCGCACTATTAGGGCCTATCTGTCCTCCCGGCCTAATAGTAACCACATTTATCTTTCTAGTTTGGATTCACACGAACTGTGCCTGACCTGTGTCAGTATTGTATTGTGTATTGTATATACTGGACCTGTGTGGGTACTTATCACTGTAACCTGACCTGTGTCAGTAGTATTCTGTCTTCATACCTACTGGACCCGTGTGGGTTATTCTGTACTGTGATTCTTCAATAAAATTGCATTTTAACTTAAACCTAACATGTCTGAGTGTCCATAAAACCGTTACACCAGTTCCCTTTTAAAGCCAGCAAGAAGTAGGTGGGTGGAGACTACAGGACCCACATGTATAAAACTGAAGCCTGCATCAGTATGCAGCCTTGCGCCTGAAACGTGATGCAGCAGAGCCGAGATGCGTCACACAATGCCTCCAAACCTGCGTCCAACCGAGCAGCTGCATGGTACCGGACATGGCCATGGACGACCACTGGGGACACCCGACGCAACCAGGCAACGAGGGAACGTCATTCCAGGTTCCCAGCGTGGCCCCATTTGGGGGAACTGGGACTAAGGTACACGCTGTGACACAGTGCAAGACTCTCCGGTTTGACCTCAGCTGTGTATTCTGACTTCTCTGCAGATCATCCCTCTGGCACTGCAATATTTTCCGGTTTGACCTCTGTTGTGTATGCTGACTTCTCTGTGGTTCATCCCTCTGGCTTGTGACCTCAGCTGTATTTTCTAACTGTTCTCCGGGTCTTCCCTGCCAGCTATCCACTTTCTTGCTTTGCAGTCTCTTCAGTCTGCCTATCATAAGTCTGCTCACTTGCTGCCTGTCTCTAGCTAGACACCGGCTTGCTGAGTGTTTTCCTTTGCTACTGTTGCAGCAATTTTGCAGACCTTATCAGTCAGATTCTTGGCTACCATTGCAGAGATCCTTTGCCAGCTTGATCATTTTCTCTGCTACTAGTGTAGTGATCTTTCAGATTTCTTAGTCAGTTCCCTTTGCTACTGTTGTAGCACTCATCTGCTAGCTTACTCAACCAGCTGTTCCTGTCCTTTCTCAGTAGCGTGTCAGTATTTCCTTGGTTATTAACCTTTGTTGCCTGTTCTCCAGAGCAGCAGTGATCATGTATTGCTGAAGACCATATTTTTTGTAACCTGGTACTCCAGACTCTTATCCTGGTGTAACAGAGTAGATGAACAATGACTAGTACAAATACTAAACTACTAAATATAGGATAGTCTGGCTCCTCCAACAAGGGTTGGTAGGGTGAAGGCGTCAGTGCGGAGCTTGTAGTCGTAGGCCCCCCATGGCGAGTTGTGCTGTGGCCAAAGCTGTGTAAAGATTCTGGCCACTAAGCCAGATGACCACCTTCGTTTGAGCCGAAGAATGCCCAGGATAACTTGCCACAAAAAAGGTCTAACGCTAACAACCCCAGAGAGGATGTTTCTAACAACTAAATAGGAGACTCACCAACAGGAACAGATGACTGACAGCACCAAGAGCTGGGTCTGCAACAGGCAGAGAGCTGGAAACCCCAAGCAGCAGGCAGAGAGGATATTCAGGACAGTAATCCGGATATGCGATGGGCAGGAACAACTGGATCCCAAAGGGCAGACTAAAATAGACAGACAAGGTAAGCTATACACAGTTATACAAGTACAATACAGCAGAGTGGTCAGGCAAGCAATGGGTCAATAACAGGCAGGAATACAGAGTCCAAATCGGTAGGCTGAAGCATGGAGGTCTGGCAAAGCAAGGGTCAGCAACAAATAGGCAGAGTCCAAAATCAGCAGGCTTTAAAAGACTAGTCTGGCAAAGCAAGGGTCAATAACGGATAGACAGAAAGTCCTAATTGGCAGGCGGCAGCAAGTGGCCAGGCAAGCAAGGGTCAGCATGGCAGGTCAGGCAGAGAGATAACAAGGTCTAGGCTGGAATAACAGCAAGGATCCTCTTACATGGAAATGTTATAATCACGCACCTGAGAGACAGGTACATCCCTTTAAAGCCCAGAGCCGGAAGTTTGGCTCCAAAGCAAGGCTGAAGGACACGTCCGGGAGGACCATAGAAACTACAGTCCAACATACAGAGCAGCCTCGGTGCGGCAAAGACAAGGAGAATGCATGACACCTGGTACGCCAAGCTCTGTATCCGGGTAAGACCTTCTCTTTTGTATCCTGGTAATCCAGACTCTATAACTGGGTCACCTGTTATCCTGCTACACAGAGTGTAGTGGGTATCTTCATACGGATCACCCCTTTTTCTCAGGAATTGTTAAACTACCCTTATTGGGTTCACAGACATAGCCATCCTGCCATTTGGTTTTGTGGCCAGTACCTTTAACCTTGGCTCTGGCCACAGCAAAGTTAACCTGGTGCTTTCAACGCACTCTAGCTTAGCTCTGTAGTCCTAGTTTTTGGTAAATAGACATCTGTGAGCTGAATGTTTTCTTTCCTTTCTCTCCTACATCAGCGGTTCCTTGAAAGTGACCATCCTTTCATCTGGCTTTGTGGACAGCATCTCTACTATGGTTTCAGCCTCAGCAAGGTCATTTCTTGGCCTGCATATGCTCTCAAGCTCGGCTCACTAGTCCTCACAAGCTCTAGGTAGTTTTAGCACTCTGGTTGTTTTTTTTCTGGCGGTGTTTATTGTTACTACACTAAGATTAGTTTTCCAGGTGTTGGTTCCCTGGATCAGCAACCTATCTGCTTTGAAGCCAACTGTCATCATTCTCAATATTGTTCTGCACAAGATACTGTAGGTATCCATTACCTGCTTTGAAAGCCGTTTTTTTTATCTGCAAGCACATAATCCTGAGGCAAAGAATACCACCCTTACTGTAAAACATTGCTGCCTTTATTTTAGTCGAAAGAGTCTTTCCTCTAGTCTTAATGGCTGACCTCTCCTTCTTAGCTCAGCTCTTTGAGTAAATAATTGGAGAGTTCTTTGTATTGACCTCAAATATATTTGTAAATGGTAATTATATCATCACTTAGACGTCTTTTCTGTAATGTAAACAAATCCAGTTTGGCTAGTCTCTATAACTCAGATCCTCCTCATATCTCTTTATAAGTTTTGTTGCACGTCTCTGCTCATTTTCCAGTTCAATAATGTCTTTTTAAGAACTGGTGCCCAAACCTATACTACATATTCTAGATGAGGCCTTACCAAGGATTTATATAGAGGCATCTCTTGCATCTATACCCCTTTTTATACAGGATAGTACCCTATTTGCTCTTGCAGCAGCTGAGTGTGAAATATATTGTCCAGGGCTGGTGCAAGGTTTTTTGCCACCCTAGGCAGAACTTAATTTTGCCACCCCCTTGGCTTCGCCCCTTGTTCCCCACCCCTTTATGCCCCACCTCTTTTAATGATCGTTACCTTAGCACCTTATGCATCTGGTTAACTCATTGAATGTTCCAACATCTCTCACGTTGACTCACTGCTGAGATTGCCATTGGGTGCAGAGGGAAACAGCATAGAGGAGCCTGGACCATGGTACAGTACATACTCAAACCAGAGGCACCCTGCCAAGCCCATCTATTTCCCAGAAAGGCAAGTGTGATTGATACAAGAGTGTGTTGGCCCTTGAAGGACCAAAGGGCTTAACCTGTTAATATTTTAAGTCATTGTTTTTAATACATTTATTGAAAATCTTGGAACTACGGTACATGGCTTAAAATATTGATTAACAAGTGGATTTGTATAGGGAGCAACAAAGAGTTACAAATATGATTTCAACTTACAGGGCGTGCTGTAACTCCATCACCACTTAAAAAATAATTAACCTCTTGAACACTAGAAAACAGCTGAAATCATAGCAGACAAATAAAACTTCCAATTCATTTAAATTGGGCTTTTAACTCCCTTGAATGCTAAAGAGGTATCCAGCATTTGCTTGGCAGTGCAGACCTTTATAGCATTCAGTGGGTTAAAATACATATATTGACCACCCTATAGCTGATTAGTGGGACAGGAAATCTGCAATATACACTGTGAACATTTCCACAGAAATCATAAAAAAATCAACCATGTAACTGAACAGCCTTTTGGTACTCAAATGGTTAACCATTTTGTTCATAGATACTTTTCCAAACACATTCCTTTCTAACAACCACGGGGTTCAGTGATTGTGTTAAGTCTTAATTTAACCTTTTCAATGCTATCAGAATGTGCTTGCAGTGCATGTCCCTGGCAGCAGAAACATAACGCCTGGGTATAATTCCCTTTTCCCTGCATCTAAGCTGCAGAGCCAGCTGCACTGGGTAGGGGTCATGGCAGCAGGGTAATCATTCATTCCCACCTAGGATGCTATACTACTCATTGTGATGGAGAAAATCAGTGCCACTATGTTGACTGGCCACACCACGCAGAAGCCAGGGAAGATGGCCAGGATGAGAAAAGTGGTGGGCCTGCCCTGCTCCTGGGCTGCGGACACAGTGTTGACTGTGGATGAAGCTGTGGCAAGGCTG
Source organism: Rhinophrynus dorsalis (assembly GCA_037306005.1). Lineage (NCBI taxonomy): Eukaryota > Metazoa > Chordata > Amphibia > Anura > Rhinophrynidae > Rhinophrynus > Rhinophrynus dorsalis. The sequence continues at coordinate 190,007,512 of CM074720.1, read as the reverse complement.
GATCTGGAGGGTGACAGGGGAGCTGACTTGTCTCGAGCATAAAAACAGCTGCCCGGCTGGCACATTACCCGGGAGCTGCAATGCTCGTTGGGGGAGACAGGAGGAGGCTTTCTAGGTGCTCACTCTTTTCAGAGCGGCGCCTCTCTCTCTCTCTCCTCAGTTTCTCTAATGAGGATTCCCCAAATTGTTTCCCATTTAGAGTATATGTATCATGTTTATCTCTAAAGCCCAAATGCATAGTCTTACATTTATGTACATTAAATGACATCTGCCACTCTTCTGCCCATTTACTCAGTTTATCTAAATCCTTCTGCAGACAAAAAAACATCCTGCTCTGTATATATTTCCTTGTACAGCTTAGTGTTATCAGCAAAGACTGAGACACAACTTTAATTCCTATTTCTAGGGTCAATAAATACTGGGCTAAACAGTATAGAGAGGGAAGGTGACGTAGTTCGTACCCAGGTGGGTGGATCTGGCGGCTTGGTTAGTAGAGCTAATAGGGAGAAGCCTATAAACCACATCAAAATCACAAATGGAACATGGCAGTGTCATTAATTGTATGCTTACAAATGCCAGAAGTTTAAAGGGATAGTAATGTCACCTAAAACATAATTAAAATAAATACTTAATCGCAACGGTCTAAAACTTGTGTCTGGTTTGCAAGCACATGTTGTAGACCTTTCCGATGACGTATTTATTTTTTAGCTCCTGAAGAGCCATCTGGTCCTGGGACCAGGTTCTCATGCCGTCAGCTATACAGCTGACGTATGAGAAAGGGGAGGGAGCGGAATACTTTATTTTTATATCTCTCAAACCATAAAGGTTTGCGAGATAAGAATAAGCGTAAGTAATCTTTTTTTTATTGTATCTAGGGTATAGCAATTACTTTTCAGGTGACATTACTATCCCTTTAATTGGTAAAATAGGGGAATTGGAGCTGGTAGCTGAAATCGAAAACTTTAACTTGATTAGCAAAGCAGAAACATGGTGGGATGATGCATCTGATTGGTCAATCAATTTGGACGGCTACATCTTATTTAGAAAAGATAGGTCAAACAAGAGGTGGTGGGGGCTGTCATTATTGCCTCATTTGCAGGAAGATATGTACGATGACAGTAGAGAACATGTAGAATCCTTGTGGGTTGAAATAGTCAATAAGTGTAAAACTTCCCAGAAAATATTAGTGGATATTTGTTACAAACCACCAAACACTGGTGACCTTGAAAAAAAAAAAAGCTTTGCACTAATCCCACAGCGAAGGTCAAAACAAATGGGTACCTCTAAGATTTGTTTCAAATAACTAATGGAACCAAGCAAGGCTGTCCACTCTCCCCCATACTTTTTATATTAGTCATGGAGTCTTTGGCCCAATGTACATGAAGCAGTCCCATTGTAACCAGCATATCCACCGCGGCTCGGCAACACAGACTTTCAGTGTTTGCTGGTGATGTTCTAGTCACACTTACAAATCCATCTACATCCCTGCCAGAGCTAGTGTCAGAATACCATTGCTTTTCAGCTTATTCTAACTTTAAGATAAACTACAATAAATCTGAAGCAATGGCCATTGGGGTACCCTCGCATATTCTCTCTGCCCTCCAGTCTTGTTTTCCATTCAACTGGTCATCATCCTTTATCAAATATCTAGGAATTCACTTGACCCCATCCCTAAACACCCTTTACACAGCAAATTCCCCTCCTCTCCTTGCCTCAATCCGTTGAGACCTGGAAAAAGTTGGATTTATTGTTTCACTCCCGGACGGGACACATCTGTACTGTGAAGATGCCCATATATATTTCAGGGGGCTTATTATTTACAGATCAGTGGAACGACCATGGGTCCCAGGTTCGCCCCCTTGTACGCCAACCTTTTTATGGGCTACTGGGAACATCTTGTAGTAGAGGGTTTGGTTGGGGGGGTGGGGGTGGCGGGCCTGGTATACTATGGCCATTTTATTTTTGATATTTTAATTATTTGGGACCAAAGAAAAGGTGATCTAAGCTCTTTATTAGATATATTCCAGTCTAATGATATGGGTATTTCTTTCACTACTAATATTCAGGAAGTTTCAGTTGAATTTTTGGATCTGTTCCTTACTGATAGAGAAGGTCAAAAAGTGATCAGTTCAATATATAAAAAAGAGACTGCTAGTAATCAATACCTGAGAGCAGACAGCGGTCATTACAATAAATGGAAAAAGAATATTCCGTTTGGCCAGTATCATTGTCTGCATCGTAATTGTAGCCAAATTGAGGATTTTGTTGAGAAAAGTAAAGCTTTAAGAAGGGACTTTATAGATAAAGGATACAATGGTAAACTTCTGGATGAAGCATATAGGAAAGCTTATAATTTAGATAGGGACCATATTTTGACTGTCAATAATAGATCACAAAGAGGATTTTCTACAAGGGGCAGGAGGACCTTATTTGTGACGAGATACAGTGTGCCTGGTAATAAAATTAAGGGTATCTTCTCTGATCATTGGAAAATTTTAGATCAAGACCCTTTGTTGAAGGGACATCTTAGTCATAAACCATTAGTGACCAACAAAACAATTAGATCTAACATAGCGCCTAGTAGGCCAAAATCTTTAGACAAGGGAGAAATTAATACACATTGGTTTTATGCCTAAATGTGTGGGTAATTTCAAATGTGGTAGTAAGAAATGTGGAGCTTGCCCCTTTATGATACATGGGAAAAAAGTGTTTTTTTCATAGATGTGAACCAGGGGAAGAGCTATGAGGTAAAGCAATGGTATCAATTGTAGTAGTAGTTATGTAATTTATTTATTTATTTGTGGATGTGGGGCTAGTTATGTTGGTCGTACTACACGTGAATTGAGGAAGAGCATATGTGAACACAAGAGAAAAATTCATAAATGAGAATATGATCACAGTATACCAAAATACTTTTTGACATGTAAAAAAGGGGGTTTATCTAATTTTAGGGTGATGGGTATAGAATTGATTTCTTCACATAATTCTAAATTCAAAAAATTACGGAGGCTTATTGGATTTTTACTTTGGGCACTTTAGGGGATAAGGGTCTTAATGATGAAATTGATTTGCACTTTTTAAATTAAATATTCTTCTTTTTATTTGTGATGGCTCTGTAGTCTTTTTCCTCTATAATATTGAAATATTTTCTTTTAGTGGACTGGATGCTACCAGATTTTAATTGAATATGCCTTTCTTATAATAAAGCCTTTAGGGCAGTGATTTGTCCCATCCCAAACTGGGGATTTTTATGTACCTGGTGTTGGAGGGGATTTTTTCTCGTAGGTTTAAATTAAGTTGACTGACCCTGGTTTACTGATTTATGTCGATCCACATGCTGAGTGGGTAGCATACGGTTAATGATACTGGTGCGTTTGTAAGGTCTCTTAGGCAGCTACAGAGCATAGGAGTAGGTGGAGATTACTCCTGGATTTGTGTTCTGATTTGTCCGGGGATATCGAGGCATTATGTCAGACCGGATGTTAAGATGTGGATTATGCATGTGTCAGAATTGTGCTTCATTGTTGGAGCGCAAGCCGTTACACGTGGGAGAGGTATGGCGGATTTGATGTTGGAGCGAACCGGGTTAAGGTTAAACAGCTGAGGGGCATTTCATTTTGATTTGGGGGAGGCACCCATCTATAAATAATAATATATAAAGCGAAGATGTGTATTACTCATATTTTGAGCTTCTGAGGAAGTGGCCATGTGTCACGAAATGCATCAAGCTATATATTCGTTTTTGGGGGGGGGGTTATATTTTGCTGATTATTTGTTTTATTTTACTTCTTTTTAATATTTCCTTGTTTTGGTTAACCAACCTTTTTATATTAAAATTTGATACATTTGTATATTATGTGAGCTAGGGAAATTACTGGCTCTCTTTTAAAGCTTTGAGCTCTAACCCAAGCAAAAGAGTTACTTTTTTAAAACAAAATAGGTTTCAGCTTTGTGTAGGATGGTGATATGATATGACCTCCAGTCCGGACAGCTGATCCCACATAAGCCCATTTTGAAAGAAGGGAGAGCTGCGCGTACCCATGAGTGTCCAGATTGTATCCCGGTGGATATCACTATACTGGGGTGAGAGCCAGTACAAGTGCAATTTCTGTGAGGCAAGTTCTGGCCTCCGAAGAATGTGAGTAATTTCTTTATATTTCCCTATGGTGTTGGTGAAGGATCATACTGAAAATTGACTTGCTACGCTTAGAAGAATTCCTCTGAACTGCTCTTTTTTGTCTTTTTTCTGTTAGTTGTTTTTCTTCTGGGACCCAAACCGTTGAGAGCATGCAGCGTGGATCAAGTGGAACTGTATTGTTGGTGATATCCAATGTAAAGATCCTTTTATTTTTATTTATATTTATTTTTTTCATATACAATGTTTACATATAGTTTTTTGTATTTTTGTGTTTGTTCTCGGTTTAATTTTTGAACTGCACTGTGGAATTGTATTGATTATTATTCAGTTTGTTTGCTGAGCCTGTTGGTATAATTTTGCAGCTCCATAGATTAGGTGCAGTGATTTAAACAAGTATTTCCTATTTTTTTGTACAAACTTTCAATGTTTGCTGATGATGTTCTGGTCACACTTAAATCCGTCTACTACCATGCTGGAGCTTATGTCAGAATACCATCGCTTTTCAGCTTATTCTAACTCTAAGATAAACTACAATAAATCTGAAGCAATGGCCATTGGGGTCAATGGGGGCGGGACACATCCGTACTGTGAAGATGACCATACTTCCATGCTTACTGTATTATTTCCAGACGCTACCTATTCTCCTTCTCTTTACATACCTAGCAAATGTCTCCAAGTTGTTCATAGTTTTGTATGGTATCACCACCGTCCCTGCATTAAAAATAAGATGCGATACACCTGCTGAAATGGCTAGGGGGACTTAACTTCCCGTATATTCATCTGTACTAATACTCGTCGCTGATTTTCTCTATTCAAGATAGGTCCAAGAACAGTACCTCAAAATGATGGGTCTCTTTGGAAAGTTCTAGTATCGAACACAGTGATGTTCTTACGGAATTCTTCCTTCCCAATCAATGTTGACTCCCAATGTTACGATCCCACCCTATCATCTTCCCGGTTTTGAAATCCTAGAACAGGTGGACGAAGCACGATGGCATTCTATAACTCCCGTCACCTCTTTCAAGGATATTTTACCTAAGACCCACTGTTTTCACTGTACAGTCCTCCCTGTTCCAGTCATGGGCAAATTCTATCTCTGTAACTTTTTGAGACTACTTTCAATATTAGAGGATATCCTCATATGCCTCCTTACAGGATGCTCTACACCTATCCTCACATGAAATATGGAAATACTTTAGAATTAATTACCCACTTCCTCAGGGCACAGGAGATCCGTTGCTGTACATTGCATCCCTTGACAACATTTGAACGTCTTTGTCTCTGGCTTGCCGCTCAATGTAGCCTCTGGTAGCCTTTCCTGTGGGCCTGGTTACTTTCGCTCCTTGTAGTCCTCGGTTTGCCTGACCAGTGGCCCTGGCTCCTACTCGCTCAGCATAGTCTCCAGTTGCCTGACCAGTGACCTGGTTACTCTCTCTCCGTGTAGTCCCAGGCTTGTCTGACCTGTGACTTTGGCTGCCTACTCGCTCCCTATACTACCTGCTTGCCTGACCTGTAGTCTTGGTGTCTCCTGGCTCTGGTCTGCTCTCACTCTCTGTTGCCTCTGTTCGTAGACCAAGTGGTGACTTACACATATTCTACCATTCTTCTGTTGTCCCACTTGAGCCACCTCCCTAGTCTCGAGATGTTGAGTAGTGCAGTTCACAGCACAGTGTGCAGCTCCGGAGAGACCTTGGGTCCTATTTGCATATGTCTGGGGTTCTGTGTGGGCTCTACCATTATTTCTGTTATAATAAATAAACGTGGTTATATTTTATCTTTGTGTTTGTCCTTCTTTGCCTGATTATCGTGACAGTACGTAAGGGCCATGTCGAATAAGCATACCTGGGAACTTTTGAGACAGGGCTACCCGGAGGGTAACCCTGTCAGTGCCGACCTGTGAAGAAAATGACGCGATTCGCATCATAAAAGGGGCGGGGCTTAGTCACGGAGGGGGGGCGGGACAAAAAAAAAACCCTGCAAAATGTGTCTAAGAGGGCGGGGAGTGGGAGGAACCAGGCGGGACAGAGCACAAGTAGGCAGAGTTTCTATTTAAACTCTGCCCACCCGGTGATTCACACATTGCCCCAGTAATTCAGTCTAAAATCCGGAGTCTCCGGGGCAAAACTGGAGAGTTCCCAGGTATGCGAATGAGGGTACAGGCAGTCCACCTAATCAGAGCATCCTGTCCAGGATGGATTCTCAAGACCAGAGAATTGACCAATTGTCTCTTGCTATGCAGACACTGTTCAATCGCACGGCTCACCTAGACCGCTTTGCTCCACAACCGGTGGCATCCCCAGCACCTGCATTGGTTGTGGTTACTACCTCTGAAGCTGGCATAACTAGAGGGTTGTCTGGCTCTGCTCCTGTACCCCAAAGATACGATGGGGAACCTATGATGTGTAAGGGGTTCCTCAATCAGCTGGGAATTTTTTTGGAGATGGTACCACACGCATTTCCTACGGAGCGAAGTAAGGTGGGATTCCTGATCTTCCTCCTATCCAGCAAGGCATTGTTCTGGGCCAGTCCGCTATGGGAGATGGAAAAACCCATAGTCCACAATTTCACGGAATTTGTGGCCTCCTTTTGGAGGATTTTTGATGTTCCTGGGCAATCAACCTCCGCTGCCAAACAACTTATGACAATTCAGCAGGGCGCACGTACAGTAGCAGACTACGCTATTGAGTTCTGTACTCTGGCAGTGGAGGTATGATGGAACAGTGAAGCCTAGTTGCCGCATTCTCCCAGGGCTTGTGTGATGCAATTAAAGATGAGACGGCAGCCTGAGACCTGCCTGGTGATCTGGAGGAGCTGATCTCAGTCACCATCTTGATTTGATATACAAATCCGTGAAAGGCCTTCGTTTAAGGAACAAGGCCGTAAGACCTTGCTTCGGGTGGCACCTAGTTTCTTATGCCCACCCTGTCCTCCCTCACCTCCCACGCCTTCTGATTCCAACCCTGCTGGGGTGGAACCTTTGCATCTAGGCTTCACGCGATTTTCAAAGGAGTAGAGGGCTTGGCGCAGGAGGGGTGGCCTTTGCGTGCTTGCCCTGTACTACCGGGAAAACTCTCACACCTAGGGTCAAGTGGGGGACAGACCCTGGGTCGCATTTCATGGTCCCCAGAGAGAATTCTGGACAAACCTACTCTCAAAGTTGTACTATCTTGGGCCGAGTCTTCAGTGGTGGCTCTGGCATTACTGAACTCAGGGGCCGCAGGGTTTTTCATTGATGCGGACCTCAAACACGCTACTCCTTTGCTACCTCGCTCCACTCTGTTGGCTATTGACGGCAGACCTCTACAGCTGGCACACATTACTCTTGAGACTCACCCCTTGTCTCTAAGAGTTGGTGCACTCCATGTGGAGACACAGCAGTTCCAGGTGATACATTCTCCCCATCATGCCGTCATTCTGGGTTTTCCCTGGTTACAGACTCACAACCCTAAAATTCACTGGCAGACCTGTGATATCTTATCATGGTCGCCTCTATGTAATAAATGTTGCCTCCAGCAGCCTGCACGAATATTGTGTACCTCTACCTCGTTACCTACTGAGCACCAGTCCTACAAAGAGGTATTTAATAAGGTAGAGGCCAGTACATTGCCGCCACACAGGTCTTATGTTTGTACTGTTGATCTGGTACCGAGGGCCAGACCTTCTAGGGGCTGAGTTTATCCCTTGTCGGAGGAGGAGAACAAGGCCATGGAGGATTATGTGGAGGACGCTCAAGCCAGGGGCATTATCCGGAAGTCTTCCTCCCCTGCGGGCTTTCCCCAAGAAAGATGGGGAGCTTAGACCATGTATTGATTTCAGGGGCCTAAAGCCGATGATAAAGAACGCTTATCCAATTTAGTTGATCACGGAGCTATTCGATCGTATCAAAGGCTCAACTGTTTTCATGAAACTGGACTTTAGGGCCACATACAATTTGGTGCAAATAAGAGAGGGCGATGAATGAAAGACGGTGTTTAACACCCGGAGCAGGTACTATGAGTATCTGGTAATACCTTTCGGATTGTGCAACGCCCCCGCTGTCTCCCAGGAGTTCATTAATGACGTTTTAAGAGACCTACTTCAGAATTGCACTTTAGTATATTTAGATGATATACTCATCCATTCTCCTACCGTGGAGGCACATAGAGCAGATGCAGCATGGGTTCTACAACTGCTAAGAGAGAACAAGTTGTTCTGCAAATTTGAGAAGTGTGAATTCCACCTTCTTGGGATATGTGATTTCATCCACTGGCCTGGCCGTGGATCCGTAAAAACTGTCTGCTCTCTTGCAGTGGCCACTTCCTGTGGGGCTACGATTCATATAGTGGTTCCTGGGCTTCACTAATTATTATAGGAAGTTCATACAAAACTTTTCCTCAGTCGTGAAACCACTCACAGATATGACTCAGAAAGGCATGAATCCTTCAGTTTGGGCACCTGAAGTGCTTAAGGCCTTCAAGGACTTGAAGTCCGCCTTTGCGAAGGCCCCAATATTGTCCCACCCTACCATTTACCCTGGAGGTGGATGTCTATGAATCTGGTGTAGGCGCTTTGCTGTCCCAGAGTGTGGGCCCTGGGAGACCATTGCTGCCTTGTGCTTTATTCCTCGAAGAGACAGTCAAAGGCTGAGAGTGTATATGATGTGGGTGATCGTGAATTACTTGCTATCATCCTGGCCTTGAAATAATGTCATTATCTGTTGGAGGGCAATACTGACCGATCACAAAAACCTCACATATTTGTCGGAGGCTAAGAGGTTGTCTTCACGTCAGACCAGATGGGCCTTATTCCTTTTGAGGTTTAATTTTGTGGTTTCTTGCCTGTCTGGCACCAAAAATCTTAGAGCAGATGCTCTCTCTCGACAATTTGGGGCTGAGTCCCAGGAGGAGTCTCCTCCGGAGCCTATTATTCCTCCTAACTGCATCCTGGCTAGGTACGTACCAGTATTACATCTCCGCTGGGTGAGGAGATTTTGGCTGCTCAAGCTTCCGCCCCGGCGGAGAGGTCTAATGGAAAATGTTTTGTGCCCGAATCCCTCCATACCAGATTAGTAGAGACGTACCATTCCTCTAAGGCTGCAGGACACGTTGGTAGAGACCAGCTGATATGGTCTATGACCAGTCTCTTTTGGTGGCCCAGCTTGAGAGCAGATTGTTCTGCATTTGTTGCTGCTTGTTCCGCTTGGGCACGGACCAAGATTCCTAGACACCTGCCGGTTGGCCTCCTGCAGCCTATCCCTAATGGGGAGTGTCCATGGTCTCACTTGTCGATAGATTTTATGGTAGAGTTGCCTGTCTCGGAGGGTTACACGGTCATCCTGATGATTGTGGACAGATTTTCCAAAATGGCCCATTTTGTGCCACTGAAGGGACTCCCTATCACGGTGCCCGTTCTCTGTGCTGCAGGCAGCGACATTCTGATTGCTATTTGCATTACCTCTTGCTAATTGGCTAAGTACCTTTGTCGCCGTCCATTGATGGCCTTTATATACCCTGTCATATCCACGTTATGGTGCCCTTTCGTGGTGTACTAGTTCCTGATTTTTGCTCCTTTATTGCTGATCATGTATGACCTGGCCTGCCTGACGACTTTCCAGAGTTTGCTGTACTTCGACTGCTCCGTTGCTCACTGTATCTGGCTGTGGACCCACTCCGTTGCTGACTGTATCTGGCTGAGGACCCGCTTCTGTTACCGACTGTATCTGGCTGACAACCTGCTCTGTTGCCGACTCTGTCTGGCTGAGGACCCGATCCGTTTATGACCATACCTGGCTGTGAGTTTATTCCGTGTCTAGCGTATTGACACACTGTTGCCTTCCGTATGTAGCCTACCGCCTGGTGGCCTCCGTATTGCTCCTGCTATACTTGCGTTGGCTTGCCGTTACGCTAGTCGGTTGCACCGCATGGCGCTATTACTCTGTCGACCGTTGGCTAAGCATTCGTGCTGTAGCTACTCTCCTTACTGCAGTTGGCGGTGTGCACACACGAAGTACCGGTACAGTGTTCATAGCACTGACTGTGTTACTCTGATCTCTCTGTGTCCACCTCCCTTACAGAGCTGGGATCACTCCCTTTGGGAGTTGCAGTATATCACAGGGCGTTACCTATTGACCCTTGCGTGCCTGGACAGCCCAGGTAGGGTTGTGCATATTCCTATCTGCAGTAGCCTTGGGCTCAAGAGCCAGCGTTGCGTTGTACCATGCTCAGTAGAGGGGACACTGGTTGCCTACCTATATACATAATTACACTGTGTTGCGATCCACCCCTAGCGTTCTAGGGTTTTGCTCAGGACAGTTATCTCGGTCTGTTGGCATCTGGTGCCAGGGTCAGTGTTGCCTCGCTCCTTTGGGTTCTGTGCCTCCCAAGCGTCTGGGTTGTGCCAGTAGTCTATCCTCGCTCCTCTGGGTTCTGTGCCTCACAGGCATCTAGGTTGTGCCAGCGGTGTTGCCTCGCTCCTCTGGGTTGTGCCAGTCACTTCCTCCTGGACAATCTGCCATCAAGGTCCTGTGGTCAGCTCTCGGACTGTGTTGCCTGCTGCTTGTTAAGATTAAGCCAGAACCTCTGTTGCCAGAGATTGTCATCTCTCACACATACATCGCTATTACTTGCTTGCTATTACTGTATATACCTGCATGTATTTCTGCTCTGTTTGTGTGGGCCCATAGGCATAACTACGTGTGTGATCTTTATTTCAATAAAGTCATTTTAACCTTACCAAGCTGTTCTGAGTGTTCATCAAAAAACTGTGACACTCCTCTCCTCTAAGGAGTTGGCCAAGATCTTTGAGAAGGAGGTGGCTCGTCTCCATGGTATACCCAAAGTGGTGGTCTCAGATCGTGGAAGCCAGTTTGTGTCACGTTTCTTAAGAGCCTTTTGCAGTCAGATGAGGATCCATCTCTCGTTCTCCTCCGCTTATCATCCACAGTCTAACGGTGCCGCAGAGAGGTCTAATCAAGTGCTGGAACAGTTTCTTCGTTGTTTCATTTCTGACCATCATGACAACTGGGCGAACCTGTTACCGTGGGCGGAGCTGGCCAGAAATAGTGCAGTCAATTCCTCCTCTCGGAACTCACCCTTTCTGATTAACTACGGGTTCCAACCTTTGCTGCTGCCAGAGTCTTTCAAGGCTCAGAATATTCCTGCTCTGGAGGAGCACTTGAGGGCACTCCACTCCACATGGGTGCGGGTTCAGAGATCCCTGCAGAGTTCCACCTTGAGCTATAAGAGACAAGCTGACCGTAGACGGCTACCGGCTCTGGTGTTCCAGGTGGGAGAGAGAGTATGGCTGTCCTCATGTAATCTCCATCTCCAGGTGCCTTGTAAAAAGCTGGCTCCCTGATTTGTGGGCTCCTTTCAGGTTCTCCGCAGGATTAACCCCGTAACTTATGCCCTTGAACTCCCTGCTAATATGTGCATCTCCAATGCTTTCCATGTGTCGCTATTGAAACCATTGGTCTGTAATAAATCTACTACTGCACCTGTCCGTCCCAGACCTGTTCAAGTGGGGGACCATGATTGGAACTGTCCGATGTTCCGTTTCGCTGCCTCTTGACTTCCTTTCCTGTGGCTTCTGCCGGATGCTGCCAGCATCCACGCCTCATTCTGGTTCCCACTTCCGGTTTCGGGCTTTATGAGCCTGGTCTTCACCGTTGTTATAGCGTCTAGTGCCTGCTGTCTAGTCTTGCTGTTTCCTGTTCCTTCTCCTGTGTATGACCGGATTGCCTTCCAGACTACTCTTCAGCCTGCTCCGCTTGTTCCCTGGCCGCTTACTGTGTATGACTTGGATTGCCATTGACCACCCTCCTGCCTGCTCCTGTGAGTACTGCCAAACTGTGTGTGACCTGGACTGCCATTGACCTCTCTTTTGCCTGCTCCTGCAAGTTACCATTTTACTGTGTATGACCTGGATTGCCATTGACCTCTCTTCTGCCTGCTCCTGCAAGTTACCATTTCACTGTGTATGACCTGGATTGCCATTGACCTCTTCTGCCTGCTCCTCCTAGTTATCATTTTACTGTGTATGACCTGAATTGCCATTGACCTCTCTTCTGCCTGCTCCTGCAAGTTACCATTTTACTGTGTATGACCTGGATCGCCATTGACCTCTCTTCTGCCTGCTCCTGCAAGTACTGCCAAGCTGTGTATGACCTGGATTGCCTTTGACCACCCTCCTGTCTGCTCCTGTGAGTACCGCCAAGCTGTGTATGACCCGGATTGCCCTAGACCTATCTTCTGCCTGCTCCAGTAAGTGTACCTATTGTTGTTCTGTCTGTTGAAGTTTGTTTTTCTCCCTGGGGATAGTTTAGTATAGTTTGCCAGGGTTGGGGTTATCCTGGGTTACCCTTCGGCTCCTCTGTTGGGAACCACTACATCTGGCTTCGCGGCCAGCTCCTTTAAACGGCTTAGCCGCAGCAAGACCCTGTCCTTGGCAACCTCCGTACCCTAGCGCTGCTCCCTAGCATCTAGCTCAGCTATCCCATGTTGGAGGAGTCTCTCTGTCATCTTCCTCTGTTGCTTCTGCGGCTCTCTTCGGTGCTTGTCCCTCAGGTTTGACATCCCCTCGGGTTTGACACAAAAGTATTTTGGATACTCGCAGGGTCAGAGGCCAGGTACAATATCTGGTGCATTGGAAAGGATATGGACCTGAGGAGCATTCCTGGGATGCTAAGAGAGATCTACATGCACCAGTCCTACTCCATGAATTCCACTCCTGCACTGCCTCTAGTGCTGGTCCTCTTCCATGGGGTAGAGGTTGTTAAGGTGGGGTAATACCACAGTCTCCCTTAGAGGCTAAGTTTTCCTGTGCTTCCTACCTCTGTATGGCCACCAGCCAGCATGGCCTATGGCCACTTCCTCATTGATGACATCAGGTAATAGGAACTAGCACGGACGCCTGTCACTACCTGCTTGCCTGACTTGTAGTCTTGGTGTCTCCTGGCTCTGATCTGCCCCCTGCTCTCTGTTGGCTCCATTCGCAGACCAAGTGGTGACTTGCACATATTCTACCATTCTGCTGTTGTCCCACTTGAGCCGCCTCCCTAGACTCGAGATCTTGAGTAGTGCATGTGGTGATCTGTCCACATGGTGAAAATGGATGGGGGGGTGTTTTGTGACATCATATCACTTAGCCAATAGGAACTAAGGGGCAAGGCTAGGAAGTTGTTAAATGATAGAGCACACAGCTGCTCAAAGCAGTTCTCTTCTGATCCTGTGAATTCAAGACTGTGTCTCTCCTCTTGTGTTTTCTCCCCTCCCCCATTTCCTGCTGTCCCATCCCCTCTGTTTGGTGGACAGTTTGGAATATCAAGTAACATTGGGTTTGATTGTGGGTAACTTGATGAAAGAAGGGGTTTGCCTAGTATAGTTTGAAGGAATTGCAGTCTGAATGTAAATATCTGTATTTTTACTTCTATATTAAATTTTGCTCATAAGTAGACGGGCCATTGTATTTAGGATTTATTATTAATGTATATCTACATACATTCATTATTAACCAAGGTGCAGTTCACAGCACAGTGTGCAGCTGCGGAGGGACCTTGGGTCCTATTTGCATGTGTCTGGGGTTCTTTGTGGGCTTTACCATAATAGCTGGTATAATAAATAAGGGTGGTTATATTTTATCTTTGTGTCTGTCCTTCTTTGCCTGATAACCGTGACACAAACGAACTTAATGTGATCTATTTAGACTTTGCCAATTTGCCAAAGCATTTGATACGGTTCCACACAAAAGGTTACTGTACAAATTGAATGAAATAGGGTTTGGGGCAAACATTTGTGCGTTGATTGGAAATTGGCTGAAAGGTAGAATGCAAAGAGTGGTGGTAAATGGGAAGTTCTCCAATTGGACACACATGATAAGTGTCGCTTACCGGATCGCGCGGTCCGGCGCGTCTTCCGGGTATGCGCGCATGCGCGGTTCCCTGTGCTCGCGTCGAGCGGCCGCGCATGCGCAGAACCGAAGCCTGCTTTCCCCAATCAGGGACAAGCCGGCTCGCACGTCACTGAGCACTGAGGGCATAAATACTCAGCCTGCCCTGCTCTCAGTGCTCTTTCGTCGAGCTCCCTTACCTGGCAGCTCTTCCCTTCTGTTCCTCCTTGGAGCTGCTCTCCCTCTCCAGCGTTTTGGCTTCCATAGCCCTTCTTCTGGCTGCTCAGTCCCTCCGCGTCCTGCTTCGCTTTTTCGGTCGCCGCTTTTGTGTCTTTTTGGGTCCCTCCTTCTCTTTTCTTGGGCGATTTTGCGTTGTCGCGGTTTTTCGCCGTTCTTGCTCTTTTTTTGTCCTCTCTCATTTTCTTCTTCTTTTTTTGGCGTTTCTGTTTTCGCGTCTTTTTCTTTTGCGGTTTTTATTTTCTTTTCCATTATACTAGCTGCCTGCTACCTCTGTGCGTTCCTATTCACACAAAGTCAGTTTTCAGGCAGCTGACAATAAGTGGAATACCTCAGGGATCTGTTCTGGGACCTCTTCTTTTTAATTTGTTTATTAATGATTTCCCAGTGGGCATAGGGAGCCATGTGTCAGTGTTTGCCGGTGATACAAAATTAAGTAGGGTAATAAAGTCTGAACTAGATGTGTCTTCATTACAAGAAGATTTGACAAACTGGGTAACTGGGCAGGCAAATGAGATACAATACAGACAAGTGTAAAGTTATGCATTTTGGGAATAATAATAATAAAAATGCAACATATAGCTTAAATGGTGTTTCTTTGGGGAAATCTACTAATGAAAAGGATTTGGGAGTAATGGTAGACAATAGACTTAGCAGTAGTGTGCAGTGCCAGCTGGCGGTTGCAAAGGCCAATAAGATATTGGCATGTATCAAAAGGGGTATTGACTCAAGGGAGGAAGATATTATTCTGCCTCTTTACAGGTGCATGGTCCCCACCTTGAATATGCAGATCAATTCTGGGCGCTTTTTCTGGAAAAGGACATTATGGAAATGGAGAAAGTGCTGAGGAGGGCTACAATGGAAAGTTTTAGTTATAAGGAAAGGCTACAAAATTTAAGTTTGTACACAGTAGAGAAACGGCATCTTAGAGGGGATATGATAACATTATTTGTGGTTGAGGCTTCCGGAGATGTAATATGAAAGGTAGTAATGTGATAGAAAAGTGTGGTAATTCTAGGCACTACCTGCCCAGTGAAAGAAAGACAGGGCAAGCCAGATTAAAGGGCTGTCTGTACAGTGGTTGTATGGGGGGGTAGAGGTGGGCTCTAGAGATGACAAGCCCTGGAGCAGAGCCCGAGGCTCGTATTTAAGGGGCCTCCAGCCCCTCCCACAAATACGGTCTAAGCCCTTAACTTGTGGTCAAGGATTCCGGAGATGTAATATTAAAGGTAGTAATGTGATAGATAAGTGTGGTAATTCTAGGCACTACCTTCCTAGTGAAAGAAAGAAGAGGCAAGCCAGATTAGAGGCCAGAAAGTCCAATAGAGCTTTATTGAGACTTGCGGATAGAATAATTGGTTAATGGGCGAGGGAGTTGAGGGCTGTTCGTATTTCAGATGCTGGATCCCTGATGTAACGTGTGAAGCAGGATGATTGCTACCTGCCCAGTTTCTGAATTATGTGGGCATGGACTTGGTTCTTTGAGGCTGATGAAGCTGCTCCTATTCTGAAGGAGTGCCCTGAATAATTGAATGTATTGTAACCTAAACATGAAAGAATATTGCATATGTGTTTGGTGAAATTGGCGGTAGTTAGTGGACCTGACTCACTAGGTAGAAGGGGACTGTTGGCAGGGTGTAGTTGAATGTAATTGGATAGTTTGCTGAGTGCTGAAAGAGGGCAACATTGGTCACCTGTAAGGTAGATGGGGATGTAGCTTCCTTTCCTAGTATGGTCTGTTTTAGATTGTGTTAGATATAGTACCATATGGCCTTCTTTGTATGTTAATTGGCTTTTGGTAATAAATGCAGAGTTTTTGGACCTGGATAGAAATTCTCCTGGCCTTAAAGGGATAGTAATGTTTCATAATAAAAGCAGCTCTTATTAATCTTCATAGTATTTGGGCCTTGGAGAGTGTTATTTCAATTCTGTCAGAGTTGTATTTTAAGAGTAATGGAATGATAAAGTATCCCCCTCCCGCCCCTTCTACTGATGTAACACTGCTCAGCTTAGAGCAGCAGGGAGCGTCCACGTAGATCGCAGAGAGGGACAATCTTCAATTAAGATAAAGGAAAAAGCTGAACAACCTGTCAAGGGGGGCAGGGATTTCATTGTTCTCACACTAAGAATTTTGACCCTTGACGTGAGCTGTCTATGGACTGGATTCCACATCTGAGCAGTGGGGGCTTACACTAGGTAAAAGGGATGGGAGGGGGAAACGTTATAATTCAATTACTCTTGAACTACAATGCTCACAGTAATGAAATAACACTCTCTATGGCTCAAATACTATGAAGATTAATTGGGGCTGCTGTTTTTGTGAAACATTACTATCACTTTAAAAGCCAAAAATGCTAGGTTAATTGCTGCGAGGAGAATTATGTTTGTTTGCTCTTTAAATGGGCCTGACGAGAGAAATTTGTACATCTTTTGAATATGGGGCCTGTGATCGGTTTACGTATATGGATAGTTTTGTGAAGAAGTTTTGAGATGCCTTTAAGAAATAATTTGATGTGATGTATGATAAAATAGAAGGGTGATTGGAGTGTTCTAATGCTAAGTGGTGTTGAATGCAGCGAGGTAAGTTCTAATTGATGAAGGGGCTAAGTGGAGGGCTAAATGGCAATGTGCTGCATAGGCTAATATGGTAGTAGGTGGATAGAGGTGTGTTAATTTTGTGAGAGTTATAAATGAATGGAAATATTGGCATGCTTTTGAGTAAATTCTTTTAATGTTTGGGGCTAGTGCTTGATTGATGATTCCTGTGGCAATGGACATTAATTCCTTCAGGGGTAGTTTAGTTCTTCGAATGGCGGGGGATATGATGGTGTTGGATTTGCTGTTGGAGTTGTGTTGAAGAAAACCTGGTAATTGAAACGGGATAGGGCATCAGCTGCTGTATTGAGATGGCCGGGGATGAAGGAGGTGTGAATGAAAAATTTGTAATATATGGATAGCCAGGTTAATTTTTGCATGAATAACATAATCTGAAGGGAAGGAGCTCTGCCTTTAGAAATTAATTGTGATGTAGCTAGATTGCCTGTGGAAAAGGTAACTGCTTGACTGGACCAGAGGGGGCCACATAGTGCTGCTGCTGCCACAATGGGGTAAATTTCAAACCATGAGATGATTTGGTGAATTTCGGGAGGGGTAATGCTTTCTCTGGCCATGGCTCAGCGAACCATTCTGAGCTGCTTATGGCTGTAAAACCTAAACTGGCTGCTGCGTTTGAGTGGACTTTAGGTGACAAGGGTTTGGGGTGTGGAGGGAAGATCATCTTGCAGTTCCAGGATGATAAAAATTTAGACCACATTTTTAAATCTGATTTGGCTGCTTCATCCAGACTAATGGCGGCTGAACAGTGAAGGGCTAGTGATTAGAATTTTGAGTAAGTGTGATATAAATGATCTTCCTTGCGGTATGACTTTGATGGCAAAATTTAAGTGTCCTATTAATGACTAAAGTTCTGTTTTGGCAAGTTTAGTTTAATTGGACTGGTGGATTGTGAGTGATCTTATGAGGTTCAATTTATAGATCATGTCAGACTAGTTTACTTGCATTTTATGAGTAATTAGTAATTTGGACAGGGGAATTTCTGTAGGTGGAGTATACTTGGATTTTGCAAAATCCTTTGATACAGTGCGTCACAAGAGGTTATTGCATAAATTGAAAGCCTTTGGTTTGGGCGGTGTTATCTGTACATGGATTGAGAATTGGTTAAATGATAGATGGCAGAGTTATTGTAAATGGAACCTTTTCAAATTGGTCTAAAGTTGTAAGTGGGGTGCCACAGGGTTCAGTCCTGGGTCCAATGCTTTTTAATTTGTTTATTAATGATCTAGAAGTGGGAAATGAAAGTAGCATCTCAATTTTTGTTGATGACACTAAGCTATGTAAGGAAATACGTACAGAGCTGGATGTTTTTTCTCTGCAGAAGGATTTAGATAAATGGAGTGAATGGGCAGAAAAGTGGCAGATGACCTTTAAAGGGACTGTAATGTCCCATAAAAACTTTTTATAGTTTTGTAGAGCTCAAGAAAATAAGAAGATTGATGCAAACCCTATCTCTCAAACCGCTATGGTTTGAGAGATATTTGCACTGAATGTTCACCCCTCGCTCTCCTTCTCCTGATGTCAACATCTAGGTGACAGCAGGAGATTCCGGTCCGGGGACCAGCTGGTGGCTCTGCAGCAGAGCCGAAATCGCTGTATTGCAAAAGAATTACATCATTGGAAATGTCTACAAAGTGTGCTTGCAAACCAGGTACACTTTGTAGACATTTCCAGTGAAGTAATTATTTTGCAGTACCGTGATTTTGGCTCTGCTGCAGAGCCTCATTGAGTCGTACGACTCCAATCTCCTCCTGTCAGCTTTACAGCTGACATCAGGAGAAAGGGAGAGAGGGATGAACTTTCAGTGCCTATATCTCTCAAACCATAGCGGTTTGAGAGATAGGGTTTGCACCATTCTTCTTATTTTCTTAAGCTCTATAAAAGTATAAAACGTTTTTATGGGACATTACTGTCCCTTTAATGTAGATAAATGTAAGATTATGCATTTGGGTTGTAGAAACAAACTTGCTACATATACTCTAAATGGGAAACAACTTGGGGAATAGTCATTAGAGAACGATTTAGGAGTGCTGTTAGATGATAGACTTCACAGCAGTGTGCAGAGTCACTCAGCTGCTGCAAGAGCAAATAGGGTACTAGCCTGCATAAAAAGAAGTGTAGATTCAAGGGATGCTAATATTATCCTACCTCTGTATAAATCCTTGGTTAGGCCTCATCTAGAATATGGAGTACAATTTTGGGCGCCAGTTCTTAAAAAAGGCTGTTGAACTAGAGAAGGTGCAGATACGTGCAACAAAACTGATAAAGGGATTCAAGGATCTGAGTTAGAGAGAGAGACTAGCCAAACTGGGTTTATTTATATTAGAGAAGAGACGTCTAAGGGGTGATATGATTACCATTTACAAATACATTCAAGGTCAATACAAAGAACTAGCCAATTATTTACGCAAAGAGCTGAGCTAAGAACAAGAGGTCATCCATTAAGATTAGAGGAAAGGTGCTTTCGACTAAAACAAATGCAGGGATTCTTTACAGTAAGGGCAGTTAAGTTATGGAATTCTTTGCCTCAGCATGTTGTACTTGCAGATAATGCAGCTGCTTTCAAAAAAGCAATGGATGCCTATCTAGCACAGAACAATATTGAAAATTATGACAGATGGCTTCAAAGCAGATATGATGTTGATCCAGGGAAATATCTGACTGCCATTTGGAGTCGGGAAGGAATTTTTTTTACCCACTTGGGGCTAAATTAGAAATTGCTCCAGAGGGTGTTTTTTTTTGCCTTCTTCTGGGTGTTTTTGGCATGGGCTGGACTTGATGGACACATGTCTTTTTTCAGCCTCATAAACTATGTTATGTTACTATGTTCTCTGCAGGTAGTCTAGATTCTAACTTCTCTGAATCAATGACAATTCCTAAGAATTCTATTGACGTGGATGGATAGGGTGTTTTATCTAGGGCGATTGGTATGTTTAGTAATTGAAAAAGGGATATGAGTTTATTGAAGCTATCTGGGGGAGAAGTGGCTGGTTCGATAAGTAGGAAGTCATCTAGGTAGTGGAGAACTGATGGGCAGTGGCTTTAGTTTAGAAGGAGCCAGCATAAGATGTCTGCAAAAATGTCAAATATTTTGGGGCTGCTTTTGCATCTGAAAGTGAGTCTGGTTGAAAAATAGAATTTATTCTCCCACTCCATTCCTTGCAGATGCCACAGAGGGGTGAACTGGCAGCAGTTTAAAGGCGTCTGCGATATCTGATTTAGACAGCCAACAACCTTTGTTGGCTTGATATATTAGTGAAATGGCATAGTCTATGCTTGCATATTCTAGGGAAAATTCTGAAGATGGTATTAGTGAATTGATGCTTGGAATAACTGAGGAATGGGGGGAGGATAGGTAAATGATAAGTCGTTTTTTAAGAGAAAATTTGCGGGTGGCTATGCCTATGGGATTTATAATCCAGATAGGAAAGGGTGGGGAAGGGAACGGGCCTATTAGAAAACCCTTTTTATTTTCTTCTGACAGGAGTTGGGACACTATTTCAGGTTCTGCTATTGCGGATGCTAGATTAGGGCTTGAGAAAGAGGAGGATGGACTTGCGATGATTCCTGTGTGGAAGCCTGATTCGAAACCTGAAAAGATTATTTCTATTAGTTGTTTGTTTGGATGTGGACTGAGTAATTGACATAAAACTGGTAAATAAATTTCACTTGAATCATTTATTTGAAGGTGCATTGTGTGGGCAGATTACTTTAGAGTGTGCTTTACGGCAAATGGAGCAGATATGCTGCATCCTGCAATCAGTGAAAAAGCATCCTTTGTCATTTAAAGTTTTTGCATATTGGTTGATTACCCATGAAGTATATTCTCCTGCCTAGCTTGTCTCTGGATGAACTGGATGTTGTACTGGTGGACGGGGCTGTGAAAGGAGTGAAGTTTGCTGGCTGATTAATATTAGGATGCTGTGGGGTTGGAGCTGATGGGCATAGACTGGGTGAATGATATGTAAATTGGCAAATCTGGCAGATTGGAGCTTTGAGTCCAGCAAAGTGGTGGCAGAACAGCCCATTGTCGAGTTTAGTCCAGTCTGTCACAGAATTTAACTGTGCTACTGCTGCTGCTTTAGCTGAGAATGATCTGTGGTAATCATAAAAGGTGCAGCCTCCGTATTTGTAAGATAGGTATACTACAGTGTAAAGGTAATAATCCAGCTCCTGACATCTCTCCAGAAAGGAGGAACAGAAAATATTGTGGTAAATACTAAAGGCTAGGACAAATTCCGCTAAGGGTAGTTTTTTAGAAAGGCGGGGGTCCTTAGCCTTTAACTTGACAGTAACTTCGCAGATGACTGTTTTCTGTTCCGCCAGGTTCTGAGACGCAATGAGAAGGATTACTAAATGCATATCCTTCCCCCTAATTATGTCTCTGCAGATGTGGGCTGGAGTGATTCAAGGGGAAGGGGTATAGGCTGTACCTTGCTGGGGGGATGTATTGGGAGACGAAGACAGAGGCTCATGAATGGAGGCTTTTTCTAGAGCAGTGACCCGGTGCTGGATGTCGTCTACTGCAGAAACCTAGACTGGTCAGCAATTCAGTAATGTGAGTGAGCTGGTTTTGAACTTGGGGGTTTACTGGAATGTTCACTGGGCTGGGCTGGGCTGGTATTCTGGAAGGCTCAAACAGAAGCCAAAACATCTCAGCTTTGTGTGATGTTGCTGGGAAGGGGATGTGCTGTCTGTGCAGCTCGGCCATTAAGTTTGCCACGGTCCAGTCCAGAGAAGGACTTTTTGGCTGTGTGGAGGCTTCTACGGCTGAATGATCTTGGTCCATGGAGTTTATTGGATCTTGATCTTTCCATGGTTCTGTGAAAGGAAAGAACAACTGAGGGCTTGCTAGAATTATCTCTTCTCTCTTTTTGGGAGGGGGTGGGGATGGGAAGTGGTGGACTGAATTTAATAATTATATATATATTTTTTGGTGATATAGGTGAGCTGTGATGAGTGTACCAGTAAGGTTCAGTGTCAGGTAGGATGAAAATCCGGCCATCTTCTGTGACACTGAGGTTAGCGGTGAGACATTTGTTTAGACCAAAACAGTATAATATTTTTTTTGGCTTCGGCTTCTGTGAAGAGTTAGTTGTATGACCTTGCATTTTAGCTTGTCCAATAGGGTAAGACATAATTTGGGTATCTTCAACCTCTAAATAGAGGTAAGGTATTTAAAACTGGGCACCTTCGGCCTCTAAAAAGAGGTAAGGTATTTAAGTGGGGCACCTTTGGTCTCTAAAAAGAGATAAGGTATTTGCGATGGGCACCTTCGACCTCTAAATAGGTAAGATGAGTTGTTGTTTTTTTTGCGCCTTTGGCATCTAAAAAGAGGTAAGAAGTTCCATTTGGGCACCTTTGGCCTCTAGAAAGAGGTAAGGTATATATAAAAAAATTTTTTTGAATGATCTATATTGCGTGGTAGTTTGGTCTCTATGGGGGTGGAGTGAGTGTTGGAGGTACGTGAGGGTTTTTTTTGTTTTTTTTTTTAAGGAATTTTGATTGCTATAGGTGGATTTATTAAAATTGATACTTACCGGTATGTGTATGTGTGTATGTGTGTGTGCATATATATATATATATATATATATATATATATATATATATATATATATATATATATATATATATATATATATATATATATATATATATATAATAAAGATATAATATTTTTTTTACGGTAGAGAACCTGTAATTGAATATTGACAGAGAGAGCGGAATTGTACAGTGGAAGAGATTGAGGCTGATTTATTTAAAGGGATAGTAATACTTCGTTTTAACTTTATTTTATTTTGTAGGCATTAAAAAAACATGAAGAACGATATGTCTTATCTCTCAAACCTTTATGGTTTAAGAGATATTCACAAGCAAAGTTTCCCCCTCCTGTTCAGCCAGATCAGAAGGGAGGTGCCCAGGTAGACTGCAGAGAGGGACAATCTTCAATTAAGATAAGGGAAAAACCTGAAAAACTTGTCAAGGGGGGAAGGGCTTTCATTGTTTTTATACAAAGAAGATTGTCCCCTTCTGTTATCTGTCTGGTCTTACAACCAGATTCACATCTGAGAAGAGATGGCTTACACTAGGAAAAAGGGGCGGGAAGGGGAAACTTTGCTTGTGAATATCTCTTAAACCATAAAGGTTTGAGAGATAAGACTTATATTGTTCTTCGTGTTTTTTTAATGCCTACAAAATAAAATAAACTTAAAACTAAGTATTACTGTCCCTTTAAAGAAGGAGGAAGAGAGAGAGAGGAAAAAAGTTATTTGAATTGCAGATTGAGTAAAGGTGATATGGTGAATACCTGTGAATCTTGATTAGCTTAAGGTTGTTTGAAGTAGGTTGATTGGGGATAATAGGTAAAGCTTGAGGAAATAATGGAATGTTTTGTTACCCGAATTGGCTGCTTGATGACAGCTGAATCAGGACTGCGTTCTGATTAGAAGTTGATGCGTATGATAGGAGATACCTGAGAGCTGCTGAAATAGAATTAGATTGTAATTGGAAGTAATGGATTAGAATATATATTTATTATTTTTTTAATAAGCAGTAGTAAGGTACTGAAATAGTGTAGTTGGTAGATGGCTGCTGTAATGAAGGCTTTATCTCCTTTAAATAATACTGTGATAGTAATTTCTGATGCCAAGCGTGTATATATATATATATATATATATATATATATATTTATATATATATATATATATATATATAATGAATAGAGCTATTTGTGGGCAAAATGCTTCATTAGTATGGAAGTATTTGAAGGAAAAACGATTCTCTGAAGAAATGCTACATTGAATTTTCTTCCATATGGGAGGACCAGTCTCCAAGATGCCTGCCAATCTCCTATCCACAACTTCCCAGACTTTGATTCGTGTGTTATAGAGCAGCAGTGGATGGCAAGAAAATCTGTAGGTCTTGTGGGTTGGACCTAGCCAGCAAATCCCTTCTACTTCTTCAGAGATGCCCCTTTTCATTAGAGAGGCGGTGGTCCAAGGTTTGCAGGACGCAGCCCAGCTTGATCCCCATAAGTGGAGATCCCAGGATAGGGATGACATTCTTTCTGTAAGGCCCATACTCACTATAGCTCCTTCGCTCCCCAGTAGCCACTCCTTTGTTGGACAGGCGGAGAAGAGGTCTGCCACCTCTGTCCCTGTGCCTGCGGCTTGTAGCTTGTGCTAATGGATGAGGTCAGCGTGGTGCGATGGTCTGGTCTTGCTGCAGCGTCAGGAGGGGGAGGAAGTACTCTCTCTCCACTGGTCCTCTTATTCCCCTTTGGGGGGTCCTGTCTGCTGGGCACATGAGCAGCGTGGTGAGGTCACGCAGCTCAGTGCCTATATAATCCCTGGACACCCTTACATCTGAGCTTTATTGTTTTATGAGCTCCAGTGCATTTAGTCCTTGTCCTGCTCCCTGTTGCAGCCTCTGTACCCTTTACCTTGCATCCTACTGATTCATGGACTCCTGATTCTGGCTCAGTCTGCATCCTGCTTATTCCTGGACTCCTGCTGCTGTTGATATCTGGACCCTGCATTCTGACCTCAGGCACAGTATACTGACCACTGCTGATATCTTACTCCTGACCTCTGGCTATTCAAACTGATCACTGATGATCTTTGGACTTAGATCTCTGGCTATTTAAGACTATCCTCTGCTGCTCTATATCCTATCCCGGCTATCTATTACCTGTTATAAGTGTGGTCCTCCCGGATCCTTTTGGGCCTTCAATCTCTGCCTGTCTACTCCCCAGTAAACTTCTAGACCACATAGCCTGCCCCTGTATTGTGGCCTACATCTTGGGGGTCTGTCATATATCCTGCCTCTCCAGGGTGTGGTGTTCATATATGGGTGAGTGCCTATCTGCTATTGGGCTTCAGTTCTCCAGCCGCCATGCAGCGCCTTACACTTTCATCCTCAGAAGAGTTCCTCCATGATCTCATCAGATGAGGAGGAAGAATCAGAGAAATGTTTGGACTTGGATGTCTCTCTTGCAGAACCATTGATTAAAGCAGTCTCTCAACCTTCAAGAATCCCCAGAGAAGTGTTTTTCAAATTGTATGTTTTCTTCATACAAGTGTAAGTCTGCTATCTTCCCAATGCATGCTGTGGTTAGGGAAGTCATTCTATGTGAATGGAAGAATTCCCACGAAAAGATTCAAACCTACAGCCTTTATGAAGATGTATCCTTTTTCAGAGAGAGACTGCCAGCTGTGGGATTTATCACCTAAGGTGGATGTGGTGGTGGTGGTGGTTTGTCTGTCCAGAAACACCACTTTTCTTCTTGAGATGCAGCTTCTTTTAGGAACCCCCAATCGTCTCCTACTTCTGAAAAGACTGTTTCTCACTATTATATCCGCTTGCAAAACAGTGATGGCTCTAATGTTGAACAGGCTATTCTTTGTGGTGAATGTCGATCTTCTTACTGAGCTGAAGCTGGCAATTTAATTTTTTATTGACTCCTCCCTTGATTTGGTTAAACCTTTGCATACCAGGGGTGTGTGCAACGTATAGCTTTGCAATGTGTTACGTACCCCTCAGGCACGCAAAGGGCTGGTTCACTTTTAAAACATCTAATTCTAAATAGCGTGCGGCTAGAAGCTGCATTAAGCAGGTCGCTGTGTTGAAAAGGGCGACATGAGAATCTCTCTCTGCATATAAGTGCAAGATTCTTATGTCTCTTCTTTAAACAGAGCTTCAACCCAACCCCTCAGCATCCATGTTATTGTTCAACCCAACCCCACCAGGACAGAGAATACTCAGCATTTGGGCAGAGGCTGCATCAATTTCTGCTTTCTGGGAGTATATTCGAGTAATATAATACAGTTAATGAAGTATATTCGTGCATGATTAACTCTGTAGTGTGCTATAGATGTGTGCCTCCTTTTGTGTCATTAATGAAAACTAAAGCTGCCCGATAAAACAAATGCATATTAACCCTTTAGGCACAGAAAGGAAATAATATTTTATCGTCCCTTTCTGTGCTAAAAGGGTTAATATATATTTGTTTTTTCAGGCAGCTTTAGTTTCATTAATGACACTTATGGAAGCACACATTTATAGCACACTCCTGGCACTCACGGAGTTAATCATGCACAAATATAACTGTATTATATTACTAGAACAGATGCCCGGAAAGTAGAAATTAATCCACCCTCTGCACAAATGCAGAGTACTCTCCTTCCCAGTGGGGTTGGGTTGAACAATAACGTGGACGGCTGCGGGGTTGGATTGAAGCGCTGTTTAAAGAAGCGACATGAGAATCTCGCACTTATATGCAGGGCAAGATTCTCATGTCTCCCTTTTCAACAAGGCAGCATGCATTGGATGACATGGTGGCGACCTTTGAAAATCATTGTCTATGCTTTATATTAACCAATCTTGCCTTTCCAGCTGCCGTAATCTACATAGCACATCATCGAGCATTCATTTTGTATTCATGTGTCATGGTGTCTGGAAATACCTAGTTTGTCCCTGTCTGTCTTCATGGGATATTACCTGTACAGGTGATACATTTCTATGTTTGCATATTTGAGGGTTTCATCCTGCTGAGTGAAATGTGTACTCCCACTGCTATGTATGCAATTTGCCAGGTTGAGACCTTTATAGATGCGCATTCTGTTGGTGCATCACTGGATTCAATAAACTTTGTGATCCTTAGCCACAACTGAAACTGACCTGGATGCTGTTTGCCCCTGAGAACAGCTCTGTGGGTTTATGTCACTGGAAACTGTCAATCATGAAACATGTGTTAGTGACTACATGATGGGTATGACTGTTACGTCTGGCAATGGCATGTATGAGCAATGTAGTGAAGAAGAGGTTAACAGCATCTATGAGTATCAGAGGGGAACATAATGCATGGTAAGGTTCTGGGTTGAATACCTATCTGGCACTCACAGGGATGAACTGAGCTGGGATTTGTAGTCTGTTACTGTTATGGAGATATGTCAACATTTACATTCATATATACCAACAACATTGTGGTGTTTCCAAACATCAGGCAGCTATGCAACACATATGTTGGCCTACTTCTATGGTAACCGGTTGTTGGTTAGGGGGACAGGTGGTAGAGTATTTGTTGCTTACCAGTATCCTGGGGTGTCCTGTCCTCTCCTGTGTCACAGACACCAGGGATGCTCTCTACTGCTGTTGTAGACAGATTGGCATGGAGCAACTCCTCCCAGCCATTGAAAGTGATGGACGATGGAGGCCAACCACCTGTTCCTTTGGCATAGGCTGCCAGATCCCCCAGCTCCTTCTTTACTCTCCTCTTAAAGTCCGTCCATCTCTTCTTAATACCTTCCACCTTTCTCCTGCACTCTGAGACTGTATTCACCATATCCATCAAGACATGCCATGCCTGCCTTCTATGGGCACCAGTGCCCCAGCTCTTCTCTTTGCAGAAGAGGATATTCTCCCTGTTCAGGATCCCATGCATTAAGGCCATATTCTTCTCAAAAGTGAACATAAGCTCGCTCTCTCAACCTTTCCCACTCCCTGGAGACTCAACTTGTTGGGATGTTGAAGCCATAAGCTGCACTGGCCCTTGCTGTGTGTGTGTGTCCCTCCCCGACACTCACACTCTGTCCCACTGCCAGCTCGCTCTCTGACTGGTGTGTGCCTGTCACTTGGTAGGTAGCTCTCCTCACGTCTGCTCTTCTCCTTCCCTGCCCAGAGATGTCCTGAACATGTTCCTCCTTCTCCTCTCCCCATTCCTCCAGCTTCCACTCCTCTCCCTACCATTTCTCTTCTCCACCTCCCTCACACCCACATACATACAATCACTCAAATAGGCACTCACTCAAACACTCGATAACAAGCACCTTCTAGTACTTCCTTGCACTCACTCATTCACACTGTAGAAATAAAGATAAATGTGTGTTGTGTTAAAAAAAATGTGTGATTGTGTGTGGATGTAATGTGTGCAATATGTTCAAAGGTGTAATGCGTTTTATTTATTGTGCAATATGCTCCTCTACCCACTATGACTCTACCTGTCTCCAATGTCTGCTCCTTTCTCTCTAACAATATTCCTCGCTCCTGGGGCCCTGTGCTCTAGTTTAATGAACCATGAAACACAGGCAGCGTTTGGCATTTTTTTTGGGGGGGTTTATACATTTTGGAACTAATATTGATCATTTTCTGGCTTGGGATTGGCTGGGGCTTGGATATGGCCTTTCCAATGCTTAACGTGACCTTACTATCATCAAAATTTCACCAATTTCGTTTCACGTTAAGGTTTTATGAGTTGTTCTATGCGGAAGTTTAACACGTGGTGTATTAAAAACCGACAACGGCAGTTTTGTCATTACGACGATCTGTGCAACCTATGCTGGTTGTTCTATTTCTTGGTTCTACAATACAATACCTGCAAAACACATTTGTGTATCGCTTGGTGCTTGTTTTTACCTTTCCGCATGTTTTACCAGTGCTAGTAGAATCGAGCCCTCAGTATCCCACACTACATGAATGAGAAGCTGGTAGATCTGCCTTCTCCTTCAGACCTCCGAAAGCTTGCAATAACCTATCCAAAAAAATCTGATATTCTGCCAGTCTAAAATCACTAAACATAACTGCTTCTTCTATACTATAAAGGTGTAACGGTTTGTTTGACACACAGACACAGTAGGTTTTGGATAAAACACAATTTTATTGAGCAATGATAATAACAATAACCCTCACGGGTCCTGTAATATATATACAATATAGTACAGACACAAGACAGGTTATAATGAGGTAAGCCCACACAGGTCCAGTATATGCAGGTAATCCAGAGTTCAATATACTGACACAGGTCAGGCAATTCTCATGTGATTCACAGTTGGACAGCACTGAATGGGTTACTATTAGGCCGAGGGTACTGGCAGGCCCTAATTGTGCAAGGCCCTTTAAGAAGCTCAATCAAAAAAAGAGAGCACAAAATAGAGTAACGCCCAAAAGTAATGGAGACCAGAGCAACTGGTGGACTGCCGTAGCAGTAACTGAGATTAAGCAACTTGTGGAATGCCGTAGCAGTAACGGAGACTGAGCAACTTGTGGACTGCAGTAGCAGTAACGGAGACTGAGCAACTTGTGGACTGCAGTAGCAGTAACGGAGACTGAGCAACTTGGGTACTGCCGTAGCAGTAACGGATATTAAGCAACTTGTGGACTGCCGTAGCAGTATCACGGTGCCCGTGCTCCCCTTGCGACATTCTGTCAGTCTACACTGTGCTTTACTTCTATTGGCTATTCTGTGCTTGTCCCACCCAGTATGGCCGTTTTATACTGGGTTCTGGCACCCCTCCGGTGCACTTTCGTGGTGTTCCTGTACCAGTGCTTGTTCCTGCTCTCAGTATTCCCAATGTACCGACATGGCCTGCCTGACTACTCTGCATCCCGTCTCCTGCCTGCGAACCGACCCGGACTGCCTGACCATTCTTCTTCGTCTGCTCCTGTGTACCGACCTGGCTTGGCTGACATTCCTGCTCCGTGTGAACCGACCCGGCTTGGCTGACGTTCCTGCTCTGTGTACCGACCCGGCTTGGCTGATGTTCCTGCTCCGTGTACCAACCCAGCTTGGCTGACGTTCCTGCTCCGTGTACCGACCCGGCTTGGCTGACGTTCCTGCTCAGTGTATCGACCCGGCTTGGCTGACGTTCCTGCTCAGTGTATCGACCCGGCTTGGCTGACGTTCCTGCTTCGTGTACCGACCGGCTTGGCTGACGTTCCTGCTCTGTGTACTGACCCGGCTTGGCTGATGTTCCTGCTCCATGATTCGACCCGGCTTGGTTGACGTTCCTGCTCTGGCTGCCTCTGTGTCACCTTGGAGACATTCCTATCGGTTAGGTATTTGTGACACCCCCGGTTGGTTGCGACCTCAGGGCGAGTTGCTCAGTTGCCCAGTCCGTTCCTGTCACGGCAGTGCTCAGTTGTGTGTCTCCATTATTGCTCCTGCAGAGTGCAAGTGGCCTAGTCTCTAGTACTTCTACGGCAGAGTGCAAGTGGCCTAGTCTCCGTTACTGCTACGGCAGTGTGCAAGTGGCCTTGTCTCCGTTACTGCTCCTGCAGAGTGCAAGTGACCTAGTCTCTAGTACTGCTACGGCAGAGTGCAAGTGGCCTAGTCTCCGTTACTGCTACGGCAGTGTGCAAGTGGCCTTGTCTCCGTTACTGCTCCTGCAGAGTGCAAGTGGCCTAGTCTCCGTTACTGCTCGGCAGTGTGCAAGTGGCCTAGTCTCCATTACTGCTCCTGCAGTGTGCAAGTGGCCTAGTCTCCGTTACTGCTACGGCAGTGTGCAAGTGGCCTAATCTCCATTACTGCTACAGCAGTGTACAAGTGGCCTTGTCTCCGTTACTGCTATGGCAGTGTGCAAGTGGCCTATCTCCGTTTACTGCTACGGCAAAACACTAGTTGCCTTGCCTCAGTTGCTGCTACGGAAGTGTTATATGTTGCTCAGTTTCTGATACTACCCTGGCAGTTCCCGTTTGTCTGCTAACCTATTACTGGGCGTTACTTATCCTATCGGTTAGGTATTTGTGACACCCCCGGTTGGTTGCGACCTCAGGCCGAGTTGCTCAGTTGCCCAGTCCGTTCCTGTCACGGCAGTGCTCAGTTGTGTGTCTCCGTTACTGCTCCTGCAGAGTGCAAGTGGCCTAGTCTCGTTACTGCTGCGGCAGTTTGCAAGTGGCCTTGTCTCCGTTACTGCTCCTGCAGAGTGCAAGTGGCCTAGTGTCTAGTACTTCTACGGCAGAGTGCAAGTGGCCTAGTCTCCGTTACTGCTACGGCAGTGTGCAAGTGGCATTGTCTCCGTTACTGCTCCTGCAGAGTGCAAGTGGCCTAGTCTCCGTTACTGCTCGGCAGTGTGCAAGTGGCCTTGTCTCCGTTACTGCTCCTGCAGAGTGCAAGTGCCCTAGTCTCCGTTACTGCTCAGCAGTGTGCAAGTGGCCTTGTCTCCGTTACTGCTCAGCAGTGTGCAAGTGGCCTTGTCTCCGTTACTGCTCCTGCAGTGTGCAAGTGGCCTAGTCTCCGTTACTGCTATGGCAGTGTGCAAGTGGCCTAATCTCCGTTACGGCTACAGCAGTGTACAAGTGGCCATGTCTCAGTTACTGCTATAACAGTGTGCAAGTGGCCTATCTCCGTTTACTGCTACAGCAAAACACTAGTTGCCTTGCCTCAGTTACTGCTACGGCAATGTTATATGTTGCTCAGTTTCTGATACTACCCTGGCAGTTCCCATTTGTCTGCTAACCTATTACTGGGCGTTACTTATCCTTAAGCTCTCTATCTTGAGTGAGCTCTGTAACAGAAGGCGGGGAGGGGACCGGACAGCCTTCCGTAGTAGTTCCCAGGTCTCTCCTTCTCGACGCCGGACTGGCGCCGTCGAGTGCACCGGTCAAGCAAATCAGCGTTCCGGAGGTCGACTCAAAGTGGCGTCGAACCTCGGGAAGACCAACTCTGCTCCGAAGGGTGCGGCTACCGGAGGGGTCACGGCGCTCAAACACCGTCGAACAAGCACAGGAACGAATCAGGAAAAATGTAGCAGGAACCAAAGTGGCTATATCCCCAGCCGTTCGAGCACTCCGGTGCTCGACTCGAAGGTTGAAGCTTTTAGGCAGGAGAACCACAAGACAGAGTCCACGTTGCTGCCTGATAGGATACGAAGTTCGGTAGCGGGATCCTGGCAGCAGACGGACGAACGTACAGGAACCTGGTTCGAATGGGCGGCAGAGTGGCCACTTTAACCATGGGAACAAACAGACTCCAGGACTCTGGTTCACTCCAAATGTAACTCGTGCTTTATTGAACACACAACACATCTTTTATACAGTTACAACATGATACCACAATAGGGAGGGGAAGGGCCAGGCATTCTAATGCAGGCTTGGCCCAGGGACCAATCCGACACAATGGGCATATAACACAGGGCACAACAGACCAATGGTGACGGGGAACAATGGACCAATGGCAGGGGGAACAAAGGGACCAATAGTAGCTAAGGGAAACGGACCAATGACAGATGAGTAACTGAACATAATATTGACAAGGTTAGGATTAACATGATTAATGTCTGGACAAAGACAATGGATTGATTGTAGGGAATACACATTCGAGAACTGGGCCAGGGGTTGAAGCACGTACACACTAGTTTGAATATGCGGCTTCAACCCTGGCCAGTCAGTGTGAGCAATGAGTCGTACGTCGGCCAATCCGGCATCGACTCACTGCCTCCGGTTTCCCGCGTTCGAGACGGCATTGATGCCTCGAACAATAGAACCGGGGAACCCTCGTACATTATACTATACAATACATTAAACATGCGATATTCGACGTTCGACAGTATACAAAACGTGTGACTTTCGACATAAATCTTTAACATAATGATAGTGGAGAACCCCTATCAAAGTTCAAATAAGGCCACAGGGCCATAGTCTTTGGGGAAACTGTTCGGAGTCCAGACAAGGGCCCAAGTAACGGATAACATCCGTTACAAGCTCCATCACAGACCTCTCTTCACATGGGACTGTTTACACTCACTGAAGACCATTAACCCATGCAGTACCGATACCCTGGGAATCCTTCGTATTCCGCCTGACCTGCGTCAGTATATTCTGTTATGGGCTCTATGGTTATACTGGACCTGTGTAGACATATGTATATGTAACCTGTCTTGTGTCTGTATTATTCTGTTTAAATACTACAGGACCTGTGAGGGTTATTATATTACTGTGTTTTCAATAAAACTGTGTTTTATACTAAACCACTGTGTCTGTGCGTCAAACAAACCGTTACAAGCAGTAACGGAGACTGAGCAACTTGGATACTGCCGTAGCAGTAACGGAGACTGAGCAACTTGGACTGCAGTAGCAGTAACGGTACAGAGCAGCTTGGATACTGCCATAGCAGTAACGGAGACTGAGCAACTTGGACTGCTGTAGCAGTAACAGAACAGAGCAGCTTGCCCTGAGAGGCACCCAACTGAGGACTGCACGGAAGTGAGGGCGCACTGAAATGTCGCCTGGGCGACACCAAAGCAACGGAGACCAGACTGCAGCGAACTGTCCGGAGACAGAGAGGATCCTGACACCACCCTAACCGGAGACCAGATAAGGCGTGCAGGAGTGGTATGCAACCACAGTAGCCCAGAGGGCCGGAACCACACGCAGAGCAAGTCGGTACACCAAGCAGGAACGTCAGCCGGGCTGGGTCGGTACACAGAGCAGGAACGTCAGCCAGGCCGGGTAGGTACACGGAGCAGAAACGTCAGCCAGTCCATGTCACTACACAGGCAGGAACAAGATGCAGAATAGTCAGACAGTCCGGGTCAGTACAGAGGCAGGAACAAGATGCAGAGTTGTTAGGCAGGCCGGTTCGATACACTGAGATCACACGAATAATAGGAACAAGCGCTGGTATGGAAACACCACAAAAGGGCACTGGAGAAGTGCCAGAACCCAGTATTTAAGGACAAATACTGGGCGGGATAATGACAGTGCAGCCAATAGGCGTAGGCAGGAGTGGAAACTGACAGAATGTCGTCAAATAGCACGGGCACCGTGATAAAAGGAGAACATGGTCATGTTACCAACAATTTTCCAGACGTGCCACACACACCCTGGGGCAGCCAGGGGGAGGAGATAAGCACATCTCCTCCATTAATGTCACTCCAACATACAGCGGGGTGTGTTTTTCACAGGAGTGCACGTGTCAAGGTTTGGCAGAGCTGCTCTAACTTTGCTACTTGATTCTGCTGTCTGACCTAATCTAGAGTTCTGCTATACATTGCTGCTGCCTTCCCTTTCCTGGATCAGGCTGAATCGGCTGACCTCTCTGTGATTGTTCACCTGACTGTTATCAGCCAACCCTCCCAGGGTATTTAAATAAGCTTGGCTCACTTCCTGATTGCCCTTTGTAACGGGCCGTAGGCAGTTACTATTGGCTCAAAGGTGAGAACTGAACTGTGTGGCATAAAAAGAGACTATTCCCCCCAGAGGACACGACCGTTGGTCAACTAACAAGGTTGTCGAACACTCGGACTAAGGATCTATTGTTTCTTGATGTTTGTGAAGGGAACAGGGATAAGGTGTGTAATACTTATGTTCGGCACCCATAGGGTTAATAGTTACATTTGACTGCTTTGCAGTGTGTTCGGCACCCATAGGGTTAATAGTTACATTTGACTGCTTTGCAGAGATTCATGTACTAGGGAGGAAATCACTAGACTGGCTTATTCCAGCCTCTTATATGTGTAATTGCAACAATCGTTAGAATATGTTCAAAGCTGCAAAGTTTCCAGACCCCCCCACGGGGGAGGAGATGGGATGCTGAAGAATATGTTATCTGCATTCTCTCCCCTTCCCCCCCTTCCTGTGAACAAGTTTTGCTTTTCTGTTTTTTTTATAATTTTCTGCTCTATGTTGAAACTGTGAAGCTGTGCACCGCCCCCCTCCCTTTAGGGGAAGGGGGGCTGTATAGGGCTATAAAGGCTTTGTATGATAAGAATAAAGAGGGAGCTTGTATTGTATACGCTGTTGTGTGTGTTTTTCCTTGCGATCCTTACAGCCTCCTGGTACCAGAATTTGACATAGATTCCACAGATTGATCATAAGGGAGTAAAAAGGTACCATACCTAGCAAAGATAACATAAGAGTGTGACAGGTATCTCTTCAGGCAGCGATCCAGGTAAAGATTCCCTAACAGTTTTTGGTGGAAGAATGCGGGCGGTGTGCATCCATGGGTAAGTGACTATATGTTGTCGCCGTCCCAGGGATCACACTGCCGTGTTAAGGGTTGAGTGAAATAGGGAGATAGGGAGTGAGTTTCTGTTAGTCTAATATATCAGCGCGCTATAGAAATAAGGTTCGAGGCATAGGGACTCGGGAACCAAGATATGAGGTTCGAGGCATAGGGACTCGGGAACCAGTATAGTTCGAACCACCGTACTCGGGAACTAAGGCTCGAGGAGCCAGATTGATAGACTCGGGAACCAAGGTTCGAGAAATCAGACTGGCAGACTCGGGAGCCACGGTTCGAGGAACCTATAAGGTAGACTCGGGAACCGATGTTCGAGCACATTAAGGGTGGTTCGGGAACTACTGTAGTCGGGAATGACCACAGGATTCGGCCCTTGGCAGTCTCGGAAGGTCACCGTGGATGACAACCGGGAGACTGCCCGGTAAATTAAGTGAGTGGCATTTGACTACCGAATATTAGACAGCAGAACACTCTCCACTATAGGGTCCCTCTGTGAGTCTATGTCAATAATCTACTGTTCTGTCCTCTCTTGTCTGTCAAATTGTTTCGTGATACTATATGATTACTATGCACTGGTGTTGAGATATGGATGTTTGTAGAGATGTCAATTAAGTATTGTATCAAAGGATATTAGAGGCTGAGAATAAGTATTGTGTTATTGTGTGCTGTCCCCGGTTCAGGTGAAGGTAAGCACTGGGACCGGGTGTTATTCCAGGTGAAGGTGAGCACCTGAATTTTTACTCCTTTTCTTTTCCTCGTTTATTTGACATTGTGATTGCATTGTATTGTACAACTTGTTGTAAGATGGGTGGTCAAGAGAGTAAGACCCCAGAGATAGGGGAAGACTGTATACACTATGTAGAGAGACTGACAGGGGGTTCCTATTACATTATTCCATTCGTGTCTAATTTGGCGGGAAGTCTGGTCCTGCAAGATACCACCCACTGACTTTCTCCCCGATCACTGGGAAAATTTACAACTGTCTCATATTTGTTGCGCATGGCTAACCTGTTTACATACATGTTATGTGTCGTTTGTCTGGGGTAGATACGTGCCCTGTTCCGGAGGGATATAGTAAGTGAGCATCATTTAGTGACAGCTAGGCAGGGGTTAAGCCGCCATGCTTGTAAAATGTTGATGCTATGAGAAAGTTAGAGCAGCTCTGATTCCCCCTCCCTTCTCTTTCATTGTGCCTCTCCCCCTTGTTCTCTCTGTTCTTAGATAAGACACAAGTAACGGAATTTCAAGGTCACCAACGCTGCTGTTTTCTTAAAGGTCCTATTGTTAAGATGTTGTCTAGTAGCTGGGAACTAACAGCTGACAGGGGCAGGTTTTTGTACATTTATGTGGAAATGTAGTGCCAGGATTAGGTAATGGTAGGCCACCAGTAGTTAGCCTGGACAGGCACACGGTATTGGTTCTGAGATAAAATGTTGCAACATTTAGGTAAATTCAATCCTAATTTTGTGTAATCAATTGTATGGATCCAAGCAAGTAAAAATATGGATTTGTTAAAGAAATTACCAATGTGTTATAGATAATAGAACTGAAATTATGTTCTTGAGTGAGAAGAGGCAGGAATGTGGGGGCTGTCTTGTTGGAAGTGTCTGAGGGGGTTTTGGCATTGGTCTTACTGGTTCAATGGTTCTCAGTGATCTAAGACCGAGTAGTCCAGCCAGTCCACCCGGCACGGTCACGGGCACCCCTTCCTCTCCTGTTTTGACTTCTTGGGAAACATATATATTTCAACTGAAGTGGTGCACCCAATGTGTATGTGTATATATGTGTATATATGTATATGTTCAACTGAAGATTTGTTGAATTGTGATTTAGCCTCCATAAGAACAAATTGTAGTTATGTATATGTGCCCTTTGCAACCTGTTGTCTGTTAATTAGAGAAACAACAGTCCTGCTTCACCGGAAAATGACAGGAAGGGGTTAAATGCCTGTGTGCTGATTCTCTCCCACTATGAGACGATCGCGCAGCATCAGACCCCTCCCTCTCCTGTGTAATTCCTTCCCAGTTGTAATAATGTTATGGGGGAATGAAAGAGAAAAGATTGTTGACACATATAGGAAATTAACTTCTAATGAAATTAGAGACAGATAAGTAGGGACTGCAGATGCATTCCCTCTTAATGACGTGACTGATAATGTATTATTGTTTTACTGTTCTCTGATCCTGGGGTCCGTGCGGACATGTGGGAAACCTCATTTGAATCTTCCTGGGGTGCAGTAGGTTGTGCAGCGGAGGGATAAGTCCCTTGCTGCATCTTTGTATGGATTTAGGGAAACACTGAGAGTGTGTTGAGCGAGCCAGTAAGTGAAGTAATGGAGAAAGAAAGGACAGAAGTTATGTACAGAGATACAGAGGGAGACAAAAAGACTAGGCAGATATTGAAGGACCATGTAAAGTTTAGTGCTTTAGCAATTGCAGGTAAAGTTGGCACTGTTGAAGCAGGTAGAAAGAATAATGTAAGTGGTACAGCGAGATCTAAGCAGGTAGGAAAGAATACATGTTTTTACTGTAAGCAGGAAGGACATTGGAAGTGAAATTGCCCCAAGCTGAGGAATAAGTATAGATATACAGACAGAAATCCCCCGGAAGAAGGTGCATCTGTTGGTGGTGATGCAGACAGAAATGACTCACCTCATAAGACAGAATAGGAAGGGATCAGGATCAGTCTTTGTAGCATTATCCTATAGTGCAGGAGGGTGGAATTCATAGTGAAGAAAACTATCAGTATAGTAGGGGTGGATTGAATTCCCTCCTCTATGCCATATATACAACCTATGGAAGTTACCATAGAAGGGGACTATGGTCCAAGATGGTTTTCTCCTATCAGAGTCATGCACCATTGCACTGTTGGGAAGGGATTTGTTGACCAGATTGAGGACAGAGATAACTTTTGACGCTGACAAGATAGAGGTATATGTACCTGACTATTATGACTTGACTTTCCATATGGCACTAAGACAAACTTCCCAGGATAGTCATGATTCAGACATCCCGGAGGAGGTTCTGCGCTCAGTGCCCTCTGCTGTTTGAGCAGCTGGAAAGCCAGGGGTTGGTAGAGATGCCCGACCCGTTATTGACTTGCAGCCTAATGCAGGACCGGTCTAGGTCAGATAGTACCCCATCAGCAAAGAGGCTAGGCAAGGGTTAAGCTAATAGTGGCCAATATTTTGACTGAAGGATTGTATGACAAACTATGACTATGATACGATAGTATGGGATGAACTGAAGCGGGTGCTGATGTTCGCCCCTGCTTTAGCTCTGCCAAAACCAGTTACCCTATTGCCCGAGGACATAAATGATCCTCCAGAGCATGACTGTGTAGAAGCCCTGGAGGAAGTGACTTTACCCAGACCAGATCTGTACAAAGTAAGTTAGAAAATTGTTGGGATTTGTGTGATATATATTTGTAAATAAATCCTAAAATGTGACATATTCTAATCACTGGGTCCAGGCAATGGGCTTGGGTGTCATTTGAACGGCTCCAGATAGATTATATTGGGTTGCTTTGCAGCCTGTACTGGGATTTTAGTATGCTGTTGTAATAGTTGATTAATTGTTTAAGTGGCTAGAGACATTTCTTTTGAAAGGAGCTACTGCGGGATCAGTAGCTAAGGTGTTAATAAGAAAAGTAATTCCAAGGTTTGGTTTGCCTCGAGTCATTGAGTCAGACCATGGAACACATATTACAGCTGAAATTGTTAAAAGTAATTGTGTCACTCTAGGGGTGAACTGGAGATATCATACCCCCTGGAGGCCTCAATCCTCTGGACAAGTTGAGAGGATGAACCAGACTCTTAAGCGCTCTCTGACCAAACTATGTACTGAACTAAGACTCAAATGGCCAGAGGCACTTCCCCGTGCCTTGACTCACTTCAGGGTGACCCCTTCCAGATCCTTAAAAGCTTATTCCTTATGAGATCCTCTTCGGTAGGCCCTGGAATAGGATTGTGATGTATCAAGGATCTACCTTAGAGATTGGTAATCAGCAGATTATGGATTATGTAACTGCTTTGCAGCATACCCTTTCTTTTCTTTACAGATTTTCTGTTCAACAGCCTTTGCTTTCGGCTGGCCCAGTGCAAGTTTCCAGATTGGAGAGTGGGTATCTGTATAGACATGGAGAACAGAGTGTTTGGAGCCCCAGTGGAAGGGTGCATTGCAGCTTCTGTTGACAAGTTACAGCGCAGTCACGCTGCATAAAGGAAAGACCTGGATATACCACACCAGAGTGAAAGCTGCACCAGAGCCTGAGCAGGATAAAGGCCCTGTGCCCTCCAGTGCCCAGCAGATGCCCAGAGGGAGGCAGAACAGGGTGAAGGTCTGAGGCTTTTGTTCAGGAAATACCAGCAAGTAGGCTTATTGCATCGCCTACCTCCGTGGGACCAGTAAGCAGGCTTATTGCATCGCCTGCCACCGTGAGATCATCAAGTAGGTGTTTTGACGGGCATAATAATCCCTGACCATCTGCCTTCGTGGGACAAGACCATCATGAAGATCCATCCCTTTGGAAAGCTAGCACCCTCTGGCAGTGAAAGTGGCCTGCTTGGGGAGGTGCCCCTACAGATAGAAAATGATGGTCTAATGTGTATTAACATTATAAGTGTGGGGGGTGGAAGGCTGGCTTATCTATGCAACTTATGTCTCACCCTCACTCACGTAAGGATTTCTGAAAGGCCACCTCTGCACTGGGGTCAGATGGACTGCAGAGACACCCCAGAGACCCGAGAGAACTCCAATGTCTGGATCTACTTAGCACCAGCATGTTATGAACATTACGAACTTTTGCTTGTGCAACATGGTCAGCCCTACTGACGTTATGACCACTTGCCTCATCAGCGTGCCTGTTTCGCTAGCTGTAATCCAAAAGTATTATTGTTCTTTATGTCCTATTTAAGTTTTTTGCTTTGCCTCGTTGCCAAAAGGTGTAGTTCCCCTGGGTCAGGCCCTTACACCCAGTATTTAAGTCACCTCCACAGTCCTGCACCTCTATATGATGATGCCTTATCCAGAGTGTAAGATTTGTGTGCGTCCGGGTACACCCGGACTCAAAGAAGGGATTGAAAGGATTGTATAACATATAGAAGGGTTAAATATTCTTAGGGTTAAATTGTTTGTGTAACAAGTCATTACATATTTGTCAAACAGGCCATGTTAACATTATAAAGGGACGCAGCAATACTAGGGTTAAAACTGACATTTGCTAAGGTTTGCAGAAACCTGTGTAAAGGAGAAATGACTAACCCAAATACAGCCAGCCAAATCCTGTTTGTTCTCGTTTTCTTATCTATTCGTTGAAGGCCATGCTTGTTCTTTGCAAGAAATACAAATGCTGATATGTGTTCAAGGCTGTCTTGGGAAATTTGCAGATCTTCCACTGTAGTGTTAACCCCCCCTCAGTAAAGGAAGGGGGAGTCTGTAAAATGATTGGGGAAACTTGCTGTACTTACATCCCTGATAATACAGGACCCACTGGTAAGGTAACTAAAGCAATTCAGAAATTAGAAGACTTATCCTTTGAATTAAAAAGGAATTCAGGCATAACCGACCCCTGGGACAGATATTTCCTAGACTGGTTCTCCGGCTGGAAGGGTATTCTGGCCAAAGTAGGCATTGTTCTTTTGTTCATTCTCATTATATATCTGATCATTAAACTGTTGCTCTGTTGCTGTTCACACCACGCCTGTCACTCCCCTGCCAATCCGTATGCCCCTTACTTGAAAATGTTATCCCGCCGCCCTACCTCTCCCACCCCTTGCTATGACGATGTCCAGGGCCCACTGTAATTCCCAGAGTTTAGTTTGGTGAATCAGTTTAGTACTGATTCAAAGAAGGGATTGAAGGGAACAGGGATAAGGTGTGTAATACTTATGTTCGGCACCCATAGGGTTAATAGTTACATTTGACTGCTTTGCAGTGTGTTCGGCACCCATAGGGTTAATAGTTACATTTGACTGCTTTGCAGAGATTCATGTACTAGGGAGGAAATCACTAGACTGGCTTATTCCAGCCTCTTATCTGTGTAATTGCAACAATCGTTAGAATATGTTCAAAGCTGCAAAGTTTCCAGACCCCCCCCACGGGGGAGGAGATGGGATGCTGAAGAATATGTTATCTGCATTCTCTCCCCTTCCCCCCCTTCCTGTGAACAAGTTTTGCTTTTCTGTTTTTTTTATAATTTTCTGCTCTATGTTGAAACTGTGAAGCTGTGCACCGCCCCCCTCCCTTTAGGGGAAGGGGGGCTGTATAGGGCTATAAAGGCTTTGTATGATAAGAATAAAGAGGGAGCTTGTATTGTATACGCTGTTGTGTGTGTTTTTCCTTGCGATCCTTACAGCCTCCTGGTACCAGAATTTGACATAGATTCCACAGATTGATCATAAGGGAGTAAAAAGGCAGCGATCCAGGTAAAGATTCCCTAACAGTTTGGTGAAAGGGTACTGGGGTGCCGGGAACGTTCGACCCGTTGTCAGACCATCGAAGAAGCGTCAACAGAATTGGTTGACTCCGCAAGTATACGACAAACTGATTGGTCGACTTTGAGGCGGGATGCCTGCACTTTTAGTTCAACGGCTTTTTGGACTCAGCCATTGTGCTCACTAAAATGTGTATTGGGACTCATTAAGACTATACCCCCCAATGGGACTCCCTTGTAGGTAACTCAATCATGTCTGGCCATTCAGGGGCAGGCTAGGCCCGCCCTGAGATCTGGGAGCGTGAGAAACGGACCATTCGGGTTTTACCTGGTTGTGTCGCTCCTCTGTCCATTCATAATCCCCAGGCCCTTACGTCCCTCGCCCCTCCCGGTTTCATTGTTCTATTGTTTATGTGTGTATAAAAGAATGCTGTAGTTTGCAATAAAGTGTGTTCGTTTGGAGCAAGCAGTCTCCATGTGTCGTGCTTGCCTGGATGGTTTAAAGGGTCCACTCTGACTCCCATCCTCTGAGGCGTACAAGAGCTATTCACTCCTCATTCCTGGTGTTCTTGCGTTCGACTGACGCGCTCCCCAACTTTCGATCAGTGGTGCTCGACTTGGACTCAGAGACCGAACCAGCCTGTCGTCCGACTTGCTCGACTCGGCGTCAGAGGAAGCTGGGAGCGACTGCCGAGAAGCGTGTCGACCTTGCGGTTCCCTGTGCGAACTGGCAGTGCAACAGGTGCTAGCCGACCTCGAGAGCGGAGAATCTGGATATGACGGCCCAGGACTTCCCAGCGACTTGGGTTCCTGTTATACCCTTGTGTCTGATTCTGGCTGCAAGCGCATTCTCCTGAGTTGCTGATTTTCTGTGCATGACCTGGCTTCCTCTGACATCCCTTCTGGCTCCTGACTCCTGGCTTGTTCCTGACCCCAGCTTGGCTGAGTACCTGTCTTGGTTCCTGACCCTGACTCATCTTTTGGTTTACGCTTTCGTATCACGGTTTTGCTTTCTATCTGGAGATGATACCACAGGCTTTCCCGTCTGATAGGAGTGAGGTGGGCCTCATGATTTCCTTACTCTCTGACAGGGCCTTGGCATGGGCTTTGGGAGACGCAGAAACCTATTGTATACAATTACTCAGAGTTTGTGGCATCCTTTAAAAGGGTATTTGATGTACCGGGTCAATCCACCTTGGCTGCCAAGCAACTTACGTCCATCAGGCAGGGTACAAGGACGGTTTCGGATTATGCCATAGAGTTTCGTACCCTGGCAGCCGAGGTTGGTTGGGATAATGAGGCTCTCATGGCTGCTTTCTGTAATGGGCTCTTGGATATGGTTAAAGATGAGATTTCAGCCCTAGACCTCCCCAGAGATTTTGAGGAAATGGTCTCATATTGCATCCTGATTGACTCCCGGATCCGTGAGAGACCTTCCTTTAAGGAGCACCTGCGGATCCATCCCATCCATTTAGCCCCAAGCTTTTCATCCCCACCCATGCCTCCCTCTCATCCCGCTCCTCCTAGTCTCAAGACCTCAGGCGATGTGGAGCCCATGCAGCTTGGGCTCACTTGCCTTTCAGTGGTGTAAAAGACCTTCAGGAGGAGGGAGGGCCTGTGCCTTTACTGCAGTAAGGCAGGGCATCTGTTGCGAACTTGCCCCCCACATCTGGCAAACGCCTGCACCTAAGGTCCTATAGAGGACAGACCTTAGGTGGCATCTCAGCGTCCCTGGCTATCCAGAAGGATAGACCTCTAGTCTCCTGGGGCGAGTCTTCCATTATTGCAGAGGCACTTATTGACTCCGGTGCAGCGGAGCACTTTATCAACCGTGCCTTCGCCCAGAAGCACTCCATTCCATTGCAGCTCCGTACCACTCCACTTGCCATTGAGGAGATTGATGGCAGACCCCTACAACTGCCACAGATCTCCCACGAAACCATTCCTTTGTCTATGGCTGTAGGGGCTCTCCATCATGAAACATTACAATTCCTGGTGATCCACTCTCCTCACTATCCTGTGATCCTGTGTTATCCATGGTTGCGCAAGCACAATCCCACGTTCGATTGGGCAAGGGCCAAAGTCATGGCATGGTCACCAAGCTGTTCCAAGACATGTCTAATAAAAGTGGTGAAGGTGCTAACCACCTCCCCGGTCTCTGTGTTACCTGAAGAGTACCAAGAGTTCTGGTATGTATTTGATAAGGACCGCGCTGGTGAGCTCCCACCTCACCACCCATATGATTGTATGCAACCGGATGCCATACCTCCACGAGGTCGAGTCTACCCTCTTTCTGTCACTGCCATGGAGGAGTATATTGCAGATGCGCTGTCCCAGGGGATCATCCGCAAGTCCTCCTCTTTGTGAAGAAAAAGATTCCTCTTCGTGAAGAAAAAGAGTGGAGAACTGAGACCCTGTATCGATTTACAGGGGGCTCAACCGTATCGTGGTCAAAAACGCCTAGCCAATTCCACTTACTACCGAGCTATTCGATCGATTAAAAGGGTCCAAGGTGTTCACTAAGCTCAACCTGCGAAGGGCATACAATTTGGTATGGATGAAGGAGGGTCACGAATGGAAAACCGCGTTTAACACCAGGTGCGGGCATTATGAATAACTTGTAATGCCCTACGGTCTCTGCAATGCTCCCATGGTATTCCAGGAATTCTTAAAAAAAAAATATATATATATATATATATATATATATATATATATATTATATATATATATATATATATATATATATATATATATATATATATATATATAAAGAAGAAAAAGAAGGGGCAGCACCTGTGAGACTTGAAGTAGGCAAACACACAAAATGTATTAGGCCAACATTTCAGTCCTCACAGGGACCTTTCTCAAGACAATCTGTTAGACATGAACCCAAATGTTAAAGGGATAGTAATACTTAAATTGTAAAAAAAAATATGTTGTGGGGTTTATCCCCCTGAGTAAAACAAGGGTACTCCCACTGCTGAAAGGTGTTTTATTCAAAAGATATTACAGCTCAAAGTTGAATTTTTTAGGTGCAATATCGGTGGCCTGAAATTGTACAGTGGCTGATAAACCCTACAACATATTTTTTTAAACATATTTAGTATTACTATCCCTTTAAGTAGTCTCTAGATGCCAAAGGGGCACCCAAAACGCTGATGCAAGAAAAAACATCACCCTATGTACGTAGGTATTTGAAAGGTGGCATACAGTGGGGGAAAAAAAGGTCCAAAAGTCATAAAGTCATGTAGTACACGAAGAATTACAATGTGTTACACAAAAGGAACTAAATCCTAAACTTGAACAATTGTAAAGAGCCAATGAATAAAGTAACAAGACGTGCAAAGGGTACTGGTCTAATACATTGCAATACCACGTGTGATATGCACTGATATGCACTGAAGCGTTGCATAAGGAAGTTTAATTTAGTTTAATGAATTAAATCACAAAATAGAATGAGTGATCATGGTGAAAGTTTGCAGTGATCTTCGATGAATAAGCCTGCATCAATGTGGTCTCCTGCGCATTGCAATGCCTGTGTTGTTGAAACATCCAACAATTGTATAGAATTGTGAGATAAAGTATTTGTGATAATGGTGAAAGACCAAAAAGGGAAAAAAAAGTTGATGTTGAGTAAACTATAAGTACACCGGTTGTAAAACTGGCAGCTGTATGGTCTTGTGGGAATCGGAAGCCTGAGTGGTATCAATCACAGTGATGTGAATCATCACTGTGAACAACTGTAAAGTAATTCCATTGTGAAAAAATACACGCTCACAAGGCAGACACATAGCAGAGCTTATTCCTCTAGACTGAAAAAGGGCAAGAATAATAAAGAGTTG
This sequence comes from Rhinophrynus dorsalis, assembly GCA_037306005.1. Taxonomy (NCBI): domain Eukaryota; kingdom Metazoa; phylum Chordata; class Amphibia; order Anura; family Rhinophrynidae; genus Rhinophrynus; species Rhinophrynus dorsalis. The sequence goes on along the minus strand of CM074720.1, from coordinate 189,962,652 downwards.
GTAGACCCTTAGGGAATCCATGAGCAGGACAAGGAAAAGTATATTAACACGTTACCGATTTCAGTAACTCAGAAGAAGTCTTCTGTATTGATGTGATTTGTGGCTTGTTTAATTGATTGGATTAAATCTGTGTGCACATGGTTATAAATATATGTCCAAAGAATGGTGAAAATCTTATAGGCAGAATAGGGTGAGAGATTGGAAAGCCAGATTTATGCATATATATAAGGAGTGGGGAACAGGGTAAAATGTAGATTGTTACCAAGTCCTTTTTTTTTTTTTATTTGACAAGGCTTTATTGAGCTGTAAAATACATATTCAAACATTGTATACAATCAGTGTAAATAGTACAGAAACATAAGGAACAATCGTAAGTCAACATCATATGGTCAACATAATATGCAGGCCGTAAGGGCAGAGATGCGTAACAGGAAGACCATGGTAGAAGGAACAAATAGGCAGAGAAAAACCTGAGAAAGGAGTAATAAGAAGAAAGGTGTAGAAAAGAGAAGGGAGTAGAAGAAGTGGAAGAGAGAAAAGGGGAGAAGGGGGGGGAGTGGGGGGGAGGATATTGTTAGCACGGGAAAGAATGGGAGGTTACGGAACAAGGGAAGGCAGTGGGACCTGTACACCAAGAAAGGCTTGTCATCGGGAGAATGTCTTTAGAAAAGTGGAGAAGCATACCATGAAGCAGTGATTCAGGTGCTTCATCTCCAAAGTCACATGCAGCCTTACCCTCCAATCAGAGATAGTCGGAGGTGAAGCAGACCTCATTAGGCAGAAAATGAGTGCATTGGCCCAGGAGCTAAGCTATCATGCTGCCATTTCCTTTGGTGGTTAGCCAAGCCCCCCAAGTCCTATTTTAAGGCATAAAATATACACTACTAATAGCCTTTATTAGTAGTGTTCAAATAGTTACATATGTGTGTGGTCAGGAGAACAGCAAGACATTTCTTAGCTACATATACATAGTGAACATAAGGCGTTTCTGTGCATCAAATCCTGACGTTTACAAATAAATGCATGTTTTTGGCCAAAGGCATGGTAAGCCTGTCTGTCCTGTCAAGGCACCCCAGTTACAGGCAAGTCCCTATCTGCCTACAATCTGAGAACATGTATTTAGTATAATGCAATTAAAAACAACTTTACCTCTACTGTGAGCAAAACCCTTGTGAGGGAAATGGAAGAGGTATTTATATGTTCCCTAATCAGCTATACCCTGCTGGGGAGATACCAACCAAGATAGGAGAAGCCAAAACTATTTTAAGGCAGGTGTTTGGGATGGCAACACCCTGTGTGTCAGGAATCTATGCCCACCATACCTTTGAGAGCAAACAAATCCACTGAAGTCAATAATGGGACAAGAGATTCAACTACTCCAAAATTCTAGTCAAATGTCTACTGACCCATTACTCATGGTGTCATAGAAAGCATGCATAGTTTGTTTTTTCATTAAGGCTTTTTGTGGCCAAGGTATTCGGTCTATATATCCATCTTTCTTCTTTTTGTAGTAGTTTATTGCTCCTGTCTCCTCCTAGCAGTTTAAGCTGATGTTCTATTAACATATACTTTGGATGTGCCATTGTGTTGTTAGCTTCAATAAAATGCTTTGCCGCTGGTTTGTTGCCTTTCCTGTAGCATAATCCATCTCTAATTGTGGATCTCTGGTTATCCATGCATTCTCTTAGGCTTATAATAGTCTTGCCTGTGTATAAAAGGCTGCATGGACAGCATATAAAGTAGACAACAAGTGAGATTTTGTCCCCATCAGTGGCTGAATAGGGGTATGTTGCTAAAGTTATTTGATAATGTTTTATCAGTTGTTAAAATGTTCCAATTTTTAGAATTGATAGTTTTGTTTGTTGGCTTGCGGTGGTGTATGTTGATACCAATATCAGTCTGTCTGTGTCTTTGTTTTTATGTGGGTGATCCAAAGATACTTTTTTGAGTATGTCAGTGCTTTGTTAAGAGCCTGCAGAAGTATAGCTTCTTTGTACACTCGGAGTAATGGTCTGTGACAAATCTCTTCTAGTTGTATGATAGCCAGATTCTTGTCTGTTATTTCTTATGATGTGAAGGAACTAGGAGTACATTTGTTGTATTCACTGTTGATGTAGCCTTTTATACATTGGCAAGAATACTACAACTTAAAATCCATGACTAGAGATGAATTACGCAACAGGAAAAGCGACAAACCAGTAGCAAAGCAGGAGCAAGAAACTACTACAAAAAGAAGAAAAATGGATACATAGACTGAACACCTTGCCCCCAAAATTCATGCTTTCTATGACACTATCAGTAATAGGTCAGTAAACACTCCCCTAGAAACTGGGAGTAGTTGAATCTCTTGTCCCTTTAACGGCTCCCACTTCAGTGTATTTGTTTCTTCTCCAAGGTATGGTGGGCATAGATCCCTGGTACACAAGGTATTGCCATCCCAAACACCTGCCTTAACATTGGACTTGGTAACAATCCATTATATCCTACCCAATCCATATATATTAACATAAATCTGGCTTTTGGATCATACACCATATTCTGCCTATACAATTTACACTATTCTTTGGACAAATATTTATAACCATATGCGTTTCAACAACAGTTGAACAAACCACACATCACATCAATACAGAGGACTCTCCTTTAGGGAGTCATCAGTTTCACACTTGGATATCAACAATGTGACTACATCCCTGAGTTACTGAAACCTGTAGCATGTTAGTTAAGGTACAGTTTGTTGTTCTCAGCTCATGGATTCCCTACTGGTGTAACAACATCTTATTCTCCTTGCCCTTTTTTTCAATCTAGAGGAAAAGCTGTACTACATATAACCGTGCGTGTGTACTTTTTCTCAATGGAATCACTTTAGTGTTACGGTGATGACTAACATCACTGTGATTGATACCTCTTAGGCTTCTGAATCACATTCCCAAAAGACAACACAGGATCCAGTTTTACAACCAGCGTAGTGTGCTCAACATCACCTTTTTCTTCTTTTTGGTCATTCACCATTATCACACATACTTTATCTCACAATGCTATGTCGAGGATATACAGGAAAGGGTTAAACAGGAGACCCAAATAGGTTGTATATCTTCACATAAATAGATATAATAATAATATTAAATTAATTTGAGTACTTTACACAATACTTGACACACTACTTCACAGTAAAGAAGTGATTGAAATAATCAATTGCGCATATATATATATATATGTGTAATCAACAATGATATAAATCAGTGCCAGATTAAGAGCATCATGGGCTTGGTGCTGAGGATTTTGTTGGGCCTACCATAGTCTACTCATCGAACAGCACATGAACCTCCTGCCCCCCAAGAACTCAAGTGGCAATGCTAAGTAGTTCAGAGAGACATAGTTCATTAATTAAGTGACAGTCACTAAATTGTACCCACACACCAAACAGTATGATTAGCACCAGTAAATAAGAAACTAGGGGTATTATAAACAAAATTGTCAGGTGCACTCTGAGATAAACCCTAAATGACTATTAACCATACAGGGGAAGAATCCCCCAAAAATGAACTCATTAAGGAGGCACCCCAACCCAAGTAAACTGATGCAAAATACGTTTTTTTTTTAATACAAAGAGGCATAAATTCAGCAACTGAAATTAAAAACAATTAAAACATAGAAAGGGAGATAGCTGGAGCCATACAAATATTCAGTGCAGCCAGAAAAAAATGCAAGAATAAATATAATAGCTGCCTTAAAATACTAATAACTACTACTGCAATAAAAAAGGCAGCTGACATGAGGGTTGATTTCTAGGGTGCCTTCTACAATTAAAATAAAGCTAAACTAGTGTTACCACAGCGCTTACAATTCAGTGACTACCAATTCTGCGTCTATCAAACATTTGTCACTGGAAAAGGCAGTGTGAAGTGCAAATATAAAGTGGGAACCACTACTGATGGGCTGGTATCCAGTATGCATGTACAACTGTGGTGGGCAACCTGAGGCTGTCTAGCTGTCCAGGGCCACAACTCCAATCATCTGCAGTCAGTCATTAGTTGGCTGTAGAATAGATGATGGGAATTGTAGGCATGAACAGCTGCAGTGCTTCAGGATGCCCATCTCTGTTGTGTCTCACAAAGCTATAAATAAAATAGGCATGTGCTGGCTTGCCTGCTGGTATTATGCTCCTCTTCTTCTTGGTTCAGCTCCTCAAGCGAGTCCAGCGTGGTGACACAGGGATGTCATAGCACAATCGGTGTGTGGGGATTTTCTCTTGGATGCCTCTCGCTGCCTCCTCTCTCCCTCACAGGCCTCCACATTGCCACCTTCTCTCTCCCTCATTACCCTCCACATTGGCACAAGATGGGGAGAAAAGAGAAAGAGGCAAGACAAGAAGGGGAGAAAAGAGAGAGAGGCAAGAAGGGGAGAAATAGAGGAAAGAAGGGGAGAAATAGAGAGGAAAGAAGTAGAGAGAGGCAAGAAGGGGAGAAAGAGAGGATGTAAGAGGAAGGATAAAGGAGCAAAAGGGGGATAGAGAGGATGCAAGATGAGGGATAAAGAGAAAGTGTCACGGACTCAAGAACGAGAACTGGACCAGTACTGAAGGTAACACAATCTTTATGTAGATGACGTCAGGAAGGATAGTGCTTCTGTAGTGGTACTGACTGAGTCCCAGAAGGCAACAGGAGAGAAACCGTCTTAGGTCTGCACCTGAGGATCACTACAGGTCCGCACCTGAACAGACAAGATCTTGATTAGGGTACCGTGCTACCTGTATAGCCAACGTACCAGGGTAGACAACTGCGCTACAGGTTCGCACCTGTATAGACAACGTTCCCAAGGAGGCCAGCTGTGCTACAGGTCTGCACCTGAATGCCGCAGAAGAACAGAAATGAGAGGAAGTCCGCCAGAGCTACCAAGGGCACCCACTAAGTTATCAACTGGAGCGTTGGTATGCTGGGTGCGCAGTGGACAACCCCAGGCAACGCCAAGGTGGGTAGTCAGACAAGCCATAATGGGACAGAGCGAAACGTAACCCCAAGGCGCAAGTCTGCACCAGATTGGTTATCAGACCAGCCGGACAGAGCCACAGGACAGCACCAGATGGGATGGTCAGATGCACCTGGTCATACAAGGAGAGAGAAGTCTGCCAGAGCCGCAGGTTTGCACCAGATTGGATGTCAGACAAGCCAAGGATCCTGGCCAGGAGTACACTCTGACATCACAAAGGACTGAGAGAGCTGTCTGGAATGCCAGCTGGGAAGGATCAGAGACCAGCCCCATTGGTTCCGTTACCCCTGGTAGATATCCTGTTTGAAAAGTAATAATGGATCTCTTAGGCCCCTTAGAGCCCACAACAAAAAGTCATAAATTCTTACAGATGGTGGTAGATTATTCCACCTATTATCCAGAGGCATACCATTTAAGAGTGGCTACTGCCAGGCAGGTGGCCATTAAGTTGCTAGAACTGTTCTCTAGGGTAGGGTTATCCAAGGTAATATTGACAGATCAAGGGACTGCTTTCATGTCTAAACTTATGCAGGATGTCTTGTGCTGCAAATTAAGTCAGTAACAACCTCAGTCTACCACACACAAACAGATGGTTTGGTAGAAAGGTTCAAACATACTTTAAAAGCTATCAGAAAAGGTATTGGGATTAGCTTCTGCCTTCTTTTCTGTTTGCAGTGCAGAAAGTACCTCTGCCCTCTACTATGTTCTCTAATTTTTAACTCTTTTATGTATGCCAACTATGGTATATCCTAGTTTTTTTTAAGGAGTCATGAGAAGAACAATTTTTTCTGTTAAAAATGTAATATATTATGTGATTGACCCCAGAGACAGGTTAGACCTAATAAATCAGTTTGCAAAGGACAATTTACAGAACTCCTAACATTCTCAATAAAAGTAGTATGCTCACAATGCTCGCCATAGGGAGTTTCAGCCTGGGGACAAGGTGATGTTACTACTGCCCAGTAAGGAGAGTAAATTTTTAGCGAAATGGCAGAGTCATTTTGATATTCTGAGATGCACTGGGAAAGTGATTGTCCAGCCAGGTTCCAGAAAGGGTAAACAAGCAATCCAAGTGAACCTTCTGAAGCCATGGATAACTGAGGAGTCTCTGTTTATAGATCAGCTGGTCAAGGACACTAATCTGGGGACCCAGCTTCCTGAAGGGTTAAAGGAAGAGCTAGTCCAGATTCCTTTAGAAGTACAGTGTCACGCCTGTTGGCTTACTATCTTTTGACCTTGATCCCTACTTGTCACTTTCTGGACTCCTTCTCTCATTTCCTATTGATTATCACGGTGCCCTTGCTCCCTTGTTATTGTTTTCCTGTCAGTGTACTCTGGGTGTGCTCCCATTGGCTGTCTTGTATTGGTCCCGCCCAGTGTGGCCTTTATATACTGGTCTCCAGCACCCACACGTTGCCCCTTCGTGGTGTTCCTGTACCAGTGCTAGTTTTCTGCTCAGTGTTTCCCAGTGTACCGACTTGGCCTGCCTGACTACTCTGCATCTGTTCTCCTGCTCTTGTGTACCGTCCCGGATTGCCTGACTATTCTTCAGTGCCTGCTCCTGCATACTGACCCGGCCTGGCTGGCGTTCCTGCTCCTGTGTACCGACCTGGCTTGGCTGACGTTCCTGATCCCGCGTACCAACCTCGCTTGGCTGATGTTCCTGCTCCTTGATTCGACCCAGCTTGGTTGGCGTTCCTGCTTCTGACAGCTTATTGACGCCTTGGCGACATTCTTATTCTCCAGTCTATCCGGTCCCCGTTTGCTCAGCAGAGTGCGAGAGTCCGTTACTGCATCGGCAGGTGTCACGGTTTTTTAGGACTCTCAGACCAGTAAGTGAAAATAAAACACACTTTATTTAAAGTGAATAATGCACAAGTTCGCCCTCTAGAGGCGGTAGGTAATACACAGATCAAGTAAACTGAGATATTACAATAGTAATAACACAATAGACATAAATGCAAGACAGTATGCACTAGGATGATATGGACCCCCAAGGGGTTAATGTCTAAATAGCAGTCTGTCTCAGATGTGGAGGTTTGACACGCCCTGGATGTTAAAAAGGCTGTGCTGTATAGACAATGTTCATCAAGTGCTGAAGATCGAGCTGCCTTGCCAAGGTGTTGGATAGTAAGCAGAATAGGAATCAACTTAGCCCCCACGGGCGTAGTTACAGGAACTGCTTTGGTTTGTGCAAGTGCAAATAGCCCCCACGGGCGTAACGGAAACCGGCCGGCAATGCAAGAGCTAACAGCCTCCTCAAGTGTAATCGAATGCTGGGATATGAAAGCAAGAGCCACTAGCCCCCTCGGGCGTAGTACCGGATAAGCCAACACTGAAGCCTTTCTGCCAACACTCTGTGTCACTGATATCGTCGGTAACCAATACCGGAGAGCCTTAAGCGCCCAAACGACCCAAACTATGTGAACACTCTGCAATGGTGGACTAGAGTTGCCGACGGAGAGCGGCCAACTCAGCAGCAGTATCACGGGTAACGAGGCTCGTACAGGAGATAGAGAGAGTGAATACGAGGCAGCACTGCAAGAGTTAAAAGGCACGTTTACTCGAGGCTTCAGCGCTACTGCAAGGCTCTGCACGGAGAGGAAGGCCCACAGATATATACACAGCTCTGCACAAATAACGAGGCACAGCACTTAATCGAGGGAAGCACCGGGCAAGGCAGTCACACTGACGCGGGCAACAGAGACCTGGAACGCAGGTCACTGGAACAAGCTGGAAGTCGATCTTCGGAGCAGGAAGTCAGCCGGGCCGGGTCGGAGCACGTAGGAGGCAGTCATACAAGCCGGGTCATACACAAGCAGGAATGTCAGTCTAGCCGGGTCAGGATCCAAGGGTGGTACGCAGACGAGCCGGGTCATACACAAGCAGGAACACTGGAGAATGGTCAGGACAAGCCGAATCGGTACACAGGAACTCAGAATACAGGAACACAGCAACAGCACTACTGGCTCAGGAACACCACGAAAGGGCCTCTGACAGATGTGATAGCCAGGTATAAAAAGGTCATCAGGAGGCGGGTCAAACCCAGTCAGCAAATCAGGAACAGCACAACTGAGAGTGACAGGAATCACAGGCACTGTGATAGTACCCCCCTCTCAAAGACCCCCTCTCCCTGCCTGAGGTCTGGGTTTCAAAGGATATTTAGAGTGAAAGCTGCGTACTAATCTCGGTGCATGGAGATCCCCTTGATCAACCCAAGAACGTTCTTCAGGGCCATAGCCCTTCCAATGAACCAAATATTGCAGCTTTCCTCTAAATCTCCTGGAATCAATAATACTCTGGACTTCATATTCTTCTTGGCCCTGGACGTCCACCGGCCCAGGAATCACTGGTGTAGTAGTATAACGATTGCACACCAAGGGTTTCAGGAGTGACACATGGAACACATTATGAATGTGCATTGAGGGTGGAAGCTCCAGAGCATAAGAAACCGGATTAATCTTGCGGATAATCTTAAATGGACCAATGAACCGGGGAGCCAGTTTATTGGACGGCACTTGCAAATTGAGGTTTCTGGATGACAGCCATACCCTGTCCCCAACCTGAAATGAGACCGCTGGAAGGCGTCTGCGATTAGCGTGCCGTTGCTGCCGCCTGAAAGACTGACTGAGGGACCTCTGAACCTGTGCCCAAGTGGAACGAAGTCGTGCCAAATGCTCGTCCAAAGCAGGAATCTGCTGCGCCTGAAAGGAGTCCGGGAGCAGACAAGGCTGGAAACCATAATTCACGAGAAACGGGGAGCTCCCGGACAATGAGTTAACCGCACAGTTTCTGGCAAACTCCGCCCATGGCAACAGGTCAGCCCAATTATCATGATGATCGGTGACAAAGCAGCGCAGGAACTGTTCCAGTCCCTGATTGGCACGCTCAGCTGCCCCATTCGTCTGGGGATTGTAGGCGGAGGAAAATGACAATTGGATGCCCATCTGACCACAAAATGCCCTCCAGAACCTAGAAACGAACTGGCTCCCACGGTCGGAGACAATCACTCTGGGTACTCCATGCAGACGGAACACCTCTCTGGCAAAAACTATAGCCAATTCCTGAGCCGATGGAAGGCCAGTCAGAGGCACAAAATGTGCCATCTTAGAGAATCTATCGACCACCATAAGAATGAACGTGTAACCTCTAGATGCCGGTAGTTCTTCCAAGAAGTCAATGGATATATGAGACCAAGGACGGTCTCCGTTAGGCACCGTTGCAATAAGCCCACGGGGAGATGCCTAGGGGTCTTGGCACGGGCACAAGTGGTACAAGCTGCCGTAAAAGCGGCGCAGTCGGCTCTCAACGTAGGCCATCAAAATAGCTGCGAGAGGGACCATACTAGTTGGTCCCTACCAATATGCCCAGCCGCTTTAGAGGCGTGATAAGTCTCCAACAGACGGACACGGAATGACTCATCTATGAAACACTTCCCCACTGGGGTTTCAGGAGGTGCCCGTGATTGTGATGCCAGTATCTCCTCCCCCAGTGGCGAGGCTATGGTGGTACGAATAGTAGCCAGGATCTGATCTGGCTGAATGATGGGTACCGGGACTTCCTCCCTCTCAGTGTCAGAAGCGAACTGACGTGACAACGCATCAGCCTTGATATTCTTTGAGCCAGGAAGATAGGATACTAGGAAATTGAACCGGGACAAAAACAGCGCCCACCTGGCCTGTCGAGAAGACAGTCTTTTGGCTTCAGAGAGATAGGTTAAATTCTTATGGTCAGTAAGAATTAGTACTGGAGTCTGAGTGCCCTCCAAGAGGTGTCGCCACTCCTTTAGTGCAAGTATGATGGCCAACAGTTCCCTGTCGCCAATCTCGTAATGACTCTGGGCGCTGGACAATTTCTTAGAGAAGAACCCACAAGGCATTAAAGTGCCACCTCCCACAGGACGTTGGGAGAGCACCGCCCTAACCCCAACCTCTGAAGCGTCAACCTCCAAAGTAAATGGCAGGGAGGGATTAGGGTGGGACAGTATAGGAGCAGATGCAAAGGCAGATTTCAGGGTAACAAATGCGTCTTCAGCTGCCTCAGACCACTGAGAGGGAGAAGCGCCCTTATGAGTCAAATCTGAAAGTGGTTTTACAATCGTGGAAAAGTTCTTGATGAACTTCCTATAATAGTTCGCAAAACCTAAGAATCGTTGAATGGCCTTTAACCCCTTAGGCCGAGGCCATTGCAGAACCGCTGCCAACTTTTCCTGATCCATGGCAATGCCACTTTTGGATATTATGAACCCCAGGAATGGTACTTGAGATGTATGGAATTCGCACTTTTCTAGTTTACAGAATAACTTGTGCTTACGAAGTCGGAGCAAGACTTCTGAGACATCTTTAATGTGTTGGGCAAGGTTAGCAGAGTGAATCAATATATCATCTAGATATACTACCACACAGGACTGGAGCAGGTCACGTAAAATATCGTTAATCAATTCCTGAAATACTGCAGGCGCATTGCATAAGCCGAATGGCATCACCAGATATTCATAATGCCCTGTTCTGGTATTAAACGCCGTTTTCCATTCGTCACCCTCTTTAATTCTGACTAGATTATAGGCGGCTCGCAAATCAAGTTTAGTAAAGATCGAAGAGCCCTTTAATCTGTCGAATAATTCTGTAATAAGTGGAATGGGATAGGCGTTCTTAGGCATCAGCTTATTCAGCCCACGGTAGTCAATGCAAGGCCTGAGTTCCCCATTTTTCTTTTTTACAAAAAAAAATCCGGCACCAGCCGGAGACGTAGATTTACGAATGATTCCCCTCTCCAGGGCATCTGCGATATACTCCTCCATCGCCTTACTTTCCTCACAAGACAGTGGGTAAGTGCGTCCCCTGGGAGGCACCGCACCTGGAGGCAAATCAATGGCGCAATCGTATGGCCTATGGTCAGGTAATACGCTGGCCTCTCCTTTGCTAAACACGTCACTGAATTGCCCATATTCTGTTGGCACAGCTGGAGAGGTACACATAATCTTAACAGGAAGAGAGAGACAATTCTTGTTACAGTACTCAGACCAAGAGTTAACTTCACACCTTTGCCAGCCAAATTGGGGATTGTGTGCCTGTAACCATGGGAACCCCAAAATAACTGAATGATGCGGGGAACGAATGATCTGAAATCGTATCTGCTCCCTGTGACAAGCCCCCACAGTCATTGTCACTGGGATTGTCTCGAACGTAATGAAAGCAGGATCCAGGGGTCTGCCATCAATGGCCTCTATTGCCCCAGGAGAGTCCTTTTTACATAACGGAATGCCCTGCAAATCAGCAAAGGACTGATCCATGAAGTACCCGGCTGCCCCGGAGTCCACCAATGCTAGGACCTCGATGAACTTATCAGTCCAAGCAAATGCCACCTGGATGGTGGGTTTAGTGGTGCAAGTATCTAGGGACTGTTCAACACCACCTAGGGCCTGTCCCCCAAGGTACCCTAGGTGCGTTTGTTTCCCGGCCTTACAGGACAATTGCGTAATAAATGGCCCGGTTTGCCACAATATAGGCATAAGCCTTGCCTCCTACGATACAGCTTCTCCTCCTTAGTGAGCCTAGTAAAACCTACTTGCATAGGTTCAGTGCTGTCAGCTGTTCGCTCAGGTAGAACGGGTGGTGTGGGTGGGTTAAGGAAATGGTTCTGGCCATAACTCTTTGCTTTGGTCCTTTTAGCCAAGCGTCTCTCCCGGATGCGAGAGTCTATCAACATGACATAGTCAATGTACTCATCCAGCTCGCTGGGTACATCTCGAGCGGCTATCTCGTCCTTAATCTGTTCATCGAGACCCTGAGTAAAGGCAGCAAGTAAGGCCTCATCGTTCCAGCCTACCTCTGCTGCCAAGGTCCGGAACTCGATAGCATACTCGCCCAGAGTGCGTTCGCCCTGCTGAATCTCCATCAGCCTTTTGGCAGCAGAGGCAGACCTGCCAGGAACCTCAAACACACGTCTGAACTTCATCACGAAATCTCTAAAGTTCAGTGTGCAGGGTCTGGCATTCTCCCATAACGGATTTGCCCATGCCAAAGCTTTGCCCGTCAACAGAGATATCATAAAGCCGACCTTACTACGGTCGTTAGGAAATGCCTGGGGTGCCAATTCCAAAAATATCTCCAACTGGTTAATGAAACCTCTGCATAGGGAGGGTTCGCCATCATATCTTAGGGGTAATGGCACCGCTGCCGTTAACCCTCTTGAGTTAGCACTGGGAGTTACAGGGGGATTCCCCGGTGTCACGACTGGGGGGACCACCGGATTAGGACCAGACTTGTCCAAATGTACTGTACGTTCAAGTAACGTTTGTAGAGCCAGTGCCAATTGGTCCAGGCGCTGCTCATGGACATCCATTCTCCAGTGGATGTTCTGAGTATTACTTTCACCCTTACCGTCTGAGGTCATGGCCCTTTCGTACTGTCACGGTTTTTTAGGACTCTCAAACCAGTAAGTGAAAATAAAACACACTTTATTTAAAGTGAATAATGCACAAGTTCGCCCTCTAGAGGCGGTAGGTAATACACAGATCAAGTAAACTGAGATATTACAATAGTAATAGCACAATAGACATAAATGCAAGACAGTATGCACTAGGATGATATGGACCCCCAAGGGGTTAATGTCTAAATAACAGTCTGTCTCAGATGTGGAGGTTTGACACGCCCTGGATGTTAAAAAGGCTGTGCTGTATAGACAATGTTCATCAAGTGCTGAAGATCGAGCTGCCTTGCCAAGGTGTTGGATAGTAAGCAGAATAGGAATCAACTTAGCCCCCACGGGCATAGTTACAGGAACTGCTTTGGTTTGTGCAAGTGCAAATAGCCCCCACGGGCGTAACGGAAACCGGCCGGCAATGCAAGAGCTAACAGCCTCCTCAAGTGTAATCGAATGCTGGGATATGAAAGCAAGAGCCACTAGCCCCCTCGGGCGTAGTACCGGATAAGCCAACACTGAAGCCTTTCTGCCAACACTCTGTGTCACTGATATCGTCGGTAACCAATACTGGAGAGCCTTAAGCGCCCAAACGAACCAAACTATGTGAACACTTTTATTATTATTACTATTATTCTTTATTTATATAGCGCCAACTAATTCCGCAGCGCTGTACAATTGGGGAATAGACATACAGAGGTATTAAATAGTACAATCAGATGTGTAGAACAGGAGGATCAGAGGGCCCTGCTCGTGAGAGCTTACAGTCTAGAGGAAGGTAGGTTTGATACAGAAGGAGTAAGTGCTATTGCGTTTAAGTGCCTCCTGCCACATGAACTGCCAGTCAGTGGGTGGGAGTGAGAAGTGCCATTGAGTGCAGTAGTCCGTGCAAGGGGTGAATCTTGGTGATGATGTTTATGGAGGCAGTTGATAGGCCTCCCTGAAGAGGTGAGTCTTCAGGGAGCGTCTGAAGATTTGAAAGCTGGGGGAGAGTCTAATGGGGCGGGGGAGGGAATTCTACAGCTCAGGTGCAGCACGGGAGAAGTCCTGTAGGCGGGAGTGGGAGGATGTGATAAGAGCTGTGGAGAGCAGAAGGTCATGTGCAGAGCGAAGATGGCGGGCGGGAGTATATTTGGAAATGAGAGATGAAATATAGGGGGGTGCAGTGTTAGTGAGGGCTCTATAAGTTAGCACCAGAGTTTTGAATTTTACTCTGTATGCTAACGGGAGCCAGTGTAGGGACTGACAGAGGGGTGTGGTGTTAGAGAAGCGATGAGTGAGGTAGATTAGTCTTGCAGCAGAGTTCATTATGGACTGTAGCGGGGTTAGTCGGGTGAGAGGCAGGCCAATTAGTAAAGAGTTACAGTAGTCAAGACGGGACATGATGAGTGTTTGGATTAGAATTTTGGTAGTGTCTTCTGTGAGAAAGGGTCAGATTCTAGAGATGTTGCGGAGGTGGAGGCGGCATGAGTTGGAGATTGACTGGATGTGAGGAATGAAGGATAGGGCAGAGTCAAATGTGACCCCCAGGCAGCGTGCTGTAGGGGTTGGTGTGATGGAAGTGTTGTTAACGGTGAGGGTAATGTTTGGGATAAGGCTGGTTGTAGATGGAGGGAAGAGAATTAGTTCAGTTTTGCTAAGGTTAAGTTTGAGTTGATGGGAGGACATCCAGGAAGACACAGCAGACAGACAGTCAGACACTCGGGACAGGAGGGAAGGAGAGAGGTCTGGGGAGGAAAGATATATTTGGGTGTCATCAGCATACAGATGATGGTGAAACCCAAAGGAGTTTATTAGTTTTCCAAGGGAAGCAGTGTAGATTGAGAAGAGCAAGGGTCCCAGTACTGATCCTTGGGGCACACCAACAGACAGTGGGAGGGGTGGGGAAGTGGAGCCGGAGTAGGAAACACTGGAGGAGCGGTTGCCGAGATAAGATGGAAACCAGGAGAGTGCAGTGTTGCAGAGGCCTAGGGAGTGGAGGGCTTGGAGGAGGAGTGGGTGATCGACTGTGTCAAATGCGGCTGACAGGTCCAATAGAATGAGTAGGGAGTAGTGGCCTTTAGCCCTTTGAGTGCCAAGTGGGTACATTGTACGAGTTTGGACAGCTGTACCCGCTGTGCCAAGCTCGTACAATGTACCCACTAAAATGCGGTCACTGCATGAGCCGGTATAACCGGCATGCAGTGGCCGCATTTTAAAAAAAAAAAAATGTGGGCAATCGTGGGGGGACATGAGGATCACTCCTCATGTCCCCCCTGTTATTGATCTCCCAGCCGATCGCGCTGGGAGATCAATAAAAGAAGAGGAGAAGCGCAGCTGAGGCGCAGCTTCTCCTCTTCCTTGTCTCCTACCCGAACTTCCGGGTAGGAGTGGGCGGGACCGGGGGAAGCCTCCCAGCGTCATCAGTGACATGTCACTGATGACGTTGGGGAAGTTTCCCCGGTCCCATTCACTCCTACCGGTGGTAGGAGTGAAAGGCAGGAGAGCTTCTGCTCTCCTGCAGTCGCCAAATTGGTCTCCCCGCCGATAGATCAATTACTTAGGGGACACCAGGAGGGGTCCTGATGTCCCCCACGAGGTCTGAATAGCTAAAAAAAAAAATTAATAAAAAAAAAAAAACAATAGTAACCCTGTGAGTGCCGCAGTGGTCCCCAGCACATTGCTTTGCAATGTGCTGGAGACCCTTGTAGCACTCACAGGGTCTTTTCTTTGGGTTTTTTTTTTTATTTTTTTAAAGACCTCATTGGG
Organism: Rhinophrynus dorsalis; assembly: GCA_037306005.1. NCBI lineage: Eukaryota > Metazoa > Chordata > Amphibia > Anura > Rhinophrynidae > Rhinophrynus > Rhinophrynus dorsalis. Next base: position 189,947,493 of record CM074720.1, on the reverse strand, counting down.
GGGATCAGGGGGGATCCTGATGCCCCTCAATGAGGTCTATTATTAAAAAAAAAATAAATAAATTTTTTTAACCCTGTGTGTGCCACAGGGGGGGGTCAAATGCACCCCCCCCTCCTGTGGCACACACAGGGCTTCTATCATTACTTTGTTACTAGAGATTGTTGGGGGGCCATCAGGATTTGTCCTGATGGCCCCCCAACAAGCTCTGATTACAAAGTAATAATAAAAAAAAAAATTAACCCTCTGAGTGCCAGAAGGGTCCAATGCATTGCTTTGCAATGCGCTGGAAACCCCTTTGGCACTCACAGGGACATTTATTTTGATTCCTTTTTTTTTTTTTTTTTTTTTTAAGACCTCGTTGGGGGGAATCAGAGGGGTCCTGATACCCACCAATGAGGTCCATAATAAAAAAAAAAGTAAAGAAAAAAAAATTAACCCTGTGTGTGCCACAAGGGGGGCCAATGCAGCCCACCTTCTGTGGCGCACACACAGGGCATTTATCATTACTTCGTTATCAGAGATTGTTGGGGGGCCTTCATGATTGGTCCTGATGGCCCCCCAACAAGCTCTGATTACCAAGTAATGATTAAAAAAAAAATTAACCCTCTGAGTGCCAGAAGGGTCCAATGCATTGCTTTGCAATGCGCTGGAGAGCCCTTTGGCACTCACAGGGACATTTATTTTGATTCCTTTTTTTTTTTTTTTTAAGACCTCATTGGGGGGAATCAAAGGGGTCCTGATACCCACCAATGAGGTCCATAATAAAAAAAGTAAAGAAAAAAAATTAACCCTGTGTGTGCCTCAAGGGGGGCCAATGCAGCCCCCCTTCTGCGGTGCACACACAGGGCATTTCTCATTACTTCGTTATCAGAGATTGTTGGGGGGCCATCATGATTGGTCCTGATGGCCCCCCAACAAGCTCTGATTACCAAGTAATGATTAAAAAAAAATTAACCCTCTGAGTGCCACAAGGATCCAATGCATTGCTTTGCAATGCGCTGGAGACCCCTGTGGCACTCTCCGGGTCCCCTGTTTGTGGACATATATATATATTTTTTTACTAAGACCTCATTGGGGAGGGATCAGGGGGTCCTTATGCCCCTCAATGAGGTATATAATAAAAAAAAAAAAAACAAAACCACAAATTAACCCTGTGTGTGCCACTAGGAGGGGAGTTCAATGCCGACCCCCTTCCTGTGGCACACACAGGACTTTTTATCAACACTGGTAGTCACAGATCTCCCATACACACTATCAAACACTGCCCCACCATCCTTGCTCCTCTGCTCATACCCACACACACTGCCTAATCCCTCACCCTCCCACATACTTTGTTACACTTGTAGTCACAGGTCCGCACGTACACCGGCTGACGCCCTAGCTTCTTTCATCTGTTAGCCATAAAATCACACATACACTGTTTGCTTTACCATTTCTGTTTCACTGGTAGCTACGCTCCTGTAGCGTAAATTGGTATGTCAACCCACAGCAGTGGGGTACCATTTTTCTTAGGCTGGCAAGAAGTCCTCCTAGGAAATCCCACGCCATTGAACCATTTTAGTATCTTTGAAGTGACTGATGTGTAAAACAAAATTTTATTTTTTCCTGTAGCACCACATTCTGGAAATAGTTGTGCCAACTAACTTAGGGGTAAAAAGGCAAGTGACCCCTCATTAGATGCGGCAGGTTGTCTTCTTTCCAAAATGGTATGGTTTATCTACCTTTTCTTCAATTCTGAAGGTGTTATAGTCATTTTCGTACAGGCAAGTCAGGTTTGAGAAAATGTTAGAAACATCAGAGGTTGTAGTAGGTGTAGTTTTCTACTTCTAGCACCCCCTAAGGTAGTTCAACTCATACCAATGGGGTGTCATATCATTACTGTACCGAATAAGAGTTCATGACCTGAGATGACCCCACACTCACATGGTTCCATATTCCAATATGATTCACTAAGATCCGTTTAATACAGTGAAATAGATCCAGTCATCAACTGGTTAAGAAAAACGATCATGACTATATTAACACACTTCTTTCCTGTAAAACACCTTCTTCTAGTGAAAAGATCATTGGGAACCATTATATTGTATAATTGTTTATGATTTTATTGTCACTATAATCATTGTACCGAATAAGAGTTCATGACCTGAGATGACCCCACACTCTATTGGATATTCACTATTTAAATGTAGTTTGTAACATTGGCGCGCTAACCAGCGTGGTCATATTAAAGTTTTATTCCTGAGGAAGAAGCGTTAACGCTTCGAAACGCGTTGAATTTATACCTTTCGGAATACCCGAACTGAATTACCCAAGCCAAACGAGAGGAAGCAGACCCCATTTACCAGCCACGTACCGCATCTGTTTACTATCCATACCGGAGACACGAACGGAACAAGGACGGAACACAGAAGCGTACACAACGAGAGAGGATTCCCCTAGCTGATGCGCTATATACCAAAGGGAACTCTGGAGAGAGGATTCCCCTAGCTGATGCGTTATATATCAAAGGAAACTCTGGTGAGCAGACTGTATTAAATGCAATATACGCTTCAGTGTCAAGAATACATTCGGTGAGCACCCACTTAGAGGGGGAAATCTTGAAGTGATTCTCCCCCACTATTACGTTTGTGCTCTACATATGTGCTCCAATACTACATAACGCTGCCCATGTTCCTTGTACATTGACATTGTGGGTTTTTGCTGTTACTCTCATATTTATGCTTAGATTATATTTTTTTATTAGTATTTTTATATATATATTTTTTATCAGTGGTTCTCAATAAACACAGTTTGCCAATATACATTATTATTATTATTATTATCATTTTTGTTTATCCATTTCATCACCTGACAGATTACACTTAGATCTCTGGTGCGTTGTCTTCCCCCTTCCCTTTTTTCTGTTTTATGTACCTGCTCGAGAGGACTCCGGGCAACAGACAACAGCACAGAGTCATAAAAGTCTTTTCCATGTATTAACCTCATCTTTGCTCATCAAATACTAACGCCTCATCCCTACCATCAGATCATCATTTCATCAGACTATTATCCATCCGAACTTACTATTTGAATAAGGGTATTACATGGACTCTGTTCTTTTTCATTTTTTATTTCCCATTTTTTTATAATACTGACGCTTATTACTTTTACCTATACATTATCTTGTGCTTAATACTTGCTACTATCTGTCCAGTCACACATCGATATTTTTATATTGTATCTTCTATTGATATTTTTAATACAATATATATTGGTACTCTTCCTTTCTCCTGAAACTTAACAGTGAGCGCTCCAATTACCCCTTTTTTTCTGTCAGTATTGGGGTAAGAAGGCAAGTGACCCCTCATTAGATGCGGCAGGTTGTTTTCTTTCCAAAATGGTATGGTTTATCTACCTTTTCTTCAATTCTGAATGTGTTATAGCCATTTTTGTACAGGCAAGTCACATTTGAGAAAATGTTAGAAACATCAGAGGTTGTAGTAGGTGTAGTTTTCTACTTCTAGCACCCCCTAAGGTAGGTCAACTCATATCAATGGGGTGTCGTTTGACTCCTAAGAGCACTAGCTAATGAATGCAGTTGAAAATTCCATGGTTTTTACAAAGTTCCATACATTTGAAGGGGCAGAAATGTAAGAAAATGCCTTTTTTTTTCACTAGCGCCACCTCCTGGAAGCATTTGTGCATACCAGCCTTTGGGTAAGAAGGCACGTGACCCCTCATTAGATGCGGAAGGATGTTTTCTTTCCAAAATGGCATTGTTTCTCTACCTTTTCTGCATATCTATTATGGTTATAACCATTTTAGTGCAAGCAGATAATTTCAAAAACAAAAGTGTCAGGTTTACGTACGTGTTCCTAGCACCCACATATTCTATGTTAACCCACACAAATAGGCTACCATTTTTCTCATGTTGGTAGCAGGTACTGAATACAGCAGGAAATGTTATGGTTTTCAAAGATTTTAGTATCTTTGAAGTGGTGGAAATGTAAAAAAACATGTATTTATTCCCATAGCGCCACCTTTTGGAAATATTTGTGCACTTCAGCCCAGGGGGTAGAAAGGCAAGTGACCCCTCATTTGATGCGGGAGAATGTCTACTTTCCAAAATGGTATACCTTTTATACCTTTCCTTCATGTCTCTAACAGTTATGGACATTTTAGTACAAGCCGCCATTTTCGAAGAAGCAAACAGGTAGGTGTAGTGATGTGCTTCTGGCACCCCTAAGATAGGTCGACTCATTCCAGTGGGGTGTCATTTTTCTCCTAAGAGCACTAGCTAATGAATACAGTTGGAAATGCCATGGTTTGCACAAATTTCAGTACATTTGAAGGGGCAGAAATGTAAGAAAATGCCTTTTTTTTTCATTAGCGCCACCTTCTGGAGGCATTTGTGCTCTCCAGGCTTGGGGTAACAAAGCAAGTCACCCATCAATAGATGCGGCAGGGTGTCTTCTTTTCAAAATGGTATGGTTTGTGTACCCTTTCTTCACTTCTGTAGTTGTTATAACCATTTGGGTACAGACAAGTAATGTTTGAGAAAATGTTAGAAAAATTTGAGGTTGTAGTAGGTGTCATTTTGCACTTCTAACGCCCCCTGAGGTAGTTAAACTCATACCAATGGGGTGTCATTTTTCTCCTAAGAGCACTAGCTAATGAATACAGTTGGAAATACCATGGTTTGCACATATTTCAGTACATTTGAAGGGGCAGAAATGTAAGAAAATGCCTTTTTTTTTTCATTAGTGCCACCTTCTGGAGGCATTTGTGCACTCCAGGCTTGGGGTAACAAGGCAAGTCACCCATCATTAGATGCGGCAGGGTGTCTTCTTTTCAAAATGGTATGCTTTGTGTACCCTTTCTTCACTTCTGTAGTTGTTATAACCATTTGTGTACAGACAAGTAATGTTTGAGAAAATGTTAGAAAAATTTGAGGTTGTAGTAGGTGTCATTTTGCACTTCTAACGCCCCCTGAGGTAGTTAAACTCATACCAATGGGGTGTCATTTTTCTCCTAAGAGCACTAGCTAATGAATACAGTTGGAAATACCATGGTTTGCACATATTTCAGTACATTTGAAGGGGCAGAAATGTAAGAAAATGCCTTTTTTTTTCATTAGTGCCACCTTCTGGAGGCATTTGTGCACTCCAGGCTTGGGGTAACAAGGCAAGTCACCCATCATTAGATGCGGCAGGGTGTCTTCTTTTCAAAATGGTATGGTTTGTGTACCCTTTCTTCACTTCTGCAGTTGTTATAACCATTTGTGTACTGACAAGTAATGTTTGAGAAAATGTTAGAAAAATTTGAGGTTGTAGTAGGTGTCATTTTGCACTTCTAACGCCCCCTGAGGTAGTTAAACTCATACCAATGGGGTGTCATTTTTCTCCTAAGAGCACTAGCTAATGAATACAGTTGGAAATACCATGGTTTGCACATATTTCAGTACATTTGAAGGGGCAGAAATGTAAGAAAATGCCTTTTTTTTTCATTAGTGCCACCTTCTGGAGGCATTTGTGCACTCCAGGCTTGGGGTAACAAGGCAAGTCACCCATCATTAGATGCGGCAGGGTGTCTTCTTTTCAAAATGGTATGGTTTGTGTACCCTTTCTTCACTTCTGTAGTTGTTATAACCATTTGTGTACAGACAAGTAATGTTTGAGAAAATGTTAGAAAAATTTGAGGTTGTAGTAGGTGTCATTTTGCACTTCTAACGCCCCCTGAGGTAGTTAAACTCATACCAATGGGGTGTCATTTTTCTCCTAAGAGCACTAGCTAATGAATACAGTTGGAAATACCATGGTTTGCACATATTTCAGTACATTTGAAGGGACAGAAATGTAAGAAAATGCCTTTTTTTTTCATTAGTGCCACCTTCTGGAGGCATTTGTGCACTCCAGGCTTGGGGTAACAAGGCAAGTCACCCATCATTAGATGCGGCAGGGTGTCTTCTTTTCAAAATGGTATGGTTTGTGTACCCTTTCTTCACTTCTGTAGTTGTTATAACCATTTGTGTACTGACAAGTAATGTTTGAGAAAATGTTAGAAAAATTTGAGGTTGTAGTAGGTGTCATTTTGCACTTCTAACGCCCCCTGAGGTAGTTAAACTCATACCAATGGGGTGTCATTTTTCTCCTAAGAGCACTAGCTAATGAATACAGTTGGAAATGCCATGGTTTTCACAAATTTCAGTACATTTGAAGGGGCAGAAATGTAAGAAAATGCCTTTTTTTTCATTAGCGCCATCTTCTGGAGGCATTTGTGCACACCAGGCTTGGGGTAAGAAGGCAAGTTACCCCTCATTAGATGCGGCAGGTTGTCTACTTTTCCGAAATATATAGTTTTATATAGTTATTCCACTGTTTTAGGGTAGTTTTACCACAAAAACCCTAGAATGCGCATATTAGTTTATAAAGTTGAAAATGTCATTTTGCGCTGCTGGTGATTAGGGCTCTACGCTAGCCATGGACGTAGGTAAAACTATACAAATTTGGTATTTTTTTACTCAGGGGACTCGAGGCTTTTTCAAATAATTGAAACTTTTTCAATCAAGGTAAATATTTTTGATACATAGTATGTGATTTTAGCAAAATGAGTAAATTTTCACTTTTTTTTGTCATTATGACATCATAGCTTTTTGCACGATGTAAAATTCTCTTCATGTAAGGTATCACAAGAAAGCTCAATTCGTTCTGAAAAAAACAATATATAGTTTTCCATATGTAACTAAAAATCCCCAGAGGAAATCAAGCCTAAACGGAAGGATAGCAAAAATGTTGAAAAAGTGTCTGGCCTGCAGGGTTCAGAAAATGGCCCGAGCCTCTGGCACTGAAGGGGTTAGACTTGGCTGAGAGCAAGTCATTGGCCACTTTAGTGAGGGCAGTCTCAGTGGAGTGATGAGGGCGGAATCCGGATTGCAAGGGATCTAGCAGGGAATGGGAGCAGAGGAATTTAGTGAGCCGGTTATATGCAAGGCGCTCGAGAAGCTTGGAGGCAAACGGGAGTAGGGAAATTGGCCGGTAATTTGACAATGAGTTTGGGTCCAGGGAGGTTTTTTTTAGGATGGGAGTGATTAGTGCATGTTTGAAAGAGGATGGGAAGGTGCCGGTTGACAAAGAGAGGTTGAATAAGTGAGTAAGGATTGGAGTTAGTAGAGGGGAGAGTTCTTGGGTGAGCTGAGATGGGATTGGGTCGAGAGGGCATGTGGTTAGGTTTGAGCGAGTGAGGAGAAGGGAGACTTCATCCTCAGTGACAGGTGGGAAGGAGCTTAGTGTGTATGTGGGAGAGGCGACAGGGCTGGGCTGGCTGGGTGGGGGTGGTAGTGATGAAATGTCATGTCTGATAGATTCAATCTTGTTCTTGAAGTGGTTGGCGAGATCTTGGGCAGAGAAGTTAGTGGAAGGTGTTTGTGTTGGTGGGTTTAGAAGAGATGTGAAGGTTGAGAAAAGGTGTTTGGGGTTGGAGGAAAGATTAGAAATTAGAGAGGAGAAGAATGACTGTTTAGCCAGGGAGAGGGCAGAGCTATACGAACGGAGAATGAATTTGTAGTGTGTGAAGTCGGCTGTGGAGCGCGATTTCCTCCAGTGCCTTTCAGCAGTGCGTGAGCACCTTTGGAGGTATCGCGTTAGTCTTGTGTGCCAGGGTTGTAGTGGGGTTGTGCGTGGGTGGCGTGGAGTTGCAGGTGCAGCGATGTCAAGGGCTGAAGTGAGAGTGCTGTTGTAGAGAGCAGTAGTTTTGTCTGGGCAAGTAAGTGTGAGGATGGGGTTGAGGATAGGCTGCAGGGAGGTGGAAAATTGTTGCTTATCAAGAGAATGTAGATTTCTCCGCATGCGCTTGATTGTGGCGGGGGTGATGGGTTTGCGTGGTATGATGAGGTTACCGGTGAGGAGGTGGTGGTCAGAGAGGGGAAAGGGGACATTAGAGAAGTTGGAGACCGAGCAGAGGTTAGTGAAGATCAAGTCGAGGGAGTGACCATCACTGTGTGTGGGAGAGCTGGTCCACTGCGATAAGCCTAAGGAGGTTGTTAAGGAGAGGAGTTTGAGGGCAGGGGGGGTGTTGTGATTATCTATAGGGATGTTGAAGTCACCCATGATGAGAGTAGGGACATCAGAGGACATGAAGTGAGGGAGCCAGGAGGTGAAGTGATCAAGGAATTGTGCAGTGGGACCAGGTGGCCTGTATATGACAGCGACACGCAGGGGGAGGGGAGAGAAGAGGCGAAGTGTGTGAGCTTCAAATGTAGGGAAGGAAAGAGAGGGAACAGTGGGGAGTACCTGAAATATATGGTTAGGGGGCAGCAGGATGCCTACTCCCCCTCCCTGCCTGTTGCCAGGCCTCGGTGTGTGTGTGAATTGAAGGCCTCCATATGAGAGTGCGGCAGTGGAGGCAGTGTCTGATGATGTGAGCCAAGTTTCAGTGATGGCAAGGAGGTTTAGGGAATGAGAAATGAACAGATCATGAACAGCTGTTAGTTTGTTACACACAGAGCGGGCATTCCAGAGACCAAAACAAAAGGGGGGGGGAGGTTAGGTGACGGGGTACGGTTATTAGATTGTGAGTGTTGCGTGTGTGAGTGGGTTCTGTGGTCCAAGAGAGAATGGAAGGGGGGCCTGGGTTAGGTGAGATGTCACCTGCAGCAAGTAGGAGGAGAAGGGACAGGGACATAAGGTGAGAGTGAGATTTGAAGCAGTGGGGCTTTTTTGCAGGGGTAGAAGGAGATGGTGGTGATAGGGAGCGGAGGAATGAAAAAAGTTCATGGGAGCAGAGAAGTGGTGAGTGAAGAATTGAGGGTGCAATGTGAATGGCGTGACACTTAATGTGGACACAGGAGGAGGAGAGTCTTATGCAGGTGAGAATGGCGATGACAAAACAAGGAGTTAATTTGCCCATAGTTGGGTTAATGAATGGGGCAGTAGAGATGTGCAACAGTCAGTAATCCAGGAGAGTACAGATGACTTGGCAGTCAAGGGTCAATCCACGGAGCAGAGGGTATAGGTGCCAGGGATGGTGAGGAGTCAGTAGCAGAACTGCAAAGTACTTGGTGAGGGTAGGAATCAGTGCAGGGTTAAATGAAGTAGTCCAATGATGATCAGGAGAGGCAGAAGTTGTAATGGTTAATGGTGGCTGGAAATCCTGGTTTCTTGCATCAGGTGGTCAGTAGTTTCAGTAGAGGAAGCAAATGTCAGTGCTTGGTGGAAATGACTGTTTCTTCATTCTGAATTCAGCCTGTTTACTTGCCTCTTGTCTTTAGGCGGCTGCAGCAGCTGTCTCTCTCTTGTCCAACTCTCTTGCCTAACTCTCAGTACTTAGATAAAGATGTACTTTGAGAAAGGTGCCAACTGCTACCCCTGGCAAATGCCACCCCAGGCAAATGCCACCCCTAACTGGGCCTGAATATATAGTAACTGGAGTCCCTAAGAACACTGAATGACTGACAAGAACACTGAATGACTGACAAGAACACTGATGCAATGGTGGACTAGAGTTGCCGACGGAGAGCGGCCAACTCAGCAGCAGTATCACGGGTAACTAGGCTCGTAAGGGAGATAGAGAAAGTGACTACGAGGCAGCACTGCAAGAGTTAAAAGGCACGTTTACTCGAGGCTTCAGCGCTACTGCAAGGCTCTGCATGGAGAGGAAGGCCCACAGATATATACACAGCTCTGCACAAATAACGAGGCACAGCACTTAATCGAGGGAAGCACCAGGCAAGGCAGTCACACTGACGCGGGCAACAGAGACTGAAAATGTCGCGGCGGCGACAACTGGAACGCAGGTCACTGGAACAAGCTGGAAGTCGATCTTCGGAGCAGGAAGTCAGCCGGGCCGGGTCGGAGCACGTAGGAGGCAGTCATACAAGCCGGGTCATACACAAGCAGGAACGTCAGTCTAGCCGGGTCAGGATCCAAGGGCGGTACGCAGACGAGCCAGGTCATACACAAGCAGGAACACTGGAGAATGGTCAGGACAAGCCGAATCGGTACACAGGAACTCAGAATACAGGAACACAGCAACAGCACTACTGGCTCAGGAACACCACGAAAGGGCCTCTGACAGATGTGATAGCCAGGTATAAAAAGGTCATCAGGAGGCGGGTCAAACCCAGTCAGCAAATCAGGAACAGCACAACTGAGAGTGACAGGAATCACGGGCACTGTGATAGCAGGGTGTCATTGGCCTAGTCCTCTGTTACTGCTTTGGCAGAATGCAAGTGTCCACCTCCGTTACTGCTCCTGCAGAGTGCAAGTGATTGTCTCCGGTACTGCTACGGCAGTGAGTTATTGGTCTAGTTTCCGTTACTTCTCTGGCAGTGTTCAAGTGTCAGTCTCCGCTACTGCTACGGCAGTGTTCTCTATACACTATTCCTGTTGTACTCTGGCAGTTCACATTTGTTCTGCTAGCACTAAGCATCCTGAAGCTCTCTATAGGGGAAGAGCTCTATCACAGAACTCTCAACACATGGGACTGTTTACACTCCTTGAATACCTTTAACCCATGCAGTACAGTCAGTATATACTACTATGTACCTTATGGTTGTAGTGGACCTGTGTGGGCATATATATTGTTAACCTGTCGTGTGTCTGTATTATACTGCCTGTATACTACAGGACCTGTGTGGGTTCTTATCTTATTGTGATTTCAATAAAACCACTGTGTCTGTGTGTCAAACAAACCGTTACATTGATGCTGACTATAGTTGCCCGATTATTCTAATTTGTTTGTTGGTAGACCAGATTTTTGTTGCAGTTAGACCTTGGATTGTGTATTCTTTGTATTGTCCTTCCAGTTATTTATTCTTTGGCTTAAGTTTACTGACTACGGATTCTGCTTATATCTGAACCCCTTACCTCCTGTGACCTCGGTTTGGCTCCTTTCACTTCAACAGGTACCTTCGTATTTTGGGTCTTTGGGCCTTGGAGGTATATTGTATACACTATTCTACCTGTGTTGTCTGTTTACTTTCGATCGAGGCAACAGGTGCTACTTAGTGTATTTACATGCTCACACCCTGTTGCTGCCTTCTACCTGGGCATTCGTGTTTGTCTTGGTGGCCTCTGGCCATCTCTGCTTGACAGTGTGTTTCCACTGCAGGGCAAGATGAAGCCGGAGTGTAACCTCTCTCAGTGGTCCCAGCTCTCTGCATTATGGGGTCTCCTACTATAGCTTGTTTCTTGGTCTTGGTGTCGGAGTTTGCAGGGGTGAGTCGTTATAGTTCTCCTGGTCGATCAGTTACCCTCACTTGGTTAACCCTATACGACTTTGGGTGTGAGTCATACAGTCACTTATTGATCACTAGGTGGTGGTAGCGTCCCGCTCTGTTCTGTCTATGGGGATTACGAGAATTTGTCGAAACTAGTCATACTCTATTTGAACCGCGGTGGTACATTGCACTGGTCATTTCAGTCGTACTTGATTCAGTTGCAGGTTATTTTCCTCATTCCTTGTCAGATACTCTTCGACTACCAGTCGTAGATATTCCTCCCTGACATCAACTGGATTATATCTGATTTCTGGTCATAGCTCCCTTAGGGGTTTGCTCATTGCTATCTGCATCCTGTTTTCTCTCACTTTACTTGTTGAGGGAGAATCTGTTGGCATTCCTGTCTTCTGCACTGAGATCCTTCCACACAGGACTCTGAGTGTACGGTACATCTGTTGTAGACTCCTTAGGCCAGCGCAACAAACCAAAAACCTCTGAACAGGACAGAATGTTGCGGAAGAGATTTCCCCTACTCAGACATTTTCTCAGAGAAGCCAGGGGTTACCCATTTAATAGAGTACAAGATCATAACAGAGCCATGGTTTAAAATACAATTACACCCATATAGATTACCTGAAAAGAGAAAAGAATGTGTCCATAAAGAATCCAAGACATGTTACGGTTGGGGGTTATAGAAGAGTCAGGATGTGACTGGCGCAGTCCCATAGTTTTAGTGTCCAAACCTGATGGGAAAATATGGTTCTGTGTGGGCCTTTGGAAGGTCAACGCCCTGTCACAGTTCCACGTGTACCCAATGCCCAGAATTGATGAGTTGCTTGATTCCCTGAATGAGGCAAGGTACATTTTTATGCTGGACTTGACAATAGGCTTTTGAAAGATTCCTTTGGAGAAACACTCCAGACACAAAACTTCCTTTGCTACACCTATGGGTCTGTATCAGTTTTTCAAAATGTCATTTGACTTGCACAGAGCCCAGGCTACTTTCCAGAAACTGGTGGATATGGTCTTATACACCCATAAGGACTTTTAGTAAATCACTGGAGAGTCTATGTTAAAAGGCTGAAGGTAATCCTCAGGCCTTTAAGGGAAGCTGGAGTGACTGCAAGTCCTGGAAAATGCTCTTTGGGAAAGGCAGCAACCAAATTCCTTGGCTATGCAGTTGGGGTGTGGGAAAATCAGGCCATTGCAGGACAAAGTAGCAGTCCTGAGGGATGTCTCAGTGCCAGAAATAAAGACGCAACTTTACTCTCTACTGCGTTTTGCAGGGTATTATCTTTGCTTCATTCCTCATTATTCCACTCTCACACCACCCTTAACAGACTTTTGTAAAAGAGTACCCCTACTAGAGTGATATGGTCTAGGGACTGTCAGGTGTAGTTTGAGGAGATACAGTGATGTCTTGATTGCACAAAACCATTCATGGTCAGACGGATGCCTTGTATTGGGTCTTTTGGCAGTTCTATCCCAACATTTTGAGGGAGTGGAAGATTCAATCCTCTTATGGAGTTGGAAGCTATTTCCTGGGAAGACCCGCTACTCTGTGATATGGAAGGAGTGCCTGGAGGTGAAATGGTCCACAGAAGTTTTGTGGCATTATTTGGCTGGAGTCCATTTCACTCTGGTAATGGCCCAACTTGGTTACACACCATGAAATATTCAAATTCTCAGTTGACGTGATGGTACATGGTCCTGCAGGCCTTATCATTTGACATCACACATAAGCCTGATCAGGAAGATGCCAATGCTGACTTCTTTTTGTGAGAAGGTGTGGAGGGCCGGGTTTCTCATGTGCACAATCCGGGTCACATGCTAACAGGGGAGGAGTGTAACAGGGTTACTAGCTGTTACAGGGTTAACACCTGGGTATAACCATGTTAGGTTAAGTGTAACAAGGTTACTGGTTACCACACAGTTAAAACCTGTTTGTACCTATGCTGGGTTGATGAGCTTCAGCAACTGCTCATTTACAGGTATGTGTCTGAGAACTCAGTCTGTGCTATTTTAGGGGAGATTGCTTCCAGTTAATTCTGCCAGCACTCAAACTACAACCTGCCAACTTTTATTGACCTGGACTGAGTACTGTGTTTTCTCTCCTTAACTGAAAGAATTTTGCTTAAAGATATTTGTTTTTTCTGTTTCTGGCTGAATAAAAGCCTATCTTTCCTTTCAAACAAAGCTAGCTTCCAGTCTCTGTTTCAGGTGTAATCCACAAATATTATTTCTCCCAATTGTTGTTTTTAATTTTGTTTTGTTGTATTTGAAATTCAATAATTTATTCAGAATATGTTTTGGGGTTTGCTTTGGTAGGGGGTAGTAGAGTTTGATGTGAAGCCATTTTTAATATATATATCTGATGTAGTTCAATTGCTTATAATAATCAATATCCATTTGATGTTGGCCTAGTAAAGGTTAATTATATTCCACATACAGAGCATTCAAATAGCCCCCTTCTTTTTTTATGTTGTACTGATGAAACATTCCTTAGGATCTGTGAAATGCGTAGAGTTTTTTTGTTTTTTTTTGTTGCTAAAATTTTGTTGCATGTTTCATCCTATAGTGAATACAATAAGCTATTAGATGTACATAGTTCACATAGAGAACATTAAGGAATGTGCAGTTACAGAGCTGATCCACTCCAAATCGAACTTACTGTACCAGTTCTACTACCAATTGTAAGATGTTGCCAAAAGTAAAAAAAGGAACAGAAAAATAAAATAATAATTAAATCTAATAAATAACAGATAATTTGAAGTTATCTGCAAGTTTCATGGGTTACATGAGAGAAATAATTTAGTCACTTAAAGTGGTCAAAGACATCAGGTTTTTGTGTATAGTTGTTAATTAATAATTATTGTTTTAAATCTCATAGAACAATCCACATTTTAGATATTCCTGTTGTTGTGTGGCCAGGCATGTTTAGAAATGACTCTAATAAATTAATATATTTCCACATCTACTTTTTTATTTCATAGGGACATGGCCCATGCACCCTGGCAAAACTGAATTTAAAAAAATCTGTAAATTGTTTTGGATGCATAGAGATATCAAGTCATTTATTTTTTGGTTTTAATCACTAGTTTCATTAGAATCAGCATTTGAACCAGTGTTGTGGTTGAATCCACTAGTACACCGTAAATGTGAGTGTGCTTACCTATGAATTAATTTATATTTCTTTTCTCTATACTTCCACCATACTCTTTGTTTCAGTATTTGAAATAGCTGTGTTCCTTTTGAATGATAGTATTATTGTACCCTTTAAAACACTGGAAAGGGCAAGGTAGACTGTTTTTTTATTTTTGTTTGTTTAGTTTAAGAAGTTTATTGAAAATCTTAAAAGAACAAGTATCTAAAATGTTACAAGAACAAGGAGAGATACCAACAATAAGTTCAAATGCAAATTAACATTCAAATTAAGTAGCTGAGAAGGAGTAGGCATAAGAAGAGTTGAGGGGTCAGCGTACAGATTCTAAAGTTAAACCCAAAGATGTGGTTAGGAGGTTTCGGTGTTGGGGGGAGGGAAAGACCTTATGGCCCATAGAGGGTACATATGAGTGGCTCTGAAGAAGACCCAGAGTTTGACTTGGAGGTAGGCCCGTCATACGGCTTTAGGGGAGCCTAAGGTGGATGAGATATGTTCTAGGGAAGTTAATCCTGAAGGGGGGGAAGGGAGGCCAGATTAAACAAATCATGGGTTCTGTATGATTTAAAAGCATTGTTGAACATGCCATGTGGAATGTCCAGGTTGTCGACGATAGATGATAATGGTGAAGGTCTGGGCGGTATCTGGTGGACCTGATTCTCTAGCTTCCATATATGCAACATATGACCTAGTTTAACATGTGAAAGGCAGGTGTCTGGGGGAGAGCTGGAGTGAGACCAAAGTGGTTGTATGGGAACCTCTGAGACCATAATGGTCCAATATTTGAGTGAAGAGTGTCAGAAATCAAGGAATTTGGCAACAGCAGCTGCACTATAGTAACATTCCAGATCCGGACGATCAACACTGCCTTGACTAGGTGGTCAGGATAGAATTTCATGTCTAAATCTTTGAGTTTTATGAGTCCAAATGGACTTGATGGTAGAGTGCTGGGCAGAAAGCAGAGAGGTAGGGATATGTATCTGTAGAAGGCAGACTCTTTTAATGGTCCCCCAAAAACATGTTTTTTATTATTTTAAACTGAAGTGCCCTGAAGTGCACCCTTTTTTGGAAGTGGAGACTTTCCTCTTTCAAACAAGGTACTCTTGTTCCTAAAAGTACAGAAGTTCCAGAGAGAGGGATGTTTTTAGGGGCGCCTCCATATCTATAAACATTTTTATCTTTTTTCATGCCAGGTGTTCAAGTGGTACATATGAGCTTATATGGGGCTAAGATAGCTCTCCAATTGAGCAGCCCTCCCCATTCATCTGTCTTTATTTATTGTTCACACAGGTTAATTAGTTGATTCTTTTTGGAATTTGTTCTTATTTTTACTTTTTTGTTGAATACGTTTTTATTGAGAGGTTGGGTAATGTAGTACAAAAGCAGCATAGAAAGTACACAATTTACAATACAATAAAGGATATAACAGAGTATATCACACAAACAGGGGTATCAAAACAGTTATAAAATGATACATTCATGAATGAAAGATAAAGTTATTCAACCTAATTTTCAGACGAGGAAGAGAAAGAGAGAAAGGAGAGAGGATAATAGTGGGCTAGAGAAGAACAGACTAAGGCATAGACGAGTAAGAGAAGGAAGACCAAAACGATAAGAAAAGATACAAAGGAAGAGGTGAGAGTAAAGTGAAAGGAGATGGCTCTCGTGGGTATGGTGTAGCGGGTAATGCAAAAACTTTTCGTGGATAGAATCAAGTCCCGTCACTAAGGGTCAGTTGAAGATTCATCCAATTTTGAGTCATAGTAGACAATTCTTCCGGGTCTTTTCCCTGTCTCACCCAGGCTAATCGAATGAACAGGAGTTGTTCTGTTACTTTAGAGGCCCACCTTGACAAGGAGGGAGTAGAAGATGATTTCCAGTTCAACGGACTCATGGCTTTGGCCACATTCAACTTTTACTTTTAATTAATTTATTTACTTTCATTATTTATTTGATTACACTTTTTTATTATTATTCTGTAGTGGTTATAATATAATCTTTACCTTGACTATCTCTAGTGAGGTCACTCTTAAAACTAAGCATGTCTGGTGAGGGTAAAGTAGGGAGAGTGTTTCCTCCTCCGGAGTGCAAATGCCCTGCCCCCAGTGGGAGGATACTTTACTCCACGGTCACACCTGGGAACCTTCTCCTGTTTGGTGCCTGAAGAAAACACTGGGTTAGGGGTAGGAGTGTCCAAATTATGCAATTAGCAGCATTGTGTGGGTGGGGCTTAACTTGAAATGGACTGGAAAGTGGGTAGAACAGTGTGAGAGTGGGTGGAATTGGTCGGGTTACCACCAAACTCAACCAGTCAGACAATGAGCCTCTGTTCCTAGAAACCCGGTAACACACTCTGAGGCTCTGTGGCAGATCCAGAGGGGTTCCAGTTATGCCCATGGTTACTGTGCTCCACAGTATAGGAAAGAGAAATTCTTACTTAGTCAAGAGTGGTATTTAACCCTTTGAGTACCAGAGGGGTACGCAATACTGGCACTCAAAGGGTTAACTAATTGAATGTTATGAGCCATCTTTAGCATATTTCCCAAATGCACCTCTTTGGGCCTTTTGTCCCTCTTTCCTACCCTGATGTCCCTCTTTTTAGGAGTTCAGACTCGGTGGTGTGTATATAAGCAAATCACATCATTCCATAGCAGTAAAACTCACATTAATGTTTACTTAAACTTCAGTATATGTGTTCATAAATTAGTCTGTGTAAATAAAATGATTTGGTCTTGTTCTAAATCATTTCTTCAGTTACACAGAGGTGTCAATATGTCATGAATTAACTTAAAGATTCTCTGTAATGCTGTCACACCAAATGGGCATCTGATAGTGACCATTCTGGTTTTGAAGCAGTCAGTTTCAGCCTCTGTTAGTGCTTAGTGCAAAAAATATGTGATGTGCTAGGACCATCATCGGTTCTTTCGGGAAGTTTACCGGTGACGGTCCTAGCACGTCACCAGCCTTTAAGGGGTTAAAAATATAGAGAATAATCAGAGGTTTATATTGCCATTACTATCTCTTTAAAAGCTCAATTTAATTCAGCAGTGTTTTCTATGAGTTAATGGTGCAGTTGCTTAAAGTGCAACTGTCACATTCCAACTCCCCACCCCCAATTGATTTATACCCCCCACCAAGTTAAAGAAACTGCACAATTTTAATATTTGTCCCACATATGGTGAATATCTACCTTTGGTTTCTTCATTAGTAAGAGGGAGAGTGCTGCCATCTTGATGATGTGAAGAATGATTGGCAGTGCTCTCCCTCTGAGGATCTGCCTGTCCTCCACTCTAAGCCGTGAAGGCCACACACTGTACAGAGAGAGGTAGGCCAAACACTGAAGAAATATAAAAGCAGCCATTGGATTCATGTATACTTATGACACTTTCCCTTGGTTTGTGTCTCCCTATGAGATAGTAGAGTACTTTGGATGTCAGTGTTTCCTTTACAGATATTCAATGTATCCAGCTAAAATGCAGAAAAGCGCGCAGATTGTAACCATCTAAATGCCAGAGAAGTACACAGTGCATTACAATTCATTGTGTACGTATCTGGCATTCAAAAGGTTAAATTCTGCCCGCTTTTCTGCATTTCAGCTGGAGCCAGTGAATATCTGTAGTCTCATTATCCATCTTTTGCTATGTCGTGCGCAAAGGGAGTTATGTGAATTTGTTCCCAATGTGCTTTACATTTTATGGATAAGTGATCCACTTTTGCATTCAGTGTTCCAAATATTCAGAGAAATACTCCTCTCCACTGCTCTCCTCCTCCCCAGTGTCCTTTATCTCTGCCATTCTCCCGTTTTGTAGCTTAACCCTTCTAGTGCTACAGTTATCCAACGCATTGCAACACAATGCATTGGATACATCTCTGGCACCCAAAGGGTTAAATGTGCCACGCATCCCAGGAGAAAATTGTAAAAAGTGTAACATGTTAAGATAAGAACACCAAAGCTGCTTCTGTCTTTGTCAGCACAATCCCCAGCACTGGAAACATTTGCCGTTTGTCAAGGCATTCAGTGAGCAGTTCTTCATTTACTGCCATGTCCCATGCTGTGCTTGCTAGCCCTTTAACCCTTTGAGTGCCAGAGGAGTACACAATGCGCACACTTTAATTTTAATATTGTGGCCGCACTCTTTCTGTCTGTAGGTGGATTAGCTCTCTGAAGCTCTGACTCCGTATGCAACTACCTGCCAGGGGAGATGGTGGTCAACGCTGTACTTTGTTCCTCTTCCTCTCCCCATGGTAGGGTGCATGAAGAGGAACTGGATATTCCTGTCCTGGGCTTTGCATTCCAGTGTGGAACAAATATAATCATGTTTATCCTGGAGAGCGTAGGAGGTGGAGTTATAAGCCCGGCAGGACTCCTGGAAGCTACAGCTTTTCAGGAGAGGTAAGAAACTGCCACTTTTATTCATGTGTTTTGTGTAGTTTTGAGGGGGAAGGCCTCTGCCTCGAACGCGTGCCAAGCCAGCACTAGTTAAAGGCAGCTTTTAGGATGGGTTTGCATGAGGGGATACAGTTATGCTTTAAAGCCTGTATTAATAAAAGTTAAATTTTATTATTTAATCTGGACCCACTAGTGATGGCTACCACTCATAAGTCTTCTTCCTCGAAGAAAAAAGGGTCTTCAGACATTCAGGAGGACAAGACTCCCCAGAAAGATTGTGATACGAAGTTGGCTGAATCTGAGATATCCAAACTGTGTCAGAAATGCAAAGCATGCCATCAAGTCTACTACTTCCAGGTAAAGATAGCACCTGGATGATCCAGACAAAGGTACATTTCTGAGGATGGAGGAAATAGAGGAGCCACAGGGTATACAGGATGCTTTATCAGAGTATTCATCAGGGGCTCGATTCAGTTCCCACCGTTAAAAAAAATTAGCCAACTGTAGTTTTGCTAGCAAAGTAAGCCATCCAATAACCCATGATGTGATGTGATGTGATAAGCAGATACATTTACCGGTGAAAATTATGCACTTATTCTCGGCCTACAGCACACAACAAAGCTTAAAAACCCCCACTGAACAAACTTAAGCAGGGAACCAACATATCACACAACACTTAGCACAATGAGAGGAATGGCAAAATTAACCTCTGGAATGTCCTGAAAATTTGCATGCATGGACAACCAATATTAACCCATCAACCTCAGACAAGGGGTTCACAAGGCAACCCCCAAACAATCCATGCCACAGTATTCCAGCACAACACATACCAAAAGATAAATCCACACAACATAATATGCACACTCGGCAATCATTAAGCAACCCAAGCCTGCCTGTGCAACATCACTAGTCAGTGAAGACCCAAGATGCATCGGACAGCATAACGCATGCACCTGACAGGTAAACCGCAATAACAACAGCCACACCCTACCATTGGTTTCTCCATACCTAATGACCACGTCTGGACAACACCCCACCACTGTCTTAAAGGGACATCTCGCCATCCGCAGACATGGAGCTTTTACAGTAAGATTTCAAGCATTATGTTTCCATTGCAATACCTGCAAAGACATCAGAGAAGGGTACATGTAAGGGTTAGGGAGCCCTAGCAACCCCCAAGCACACCTGCACATCTTCAGCCTGTTGCAGCCGCTGGTGCTCCAGTTGGCGAGACAGACAAAAGCCCGTCTACACTTGGGGGACCAGAACAGGCAGCAGCACCTCAGCTGCCGGAACCGGATCACCCACAATTGCCAGAGGGATCTGTGGAGCAGCACAGGGAGGACAGGCAACTGCAAAGACCCAGAATATTCAACACAAGGGTCAAACTCTTCTGCATGACTGAGCTGAAGTAATAGACCGCTACAGGTTGACGTAGCACAGCATTATCGACCTGTATGAGGTGATCAAGGATGACTTAGTGTCAGGGCCCGGGGAGAGGATAGCAAAGGGACTGGAGTACCTAGGAGCAGGAACAGGATGCTCCTCCAACAAGGGGCCGCTGAGCAAGATGCTAGGGAGCGACGCTTGGGATCGGGGCTAGAGAGTGGAGGTTGCCTAAGCCAGGGTTGTGCTGCGGCTGAACCGCCTAAAGGTGCTGGCCGCGAAGCCAGATGTAGTGGCCCCCAGCAGAGAAGCTGCTGGGTAACCCCGGATAACCCCAACCTAGACAAACTATACTCAGAGGTCCCCAGGGAGGATAATAATCTCCAAGAGAATAAGGTTCTCACTCAGGACTCCGTGGAAGAAGACTCCCGCGAGGTAGGTACTGCTGGTGGGACACTCCTTGGCTGGCGAAGAGAAGTTGGCACGGTCCTTGAGGATCCACTGGAGGCTGGAACAAAAGAGGCAGGGTCAAAATCGGTCCGGATCATACACAGAATCAGGATCAGTGAGGGTCAGGCAGAAGCTTGGTCTAACAGGTCCAGGTCATACACAGGAGATCAGGATAGCAGTGGGGTCTGGCTGAAGCTTGGTCTAACAGGTCCAGGTCATACACAGGAGATCAGGATAGCAGTGGGGTCTGGTTGAAGCTTGGTCTAACAGGTCCAGGTCATACACAGGAGATCAAGTAGCAGTGGGGTCTGGCTGAAGCTTGGTCAAACAGGTCCAGGTCATACACAGGAGATCAAGAGCAGTTGGGTCAGACAAGAGGCTAGGTCAACAGGTCCGGGTCACACACAGAGTAAAGCACAAAAGACTGGCAAAACAGAAAGATGCTATACTAATGTGTCTAGGCAGGCAGGAATCCAGAAGATAAAGGCCCCCAGCCGGAAGGAGCCCTGGAAGAGAGGCTAGAATGTCGGCGGACCTTCAGCAAACCCCTCTCTATGGTCCGCCGACATGCGCATGCGCACCATCACCAGAAGCGGGCGCATAACAAACAGGCAACCCCGGAAGCCGACACACTACCCGGAGTAGACAGAACGCCCAGGTAAGAACCACGGGCGAACGCGGTGTGACACATATTCAGCACTTACCTTGCCCTATCTGGAATGCAGAAGCTTCTGTGTGCCATCTGTTTTATGTCAAGTGGATCCTTCTAGACCACAGAGGGATATGCATCTGGGTTGTCCCAGCATACATATTCCAGGCTGTTGGCAGCCGTGAAGTTAACAGCCAGGAGGTACATCCACTTCTGCTCCACCCAAATGGAGTGGCCACGTGTTAAGCAGGAGGTCTACAGAAGGGGAGGCATGCCTAGAGTCATGGGGGTCATGGACTGCACACGTGTGCATAAGGGACATCTCTACATCAACCGAAAGCATTTCCACTCCATCAATGCACATATGGTGTGATTACAACATAAGGATCACCCATGTATGTGCATCCTATCCGGGCAGCTGTCAAAACTCCTTACATCCTCAGGCACTCCTCCGAGTAGGCATGGGGATTATGTGCAAACATACTCACACAGTACATGACGATATGTTTCACTCCACAAGATGACTGAGATTCACATGAGCCTCCAGTCTTGAAATGTCCTGCTTCAAACCTACAACAACATAGCTAGCATTGTAGTGAACACAAGCAGCTAACATTCCATTGATGTGTCTAATTTGAGGCTATGAATTCTACTGGCATCTGGAATTTGTTCGACCATGATGACTTTGTCACTTCAAGGATATCAACAATCCCCCTGTGAACACTGGTACAACCAATTTACCATGTAATCACTGGATACCCCTCTGGCATTCCAGGTGGTATTAAATGTATTATGAAAACAATATATTTGCAATGCCTAATGTAGCTGAATAGGAATTAATTTACTGTGTTAGAATGTTGTTTTCTGCATCAGAGTAAATAATTGAGAGGGTGGTTGGCAGGCCCAGCATGCTGACTTATGTGTGCAGGACAATGGCATGGCAACACTTTCTGTTTCATGGGGATTGTTTCATATACTAGGTTATTGCTATAATAATTTCCCGTTCACATACTCATATGGCTGGTTAGCATCCCCTCGTCTTTGGTCTTGCTGTTTGAACTGCTTCTTTTCCTGCTGTTTCTCTCCTTCTCCGTACTCAGCTCTCCCGTCCATCTTCTTCTCCCTTAATCCATTGTGCTCCTGTAAATATAATAATATTTATTTGTAAAGCCAATATTGGCTGAAAAATAAAATTAATTTGATAGAAGAAATCTTAAAAAGCTAGTAGCATAAAAAGTAAAAAAATAAATAAAATTAAAAAACAAAACTTATTTTGAATCAATGTGTTTTGGGATTTTTAATCCCTTCTTCGGGATAAAATGAATTCAAATACAATTAACATAAGCTAAAAGAGAATATCCGATTTGTCTGTGGCAAACAGGACCATTATGGCTGGATCTCCTATTTAAATTTTTGATGTCCAATCCGTTGCTTGCCTTCAAATCCACTTAGGTCATGCCCTTAAATGACCTTCTATAATGATCAGAGTTATGTAATGATGTACTTGTTTTACAGTAATATATGCATCATGATTAAGCGATGTATACGCGAAATGTGTTGATGTGTCCATAAACCTCCTAGTGTCTTTGCTGATCCATTGTGAGCCATCGACACGGATAAGTACACATTATTTTATATTGTATGAAATAAATTTGGATTTGATTTTACTGAGATTTGTCTCAGGTGTCAGTGGAGCTGATGACAAACAATTTCAAACCCACAGCCAATCATAAGACCCCAAAGTATCAAATATGTTCAAATACACCTATAAATACCTGAAAATAAGTCACACCTTGTCTGTGTTTTGAGTTTTGGTGAGCTAGAGTACAGGACCCAGGAGCGGAAGATACTTATTGACAGAGAGAGAGAGAGGTGCGTACACTTGAGGTAGAAGGAGTTTAGAAAGGAGAGAACTGCATTCAAATATACACATATCACACTCTTCCACATATTCCATACACCCATACAAACACACACACACACAGTGTGTATGTGAGGGCCTGTGTGAGTGCCTGGGTGTGAGTGGGTGCATGACAGTGAGGGGAAGAGGACAGGAAAGAGGGAGGGGGAGAGTAGAAGAGAACGAAGGTCAGGAGGGCATCCCTGGTCAGGGTAGGAGTGGGAGATCCGTGGGGAGGAGGGGGACTCGGCCTAGAAGAGGCACATGGAGGACAGATCTGTCAGTGGGATGAGCACCCCACACAGGAGCAGCACAGGCAGGAAATTCCATCCACAGCTCTGACACCTTGCATGCCGGAGCTGAGGAGGAGGGTCTGAGGGAGAAGGTTCCTGGCTTGGCTGCAAGGAGGAAGCAGGTCTGGAGTCAGGTCTGCAGCAGGATTAATGCAGTGTCCACCTGCAGACTGACCATGGATTCCATAAAAAAAGATTGAGAGACTGCAGGAGAGTGGTCAAGAAGAAGATGGGGGAGGTTGCCCTATATGCCAGAGGCACTGGAGGTGGTCCCCCTTCCCACATCACCTTTAGCAGCTGGGAGGAGATCCTGAGGCAGAACCTGTCGACCACGGCTGTTGGAGGTGGTCCCTGGAGGATCGGATACTGGGAAAGAAAGCCGCCTCCACACTACCGGTAAGTGCATCATCACATACCCACACACCACATAAACACATGGCCATCACTGATCCACACAACTGTACCAACACAGCAGTCTGAGGGTTCAAATAACGACACAATACAAGCACAAAGGGGAAGGTTCAATCAGGCCCAATCGTATTCAAGTCCAGTTCAACCCTCTTGTTGCTGTGCTGATCAGACACAATCCTCACAAACCATGCTTCACAAAACTTTGTTACAGATCATTGCTGTTCCTCCACAAAGTCACCCATATATACACAGGAAAGTCAACACATAACCCCTTGAGTGCTAGAGGGATCATCAAGGCGTTGCTCAACAATGCTTTGGCAACCCTTCCAATACTCAAATGGTTAACAGACAACAAAGACAAGTTGGCAGGGTTATAATAATTGCTCCACAGGGGACATTCACTAAGCAGTGATAAAGAGATTTTGAAGTGAAGGTAACCCTCTATGGAGAGAATTCAATGCTTCAAGTTATTGAGATCTCAGAGCATAGACTCCATAGAAAAACATAGAAAATGCAGAAGTGATATCACTGGAGAAGTCATCATCTCCACTTCACCTCCACGTATCAACCCTTCATAACCACTCAGTGAATCTCAATAAGGATGGATCAGATCACACATCACAGTGACTAACTGGTTGTATGTGCTACACACAGGCCTCAAAATAACCAACACTGTTGAATTAAATGATAACTGAGTAGGCCTTTGTGTTGTGTATGCAATCATTTGCTCTCACTTGAACTGTCATATCATACATTTGGCTGTCACATGGATCATGTGGAGTGGTGATGACATGGATGGATGTTAGACCATCCACTATTTGCAGGACACATATGGGAACCGAACATTAACCACTGTAGGTTGCTCACCAACAGGCCATGATTGAAGGATATCTCTGAGAACAGTACACAGGACAAGGGGCCACCCGCTTAGACTTGAGGAAAGGAGATTTAATCTACAACAGAGGAAGGGTTTCTTTACAGTAAGGACAATAAAGGTATGGAATTCACTGCCTGAGGAGGTGGTGCTATCGAGTACATTAGATGCCTTTAAAAGGGGCCTGAATACTTATTTAAAACAGCATAACATAGAGGGCTATGTATGTTAGTATTGGGATTAATATTTAGTTAGGGCTTGTTGATCCAGGGAGAAATCTGATTGCCATTTGGAATCAAGAAGGAATTCCCCCCCCCTCATTCAAGGCAGAATTTGAAATTGCTATACTGAGGGGGTTTTTTTGCCTTCTTTTGGATCAACGATGGTAAACAGGAATAGGAAAAGGGTTGAACTAGATGGACGCAAGTCTTTTTTCAACGTAAGTTACTATGTTACTATGATTAATCAAGGCCGGGTCACTCAAAAAGATGGAGCTACCGATCAACACAACAACAGGCCTTAATCACAGAAATCCTTCACTACTGACCTGTTTTTTGGCTTTGAGGACTGAACCTGGACAGACCTCATGTACAGGATCCTATCAAGTTCATCATTCTTTGATTGCCAGGGTAGTATCCCATGCATCGCAACGCAATGCATACTATACCATCATGATATTCAGAGATTCATATATCAATTACATCATCTTGCATTCATTCTGTCATTGCTTGAATTACTAATCACACCATGTCATTTCCCCACACAGCACACAGGCCTGCAGCAGGAGGCCATGGAGGAGGAGGAGGCAAACACATCCACCAGTGAGAAGTTCCCACTTGTGGAGCAAGAGGAGGGGAACAGCAGGTGGTCACCATCCCCACCAGCTCGACCAGCTGCACCAGCTCCACAGGAATACAGACATCCACCCACCCTCTATAGCGACTGTATGCATCAGGAGAGTTGGATGCAGCTGTCCACCTCTGGATGGTATTATACTGCACCACCACCACCAGGAAGGCACTGGATGTCAGAAACTGTGCCCACAACAGTTTGGGACATATAGTGCTGCAAGAAGAAATCAGCTGTCGTCCTGCATGGCTCCCCTGCACGTCCCCAGGTATGACCCAAGGTGGGAGGGACCACTGGATTATGAACATTTGGGTCTGACTGAGGCGCCCCAGCATCCACAACAACTGGAGGAGTTCACACCCCCATCGCATCCACAACAGGAGGGCCAAATATTTGTGACTAGTTCGGAATCCCTGGCTCGGCATCACAGGAACAGCCATCCTCGGCAGTAGCCTCCCCACCAGCAGCAGCCACCCCACTGGCACCAACCTTTCCACCAGCACAAGCAGCATCCTCTCCACCAGCACCAGCCACACCAGAACAACAGGAGGACATAGTCGAGGCACCAAGCACATCCTTCTCCAACAGTGTACGCAGCAGGGGAATGGAGAGGGAGTGCCTGGTGATCCAGAGGAGGCAGCTCAGGGAATCCCAGATTCAACAAAAGATACTTCAGGAGGTTGCAACGGGATTCCCTGAGGAAAACAGGCACCCTTCATGCCCTAGAGGCACAACACACAGTGCTGACTGCTGAGCTGCACCAGTACCAAACAGGGATGATGGATATGATGGGGCAGCTGTTGGTGGAACTCTGGGAACCGAACCGCAGGGAAAACCTGTGAATGGAGAGGGAGCAGCAGTCTACAGAGGGGTCCACCGCACCCACCTCTCCTTCCAGTGTGACCCCTGAACCGAAAGAAAGGGTTCCAAGGATGACCAGGCAGTCAACCAGTATTTTCAGAGGGGACAACACCTTACTCTCAGATCCATCCCTGCTATCTAGTTCATCTACCGAAGTGTCAGAAAAAGGAAAATCATCTTTATATTCACCTGGCAAACTAGTCATGTGGTTTTCAGCAGAAGACCAGCATCCTAAAAAATGGGGAAATTCTCTACTAATTATCATGAGATAACTTTGGTATCAGGCCAACTTGACAATTTACAGAACCCAATTGTGTTTCAACACATATTTCACCAGTAGAATACCTATGTATGCCACCATGTATACAGGAAATATCAGTCAGTTGGGAATCATCTATGTGAGCGTCATTTGCCAAAGCTTGTTTTATAAAGGTAACCATACTGCCTGAATCAAGAAATGCCTGTATTTTTTTTACCTTTCACATTCACAGAACACCAGGGATGGCTATTTACACAGCCACTTTTGTTTGCAGAACACACAGGATGAGAATACAGTGAATAGTCATCCGTGTTGTTACCCAAACTACATTCCATCAGTTCAACATTTTCAGGACAGTCTTTTGCAATATGTCCATATTTTCACCATTTAAAACATGTCATAGCATAGTTTGTCATTCTCAAATCTTTTGTGGGCTCTTCAGGTCTCAAAAAGCCCTTCTCCCTTGGGCTCACGTCCCTGGAGTTATAAAACCCAACCTGCTCACCAAAAGTCCCCCTTTTGCCTGGAACAGTCTTACCAGTTTTGCTGGGGCTCTGGGTTTTTAGATTCTGAAGCCGCTCTTGGACAGGAGGTTGAAACATCTCTTCTGCTGCAACATACCGTTCAACCAATGTGACTAATTGATCCGCTGTTTTGGGGTCACTCTGACTGACCCACCGTTTGAGAGCGAAAGGAATCTGTCTATTACTAGCCGCTCCACAATATATCTGGACGAGTTTATTTCTGGTTGTAACCATTTCCTGACATCTGACATTGAACAGTTTTGTCTGGGTGGTAAATCCAGGAATGGAACCTCTGGGCCTGTACTGCAGTTGCCACTCCTAGTTGGGCCAAGATCTCTGCTTTCAGCTTGCTGTAGTCTCTGGCTTGGTCTGGTTCCAGATCATCATTTGCCTTTTGGGGCTCTCTGCTCAGAAATGGGACCAATAGACTTGCCCATTCAGTCATAGGCCACCCTTCTCTTTCTGCAGTTCACTCAAATGCCATCAGGTAAGCCTCCACATCATCT
This sequence comes from Rhinophrynus dorsalis, assembly GCA_037306005.1. Taxonomy (NCBI): domain Eukaryota; kingdom Metazoa; phylum Chordata; class Amphibia; order Anura; family Rhinophrynidae; genus Rhinophrynus; species Rhinophrynus dorsalis. The sequence continues at coordinate 189,919,787 of CM074720.1, read as the reverse complement.
GTATCTACCACCTTTTGCAGATAGTTACTCACTCTGAGAGCCTTGGGATCTTGACGAGGTTCTGCAACAGCTCTGGTCAGCTTCTCAAATCAAATCATCTGTGTTTTCTTTCTGTGCCATAACCAGTTGCTGTAGTGCTGCAATGTTTTCCTGCTGTAGTGAATTAGCCTCAGCTGCCCTTCTGTCAGTTTCCCTCTCAGCCTCAGCTGTTAGTTTCCTCCTGTATTGCATTGACCTCAGCAGCCTTTCTGATACAATCCTCAGCTGTACAGCAGGAATCTATCAGGACTTTAATAATGTACTCCATTTCTCCAGCAGTCTCTATTTGCAACTCACTGACTTCAATGTACTGCCCGCATTCTCCACCATATGTGACAAAAGTACTCTTTACTGTTTTGTACCTTCTGTCTTGGGATTAGCCTTCTAGGTTGCAGAGACACTTCACACACAGGAGGAGGATAATTCAAGTATTTGCCTGTTTATTTGTATTCAAGTGGTGAGACAGCAGCATCACAAACAAAACAAAATCCTTCCTCTACTGAGCATTAGGGACCAGTACCAGACAGACACAAAAATTTAAAACGCAAAACATGTTTATTAAAATAACAAAAGCAAAATCATGATCCATAAGCGTAAAACAAAAGACAAGCCAGGGTTGGGAACCAAGACAGGTACTAAGCCAAGCCGGGTTCAGGAATACGGAGATTTGCGATGTCGGGAACAAGCTAGGAGTCAGGAGCCAGAAGTGACGTCGGAGGAAGCCAGGTAATCAGGAACTCAGTAGAACGCTCTTGCAGTCAGAAACAGACACAAAGGCAAGGTGGAAGTGAGCCAAGCTGCTTTAAATACCCCGAGAGGGTTGGCTGATAACAGGTGAGTAATCACAGAGAGGTCAGCTGATTCAGCCTGACCCAGGAAACGTAAAGCAGCAGCAGCAATCATCTGCAGAGCACTAGATTAGCTCAGGCAGCAAATCAAACAGCAGAAGTAGAGAAACTCAGCCAAACACTGACAGTACCTCCCTCAATGACCCCCACACACACATGGGGCAGGACCAGGTTTGAGGGGAAAGTGTTCATGGAAGGCAGGAAGGAGGGTGGGGGCATTCACGTCCGAGGCTGGAACCCATGAGAGTTCCTCAGGACCGTACCCCTTCTAATGGACCAAATACTGAAGCCTCCCACGGAACCCACGAGAGTCAACTACGGAGCAGACTTCAAACTCCTCATGGCCATCAATGGGCACCGAATGGGGTCGAGGAGCAACTTTAGTAAAATGATTACAAACCAAAGGTTTCAGCAGCAAGACATGGAACACATTGTGTATCTGCATATTGGGAGGGAGGTCTAGGGCATAGGCCACAGGGTTCACCCGTCGTAGGATACGGAAAGGCCCCACAAAACAGGGAGCCATTTTCTGAGAGGGCACTCGGAGGTAGAGATTTCTGGAGGATAACCAGACCCTCTCTCTGACCTGGTAGGAGGGTGCGGGTAGGTGTTTACTATTAGCCTGCAGCTCCTGGCATTGTCGTGAGCGTCGCAGTGACTCTTGGACTTGCATCCATGTGGAACGGATCTGCAGGAGATGATCCTCCACAGCGAATGAATCTGGAATCATGGAGGGTTGATACCCGTAATTCACCATGAAGGGGGAGAGCCGGGTAGAAGCTGAGACTGCACTGTTATGAGCAAACTCCCCCAAAGGTAGCAGGACCAAACAGTTATTCTGGTGGTCTGATATGTAGCACCGCATGAATTGCTCCAAGGCCTGATTAACCCTTTCCTCAGCCCCATTCGATTGCAGGTGGTATGCAGAGGAGAAGGAGAGTGGATACCAAGTTGCTCACAGAAGGCCCTCCAGAATCTTGAAACAAACTGGCTACCCCCGTCGGACATTTTGACTTTGGGAACCCCATGTAGCTGATAGACCTCTTTAATAAAAGACCATAGCCAACTTTTTAGTGGATGGGAGTTTATTAATAGTATGCAGTGGATCATCTTATAGAATCGGTCAACAACCATGAGGATGACTGTGTTACCGCTGGACAGCAGAAGATCGACAATGAAGTCCATGACAAGGGGTGACCATGAGTCATGGTCTTCTTCCCATTAGGTATGGGTTGAAGAAGGCCCACTGGAAGGTGACAGGGTGATTTGGTCTGTACCCTGACTGGACAGGCAGCAACAAAGGCAGCAATATCACTGTTAAGTTCTGGCCACCAGAAGAGACAGGAAACCGACCAGAGAAGCTGGTTCTTTCTAGGATACCCCGCTGACTTCATGTTATAGTAGGATGAAATTAACTTGGTACGGAGGTTAACATGTAGGAAACAGCGTTCAGAGGGAGTCTCAGCAAGTGCATCTGCTTGGGTGGCCCGTATTCTTTCCCCGAGGGGAATGTTATACCGGTAAGTATGGTGGCCAGTACTCGGTCCGGATAAATAATAGGACTAGGAAGGCCTTCCTCCTTAGCGCCCGAGAACTATCTAGATAGGGCATCAGCCCGGACATTTTTGGTACCCGGCAGGTTCGAGACCACATAATTGAAACAAGACAAAAATAAGGCCCATCAGGCCTGCCTTGGAGACAAGCGCTCGGACAGGGCTCTCCCAAGTCAGGGCTTCCTAAGTCAGCTGTAGAGTTTTTCCTGAGTGAAAATAGATTATACTGTATTTTTATTTCTATTTTTATTTCTATCTGTTATACAGTTATCTGTCATAGAGTTATCTTGCAGTTCATACTAGACTTGTAGGCTCCTTTTTTCTGTGAATTGGAACTATATGGATGTCTCCTGACCCCTCCTATCCTGTCTCTTCACAGGTAATCCTTATCAATAATTATTTACAACACATGGCTCTGTTTTTGAAGTGCAATTAGCTCTGATTGGGTCCAGTTGGCTAGTACTCTGCCTCTATAAAATCCAATTCTCAAGCAGGGCACTCCCAAGTCAGGGTTTCCTAAGTCAGCTGTAGAGTTTTTCCTGAGTGAAAATAGATTATACTGTATTTTTATATCTATCTGTTATACAGTTATCTGTTACAGAGTTATCTTGCAGTTCATACTAGACTTCTAGGCTCCTTATTTCTGTGTATTGGAACTATATGGATGTCTCCTGACCCCTCCTATACTGTCTCTTCACAGGTAATCCATATCAATAATTATTTACAAAAATGGCTCTGTTTTTGAAGTGCAATTAGCTCTGATTGGGTCTAGTTGGCTAGTACTCTGCCTCTATAAAAATCCACTTCTCAAGTCAGGGCTCTCCCAAGTCAGGGCTCTCCCAAGTCAGGGCTTCCTAAGTCAGCTGTAGAGTTTTTCCTGAGTGAAAATAGATTATACTGTATTTTTATTTCTATTTTTATTTCTATCTGTTATACAGTTATCTGTTATGCAATTATCTTGCAGTTCATACTAGACTTGTAGGCTCCTTATTTCTGTGTATTGGAACTATATGGATGTCTCCTGACCCCTCCTATCCTGTCTCTTCACAGGTAATCCTTATCAATAATTATTTACAACACATGGCTCTATTTTTGAAGTGCAATTAGCTCTGATTGGGTCCAGTTGGCTAGTACTCTGCCTCTATAAAAATCCACTTCTCAAGCAGGGCTCTCCCAAGTCAGGGCTCTCCCAAGTCAGCTGTAGAGTTTTTCCTGAGTGAAAATAGATTATATTGTATTTATTTCTATTTTTATTTCTATCTATTATACAGTTATCTGTTAAAGAGTTATCTTGCAGTTCATATTAGACTTGTAGGCTCCTTATTTCTGTGTATTGGAACTATATGGATGTCTCCTGACCCTTCCTATCCTGTCTCTTCTCAGGTAATCCTTATCAATAATTATTTACAACACATGACTCTGTTTTTGAAGTGCAATTAGCTCTGATTGGGTCCAGTTGGCTAGTACTCTGCCTCTATAAAAATCCACTTCTCAAGCAGGGCTCTGCTTGCAGGGCTCTCCCAAGTCAGCTGTGGAGTTTTTCCTGAGTGAAAATAGATTATACTGTATTTTTATTTCTATCTGTTATACAGTTATCTGTTATAGAGTTATCTTGCAGTTCATACTAGACTTGTTGGCTCCTTATTTCTGTGTATTGAAACTATATAGATGTCTCCTGACCCCTCCTATCCTGTCTCTTCACAGGTAATCCTTATCAATAATTATTTACAACAATGGCTCTGTTTTTGAAGTGCAATTAGCTCTGATTGGGTCCAGTTGGCTAGTACCCTGCCTCTATAAAAATCCACTTCTCAAGCAGGGCTCTGCTTGCAGGGCTTTCCCAAGTCATCGCTTCCTTAGTCAGCTGTAGAGTTTTTCCTGAGTGAAAATAGATTATACTGTATTTTTATTTCTATCTCTTATACAGTTATCTGATACAGAGTTATCTTGCAGTTCATACTAGACTTGTAGGCTCCTTATTTCTGTGTATTGAAACTATATGGATGTCTCCTGACCCCTCCTATACTGTCTCTTCACAGGTAATACTTATCAATAATTATTTACAACACATGGCTCTGTTTTTGAAGTGCAATTAGCTCTGATTGGGTCCAGTTGGCTAGTACTCTGCCTCTATAAAAATCCACTTCCGAAGTCAGGGCTCTCCCAAGTCAGGGCTCTCCCAAGTCAGCTGCAGAGTTTTTCCTGAGTGAAAATAGATTATACTGTATTTTTCTTTCTATTTTTATTTCTATCTGTTATACAGTTATCTGTTATAGAGTTATCTTGCAGTTCATACTAGATTTGTAGGCTCCTTATTTCTGTGTATTGGAACTATATGGATGTCTCCTGACCCCTCCTATCCTGTCTCTTCACAGGTAATCCTTATCAATAATTATTTACAACACGTGGCTCTGTTTTGAAGTGCAATTAGCTCTGATTGGGTCCAGTTGGCTAGTACCCTGCCTCTATATAAATCCACTTCTCAAGCAGGGCTCTGCTTGCACGGCTCTCCCAAGTCAGGGCTTCCTAAGTCAGCTGTAGAGTTTTTCCTGAGTGACAATAGATTATACTGTATTTTTATTTCTATTTTTATTTCTATCTGTTATACAGTTATCTATTATAGAGTTATCTTTAACTTCATACTAGACTTGTAGGCTCCTTATTTCTGTGTATTGGAACTATATGGATGTCTCCTGACACCTCCTATCCTGTCTGTTCACAGGTAATCCTTATCAATAATTATTTACAACACATGGCACTGTTGCAATTAGCTCTGATTGGGTCCAGTTGGCTAGTACTCTGCCTCTATAAAAATCCACTTCTCAAGCAGGGCTCTCCCAAGTCAGGGCTCTCCCAAGTCAGCTGTAGAGTTTTTCCTGAGTGAAAACAGATTATACTGTATTTTTATTTCTATTTTTATTTCTATCTGTTATACAGTTATCTATTATAGAGTTATCTTGTAGTTCATACTAGACTTCTAGACTCCTTATTTCTGTGTATTGGAACTATATGGATGTTTCCTGACCCCTCCTATCCTGTCTCTTCACAGGTAATACTTATCAATAATTATTTACAACACATGGCTCTGTTTTTGAAGTGCAATTAGCTCTGATTGGGTCCAGTTGGCTAGTACCCTAGCTCTATAAAAATGCACTTCTCAAGCAGGGCTCTGGTTGCAGGGCTCTCCCAAGTCAGGGCTTCCTAAGTCAGCTGTAGAGTTTTTCCTGAGTGAAAATAGATTATACTGTATTTTTATTTCTGTTATACAGTTATCTGTTACAGAGTTATCTTGCAGTTCATAGTAGACTTATAGGCTCCTTATTTCTGTGTATTGAAACTATATGGATGTCTTCTGACCCCTCCTATACTGTCTCTTCACAGGTAATACTTATCAAAAATTATTTACAACACATGGCTGTTTTTGAAGTGCAATTAGCTCTGATTGGGTCCAGTTGGCTAGTACTCTGCCTCTATAAAAATCCACTTCCCAAGTCAGGGCTCTCCCAAGTCAGCTGCAGAGTTTTTCCTGAGTGAAAATAGATTATACTGTATTTTTATTTCTATTTTTATTTCTATCTGTTATACAGTTATCTGTTATAGAGTTATCTTGCAGTTCATACTAGACTTGTAGGCTCCTTATTTCTGTGTATTGGAACTATATGGATGTCTCCTGACCCCTCCTGTCCTGTCTCTTCACAGGTAATCCTTATCAATAATTATTTACAACACATGGCTCTGTTTTTGAAGTGCAATTAGCTCTGATTGGGTCCAGTTGGCTAGTACCCTGCCTGTATAAAAATCCACTTCTCAAGCAGGGCTCTGCTTGCAGGGCTCTCCCAAGTCAGCTGTGGAGTTTTTCCTGAGTGAAAATAGATTATACTGTATTTTTATTTCTATTTTTATTTCTATCTGTTATACAGTTATCTGTTATAGAGTTATCTTGCAGTTCATACTAGACTTGTAGGCTCCTTATTTCTGTGTATTGGAACTATATGGATGTCTCCTGACCCCTCCTGTCCTGTCTCTTCACAGGTAATCCTTATCAATAATTATTTACAACACATGGCTCTGTTTTTGAAGTGCAATTAGCTCTGATTGGGTCCAGGTGGCTAGTACCCTGCCTGTATAAAAATCCACTTCTCAAGCAGGGCTCTGCTTGCAGGGCTCTCCCAAGTCAGCTGTGGAGTTTTTCCTGAGTGAAAATAGATTATACTGTATTTTTATTTCTATTTTTATTTCTATCTGTTATACAGTTATCTGTTATAGAGTTATCTTGCACTTCATACTAGACTTGTAGGCTCCTTATTTATGTGTATTGGAACTATATGGATGTCTCCTGACCCCTCCTATCCTGTCTCTTCACAGGTAATCCTTATCAATAATTATTTACAACACATGGCTCTGTTTTTGAAGTGCAATTAGCTCTGATTGGGTCCAGTTGGCTAGTACTCTGCCTCTATAAAAATCCACTTCTCAAGCAGGGCTCTCCCATGTCAGGGCTCTCCCATGTCAGGGCTCTCCCAAGTCAGAGCTTCCTAAGTCAGCTGTAGAGTTATTCCTGAGTGAAAATAGATTATACTGTATTTTTATTTCTATTTTTATTTCTATCTATTATACAGTTATCCGTTATAGAGGTATCTTACAGTTCATACTAGACTTGTAGGCTCCTTATTTCTGTGTACTGGAACTATATAGATGTCTCCTGACCCCTCCTATCCTATCTCTTCACAGGTAATCCTTATTATTAATTATTTACAACACATGGCTCTGTTTTTGAAGTGCAATTAGCTCTGATTGGACCCTTTGGCTAGTACTCTGCCTCTATAAAAATCCACTTCTCAAGCAGGGCTCTACCAAGTCAGGGCTCTCCCATGTCAGGGCTCTCCCAAGTCAGGGCTTCCTAAGTCAGAGCTTCCTAAGTCAGCTGTAGAGTTTTTCCTGAGTGAAAATAGATTATACTGTATTTTTATTTCTATCTGTTATACAGTTATCTGTTATAGAGTTATCTTGCACTTCATACTAGACTTGTAGGCTCCTTTTTTTCTGTGTATTGGAACTATATGGATGTCTCCTGACTCCTCCTATCCTGTCTCTTCACAGGTAATCCTTATCAATAATTATTTACAACACGTGGCTCTGTTTTGAAGTGCAATTAGCTCTGATTTGGTGCAGTTGGCTAGTACCCTGCCTCTATATAAATCCACTTCTCAAGCAGGGCTCTGCTTGCAGGGCTCTCCCAAGTCAGGGCTAACTAAGTCAGCTGTAGAGTTTTTCCTGAGTGACAATAGATTATACTTTTTTTTTATTTCTATTTTTATTTCTATCTGTTATACAGTTATCTGTTATAGAGTTATCTTGCACTTCATACTAGACTTGTAGGCTCCTTATTTCTGTGTATTGGAACTATATGGATGTCTCCTGACCCCTCCTAACCTGTTTCTTCACAGGTAATACTTATCAATAATTATTTACAACACATGGCTCTGTTTTTGAAGTGCAATTAGCTCTGATTGGGTCCAGTTGGCTAGTACCCTGCCTCTATATAAATCCACTTCTCAAGCAGGGCTCTGCTTGTAGGGCTCTCCCAAGTCAGCTGTGGAGTTTTTCCTGAGTGAAAATAGATTATACTGTATTTTTATTTCTATTTTTATTTCTATCTGTTATACAGTTATCTGTTATAGAGTTATCTTGCAGTTCATACTAGACTTGTAGGCTCCTTATTTCTGTGTATTGGAACTATATGGATGTCTCCTGACCCCTCCTATCCTGTCTCTTCACAGGTAATCCTTATCAATAATTATTTACAACACATGGCTCTGTTTTTGAAGTGCAATTAGCTCTGATTGGGTCCAGTTGGCTAGTACTCTGCCTCTATAAAAATCCACTTCTCAAGCAGGGCTCTCCCATGTCAGGGCTCTCCCATGTCAGGGCTCTCCCAAGTCAGAGCTTCCTAAGTCAGCTGTAGAGTTATTCCTGAGTGAAAATAGATTATACTGTATTTTTTTTTCTATTTTTATTTCTATCTATTATACAGTTATCCGTTATAGAGGTATCTTACAGTTCATACTAGACTTGTAGGCTCCTTATTTCTGTGTACTGGAACTATATAGATGTCTCCTGACCCCTCCTATCCTATCTCTTCACAGGTAATCCTTATTATTAATTATTTACAACACATGGCTCTGTTTTTGAAGTGCAATTAGCTCTGATTGGACCCTTTGGCTAGTACTCTGCCTCTATAAAAATCCACTTCTCAAGCAGGGCTCTACCAAGTCAGGGCTCTCCCATGTCAGGGCTCTCCCAAGTCAGGGCTTCCTAAATCAGAGCTTCCTAAGTCAGCTGTAGAGTTTTTCCTGAGTGAAAATAGATTATACTGTATTTTTATTTCTATCTGTTATACAGTTATCTGTTATAGAGTTATCTTGCACTTCATACTAGACTTGTAGGCTCCTTTTTTTCTGTGTATTGGAACTATATGGATGTCTCCTGACTCCTCCTATCCTGTCTCTTCACAGGTAATCCTTATCAATAATTATTTACAACACGTGGCTCTGTTTTGAAGTGCAATTAGCTCTGATTTGGTGCAGTTGGCTAGTACCCTGCCTCTATATAAATCCACTTCTCAAGCAGGGCTCTGCTTGCAGGGCTCTCCCAAGTCAGGGCTAACTGAGTCAGCTGTAGAGTTTTTCTTGAGTGACAATAGATTATACTTTTTTTTTTATTTCTATTTTTATTTCTATCTGTTATACAGTTATCTGTTATAGAGTTATCTTGCACTTCATACTAGACTTGTAGGCTCCTTATTTCTGTGTATTGGAACTATATGGATGTCTCCTGACCCCTCCTAACCTGTTTCTTCACAGGTAATACTTATCAATAATTATTTACAACACATGGCTCTGTTTTTGAAGTGCAATTAGCTCTGATTGGGTCCAGTTGGCTAGTACCCTGCCTCTATATAAATCCACTTCTCAAGCAGGGCTCTGCTTGCAGGGCTCTCCCAAGTCGGGGCTTCCTAAGTCAGCTGTAGAGTTTTTCTTGAGTGACAATAGATTATACTGTATTTTTATTTCTATTTTTATTTCTATCTGTTATACAGTTATCTGTTATAGAGTTATCTTGCACTTCATACTAGACTTGTAGACTCCTTATTTCTGTGTATTGGAACTATATGGATGTCTCCTGACCCCTCCTATCCTGTTTCTTCACAGGTAATACTTATCAATAATTATTTACAACACATGGCTCTGTTTTGAAGTGCAATTAGCTCTGATTGGGTCCAGTTGGCTAGTACCCTGCCTCTATAAAAATTAAATTCTCAAGCAGGACTCTGCTTGCACGGCTCTCCAAAGTCATCTGTGGAGTTTTTCCTGAGTGAAAATAGTTTATACTGTATTTTTATTTCTATTTTTATTTCTATCTGTTATACAGTTATCTGTTATAGAGTTATCCTGCACTTCATACTAGACTTGTAGGCTCCTTATTTCTGTGTATTGGAACTATATGAATGTCTCCTGACCCCTCCTATCCTGTCTCTTCACAGGTAATCCTTATCAATAATTATTTACAACACATGGCTCTGTTTTTGAAGTGCAATTAGCTCTGATTGGGTCCAGTTGGCTAGTACCCTACCTGTATAAAAATCCACTTCTCAAGCAGGGCTCTGCTTGCAGGGCTCTCCCAAATCAGGGCTTCCTAAGTCAGCTGTAGAGTTTTTCCTGAGTGAAAATAGATTATACTGTATTTTTATTTCTATCTGTTATACAGTTATCTGTTACAGATTTATCTTGCAGTTCATAGTAGACTTATAGGCTCCTTATTTCTGTGTATTGAAACTTTATGGATGTCTTCTGACCCCTCCTATACTGTCTCTTCACAGTTAATACTTATCAATAATTATTTACAACACATGCCTCTGTTTTTGAAGTGCAATTAGCTCTGATTGGGTCCAGTTGGCTAGTACCCTAGCTCTATAAAAATGCACTTCTCAAGCAGGGCTCTGGTTGCAGGGCTCTCCCAAGTCAGGGCTTCCTAAGTCAGCTGTAAAGTTTTTCCTGAGTGAAAATAGATTATACTGTATTTTTATTTCTATCGGTTATACTGTTATCTGTTATAGAGTTATCTTGCAGTTCATACTAGACTTGTAGGCTCCTTATTTCTGTGTATTGGAACTATATGGATGTCTCCTGACCCCTCCTATCCTATCTCTTCACAGGTAATCCTTATCAATAATTATTTACAACACATGGCTCTGTTTTTGAAGTGCAATTAGCTCTGATTGGGCCATTTGGCTTGTACTCTGCCTCTATAAAAATCCACTTCTCAAGCAGGGCTCTCCCAAGTCAGGGCTCTCCCAAGTCAGGGCTTCCTATGTCAGCTGTAGAGTTTTTCCTGAGTGATAATAGATTATACTGTATTTTTATTTCTATTTTTATTTCTATCTGTTATACAGTTGTCTGTTATAGAGTTATCTTGCAGTTCATACTAGACTTGTAGGCTCCTTATTTCTGTGTATTGGAACTATATGGATGTCTCCTGACCCCTCCTATCCTGTCTCTTCACAGGTAATCCTTATCAATAATTATTTACAACAGTGGCTCTGTTTTTGAAGTGCAATTAGCTCTGATTGGGTCCAGTTGGCTAGTACTCTATCTCTATAAAAATCCACTTCCCAAGGCAGGGCTCTCCCAAGTCAGGGCTTCCTAAGTCAGCTGTAGAGTTTTTCCTGAGTGAAAATAGATTATACTGTATTTTTATTTCTATGTGTTATACAGTTATCTGATACAGTTATCTTGCAGTTCATACAAGACTTGTAGGCTCCTTATTTCTGTGTATTGGAACTATATGGATGTCTCCTGACCCCTCCTATCCTGTCTCTTCACAGGTAATCCTTATCAATAATTATTTACAACACATGGCTCTGTTTTTGAAGTGCGATTAGCTCTGATTGGGTCCAGTTGGCTAGTACTCTGCCTCTATAAAAATCCACTTCTGAAGCAGGGCTCTCCCATGTCAGGGCTCTCCCATGTCAGGGCTCTCCCATGTCAGCTGTAGAGTTATTCCTGAGTGAAAATAGATTATACTGTATTTTTATTTCTATTTTTATTTCTATCCGTTATATAGTTATCTGTTATAGAGTTATCTTGCAGTTCATACTAGATTTGTAGGCTCCTTATTTCTGTGTATTGGAACTATATGGATGTCTCCTGACCCCTCCTATCCTGTCTCTTCACAGGTAATCCTTATCAATAATTATTTACAACACGTGGCTCTGTTTTGAAGTGCAATTAGCTCTGATTGGGTCCAGTTGGCTAGTACCCTGCCTCTATATAAATCCACTTCTCAAGCAGGGCTCTACTTGCAGGGATCTCCCAAGTCAGGGCTTCCTAAGTCAGCTGTAGAGTTTTTCCTGAGTGACAATAGATTATACTGTATTTTTATTTCTATTTTTATTTCTATCTGTTAAACTGTTAGCTGTTATAGAGTTATCTTGCACTTCATACTACACTTGTAGGCTCCTTATTTCTGTGTATTGGAACTATATGGATGTCTCCTGACCCCTCCTATCCTGTCTCTTCACAGGTAATACTTATCAATAATTATTTACAACACATGGCTCTATTTTTGAAGTGCAATTAGCTCTGATTGGGCCATTTGGCTAGTACTCTGCCTCTATAAAAATCCACTTCTCAAGTCAGGGCTCTCCCAAGTCAGCTGTAGAGTTTTTCCTGAGTGAAAATAGATTATATTGTATTTATTTCTATTTTTATTTCTATCTATTATACAGTTATCCATTATAGAGGTATCTTACAGTTCATACTAGACTTGTAGGCTCCTTATTTCTGTGTACTGGAACTATATAGATGTCTCCTGACCCCTCCTATCCTATCTCTTCACAGGTAATCCTTATTATTAATTATTTACAACACATGGCTCTTTTTGAAGTGCAATTAGCTCTGATTGGGCCCTTTGGCTAGTACTCTGCCTCTATAAAAATCCACTTCTCAAGCAGTGCTCTCCCAAGTCAGGGCTCTCCCAAGTCAGGGCTTCCTAAGTCAGCTGTAGAGTTTTTCCTGAGTGAAAATAGATTATAATGTATTTTTATTTCTATTTTTATTTCTATCTGTTATACAGTTATCTGTTATACAGTTATCTTGCACTTCATACTAGACTTGTAGGCTCCTTATTTCTGTGTATTGGAACTATATGGATGTCTCCTGACCCCTCCTATCCTGTTTCTTCACAGGTAATACTTATCAATAATTATTTACAACACATGGCTCTGTTTTTGAAGTGCAATTAGCTCTTATTGGGTCCAGTTGTCTAGTACCCTGCCTCTATAAAAATTCACTTCTCAAGCAGGATTCTGCTTGCAGGGCTCTCCAAAGTCAGCTGTGGAGTTTTTCCTGAGTGAAAATAGATTATACTGTATTTTTATTTCTATTTTTATTTCTATCTGTTATACAGTTATCTGTTATAGAGTTATCTTGCAGTTCATAGTAGACTTCTAGGCTCCTTATTTCTGTGTATTGAAACTATATGGATGTCTTCTGAACCCTCCTATACTGTCTCTTCACAGGTAATACTTAACAATAATTATTTACAACACATGCCTCTGTTTTTGAAGTGCAATTAGCTCTGATTGGGTCCAGTTGGCTAGTACCCTAGCACTATAAAAATGCACTTCTCAAGCAGGGCTCTGGTTGCAGGGCTCTCCCAAGTCAGGGCTTCCTAAGTCAGCTGTAGAGTTTTTCCTGAGTGAAAATAGATTATACTGTATTTTTATTTCTATTTTTATTTCTATCTGTTATACAGTTGTCTGTTATAGAGTTATCTTGCACTTCATACTAGACTTGTAGGCTCCTTATTTCTGTGTATTGGAACTATATGGATGTCTCCTGATCCCTCCTATCCTTTCTCTTCACAGGTAATCCTTACCAATAATTATTTACAACAGTTGCTCTGTTTTTGAAGTGCAATTAGATCTGATTGGGTCCAGTTGGCTAGTACTCTATCTCTATAAAAATCCACTTCCCAAGGCAGGGCTCTCCCAAGGCAGGGCTCTCCCAAGGCAGGGCTCTCCCAAGTCAGGGCTTCCTAAGTCAGCTGTAGAGTTTTTCCTGAGTGAAAATAGATTATACTGTATTTTTATTTCTATCTGTTATACAGTTATCTGTTATAGAGATATCTTGCAGTTCATAGTAGACTTATAGGCTCCTTATTTCTGTGTATTGAAACTATATGGATGTCTTCTGAACCCTCCTATACTGTCTCTTCACAGGTAATACTTATCAATAATTATTTACAACACATGCCTCTGTTTTTGAAGTGCAATTAGCTCTGATTGGGTCAAGTTGGCTAGTACCCTAGCGCTATAAAAATGCACTTCTCAAGCAGGGCTCTGGTTGCAGGGCTCTCCCAAGTCAGGGCTTCCTAAGTCAGCTGTAGAGTTTTTCCTGAGTGAAAATAGATTATACTGTATTTTTATTTCTATTTTTATTTCTATCTGTTATACAGTTGTCTGTTATAGAGTTATCTTGCAGTTCATACTAGACTTGTAGGCTCCTTATTTCTCTGTATTGGAACTATATGGATGTCTCCTGACCCCTCCTATCCTGTCTCTTCACAGGTAATCCTTACCAATAATTATTTACAACAGTGGCTCTGTTTTTGAAGTGCAATTAGCTCTGATTGGGTCCAGTTGGCTAGTACTCTATCTCTATAAAAATCCACTTCCCAAGGCAGGGCTCTCCCAAGGCAGGGCTCTCCTAAGTCAGGGCTTCCTGAGTCAGCTGTAGAGTTTTTCCTGAGTGAAAATAGATTATATTGTTTTTATTTCTATTTTTATTTCTATCTATTATACAGTTATCCGTTATAGAGGTATCTTACAGTTCATACTAGACTTGTAGGCTCCTTATTTCTGTGTACTGGAACTATATAGATGTCTCCTGACCCCTCCTATCCTATCTCTTCACAGGTAATCCTTATTATTCATTATTTACAACACATGGCTCTGTTTTTGAAGTGCAATTAGCTCTGATTGGGCCCTTTGGCTAGTACTCTGCCTCGATAAAAATCCACTTCTCAAGCAGGGCTCTCCCAAGTCAGGGCTCTCCCAAGTCAGGGCTCTCCCAAGTCAGGGCTTCCTAAGTCAGAGCTTCATAAGTCAGCTGTAGAGTTTTTCCTGAGTGAAAATAGATTATACTGTATTTTTATTTCTATTTTTATTTCTATCTGTTATACAGTTATCTGTTATAGAGTTATCTTGCACTTCATACTAGACTTGTAGGCTCCTTATTTCTGTGTATTGGAACTATATGGATGTCTCCTGACCCCCTCCTATCCTGTTTCTTCACAGGTAATACTTATCAATAATTATTTACAACACATGGCTCTGTTTTTGAAGTGCAATTAGCTCTGATTGGGTCCAATTGGCTAGTACCCTGCCTCTATAAAAATTCAATTCTCTAGCAGGACTCTGCTTGCAGGGCTCTCCAAAGTCAGCTGTGGAGTTTTTCCTGAGTGAAAATAGATTATACTGTTTTTTTATTTCTATTTTTATTTCTATCTGTTATACAGTTATCTGTTATAGAGTTATCTTGCACTTCATACTAGACTTGTAGGCTCCTTATTTCTGTGTATTGGAACTATATGGATGTCTCCTGACCCCTCCTATCCTGTCTCTTCACAGGTAATCCTTATCAATAATTATTTACAACACATGGCTCTGTTTTTGAAGTGGAATTAGCTCTGATTGGGTCTAGTTGGCTAGTACCCTAGCTGTATAAAAATGCACTTCTCAAGCAGGGCTCTGGTTGCAGGGCTCTCCCAAGTCAGGGCTTCCTAAGTCAGATGTAGAGTTTTTCCTGAGTGAAAATAGATTATACTGTATTTTTATTTCTATCTGTTATACAGTTATCTGTTATAGAGTTATCTTGCACTTCATACTAGACTTGTAGGCTCCTTATTTCTGTGTATTGGAACTATATGGATGTCTCCTGACCCCCTCCTATCCTGTTTCTTCACAGGTAATACTTATCAATAATTATTTACAACACATGGCTCTGTTTTTGAAGTGCAATTAGCTCTGATTGGGTCCAGTTGGCTAGTACCATGCCTCTATAAAAATTCACTTCTCTAGCAGGACTCTGCTTGCAGGGCTCTCCAAAGTCAGCTGTGGAGTTTTTCCTGAGTGAAAATAGATTATACTGTTTTTTTATTTCTATTTTTATTTCTATCTGTTATACAGTTATCTGTTATAGAGTTATCTTGCACTTCATACTAGACTTGTAGGCTCCTTATTTATGTGTATTGGAACTATATGGATGTCTCCTGACCCCTCCTATCCTGTCTCTTCACAGGTAATCCTTATCAATAATTATTTACAACACATGGCTCTGTTTTTGAAGTGGAATTAGCTCTGATTGGGTCTAGTTGGCTAGTACCCTAGCTGTATAAAAATGCACTTCTCAAGCAGGGCTCTGGTTGCAGGGCTCTCCCAAGTCAGGGCTTCCTAAGTCAGCTGTAGAGTTTTTCCTGAGTGAAAATAGATTATACTGTATTTTTATTTCTATCTGTTATACAGTTATCTGTTATAGAGTTATCTTGCAGTTCATACTAGACTTGTAGGCTCCTTATTTCTGTGTATTGGAACTATATGGATGTCTCCTGACCCCTCCTATCCTGTCTCTTCACAGGTAATCCTTATCAATAATTATTTACAACACATGGCTCTGTTTTTGAAGTGCAATTAGCTCTGATTGGGTCCAGTTGGCTAGTACTCTGCCTCTATAAAAATCAACTTCTCAAGCAGGGCTCTCCCATGTCAGGGCTCTCCCATGTCAGGGCTCTCCCATGTCAGCTGTAGAGTTATTCCTGAGTGAAAATAGATTATACTGTATTTTTATTTCTATTTTTATTTCTATCAGTTATACAGTTATCTGTTATAGAGTTATCTTGCAGTTCATACTAGATTTGTAGGCTCCTTATTTCTGTGTATTGGAACTATATGGATGTCTCCTGACCCCTCCTATCCTGTCTCTTCACAGGTAATCCTTAGCAATAATTATTTACAACACATGGCTCTATTTTTGAAGTGTAAGTAGCTCTGATTGGGTCCAGTTGGCTAGTACCCTGCCTCTATATAAATCCACTTCTCAAGCAGGGCTCTGCTTGCAGGGATCTCCCAAGTCAGGGCTTCCTAAGTCAGCTGTAGAGTTCTTCCTGAGTGACAATAGATTATACTGTATTTTTATTTCTATTTTTATTTCTATCTGTTAAACTGTTAGCTGTTATAGAGTTATCTTGCACTTCATACTAGACTTGTAAGCTCCTTATTTCTGTGTATTGGAACTATATGGATGTCTCCTGACCCCTCCTATCCTGTCTCTTCACAGGTAATACTTATCAATAATTATTTACAACACATGGCTCTATTTGTGAAGTGCAATTAGCTCTGATTGGGCCATTTGGCTAGTACTCTGCCTCTATAAAAATCCACTTCTCAAGCAGGGCTCTCTCAAGTCAGGGCTCTCCCAAGTCAGCTGTAGAGTTTTTCCTGAGTGAAAATAGATTATATTGTATTTATTTCTATTTTTATTTCTATCTATTATACAGTTATCCGTTATAGAGGTATCTTACAGTTCATACTAGACTTGTAGGCTTCTTATTTCTGTGTACTGGAACTCTATAGATGTCTTCTGACCCCTCCTATTTTATCTCTTCACAGGTAGTCCTTAGTATTAATTATTTACAACACATGGCTCTGTTTTTGAAGTGCAATTAGCTCTGATTGGGCCCTTTGGCTAGTACTCTGCCTCTATAAAAATCCACTTCTCAAGCAGTGCTCTCCCAAGTCAGGGCTCTCCCAAGTCAGGGCTCTCCCAAGTCAGGGCTTCCTAAGTCAGAGCTTCCTATGTCAGCTGTAGAGTTTTTCCTGAATGAAAATAGATTATACTGTATTTTCATTTCTATTTTTATTTCTATCTGTTATACAGTTATCTGTTATAGAGTTATCTTGCAGTTCATACTATACTTGTAGACTCCTTCTTTCTGTGTATTGGAACTATATGGATGTCTCCTGACACCTCCTATCCTATCTCTTCACAGGTAATCCTTATCAATAATTATTTACAACACATGGCTCTGTTTTTGAAGTGGAATTAGCTCTGATTGGGTCTAGTTGGCTAGTACCCTAGCTGTATAAAAATGCACTTCTCAAGCAGGGCTCTGGTTGCAGGGCTCTCCCAAGTCAGGGCTTCCTAAGTCAGATGTAGAGTTTTTCCTGAGTGAAAATAGATTATACTGTATTTTTATTTCTATCTGTTACACAGTTATCTGTTATAGAGTTATCTTGCACTTCATACTAGACTTGTAGGCTCCTTATTTCTGTGTATTGGAACTATATGGATGTCTCCTGACCCCCTCCTATCCTGTTTCTTCACAGGTAATACTTATCAATAATTATTTACAACACATGGCTCTGTTTTTGAAGTGCAATTAGCTCTGATTGGGTCCAGTTGGCTAGTACCATGCCTCTATAAAAATTCACTTCTCTAGCAGGACTCTGCTTGCAGGGCTCTCCAAAGTCAGCTGTGGAGTTTTTCCTGAGTGAAAATAGATTATACTGTTTTTTTATTTCTATTTTTATTTCTATCTGTTATACAGTTATATGTTATAGAGTTATCTTGCACTTCATACTAGACTTGTAGGCTCCTTATTTATGTGTATTGGAACTATATGGATGTCTCCTGACCCCTCCTATCCTGTCTCTTCACAGGTAATCCTTATCAATAATTATTTACAACACATGGCTCTGTTTTTGAAGTGGAATTAGCTCTGATTGGGTCTAGTTGGCTAGTACCCTAGCTGTATAAAAATGCACTTCTCAAGCAGGGCTCTGGTTGCAGGGCTCTCCCAAGTCAGGGCTTCCTAAGTCAGATGTAGAGTTTTTCCTGAGTGAAAATAGATTATACTGTATTTTTATTTCTATCTGTTATACAGTTATCTGTTATAGAGTTATCTTGCAGTTCATACTAGACTTGTAGGCTCCTTATTTCTGTGTATTGGAACTATATGGATGTCTCCTGACCCCTCCTATCCTGTCTCTTCACAGGTAATCCTTATCAATAATTATTTACAACACATGGCTCTGTTTTTGAAGTGCAATTAGCTCTGATTGGGTCCAGTTGGCTAGTACTCTGCCTCTATAAAAATCAACTTCTCAAGCAGGGCTCTCCCATGTCAGGGCTCTCCCATGTTAGATGTAGAGTTATTCCTGAGTGAAAATAGATTATACTGTATTTTTATTTCTATTTTTATTTCTATCCGTTATACAGTTATCTGTTATAGAGTTATCTTGCAGTTCATACTAGATTTGTAGGCTCCTTATTTCTGTGTATTGGAACTATATGGATGTCTACTGACCCCTCCTATCCTGTCTCTTCACAGGTAATCCTTATCAATAATTATTTACAACACATGGCTCTATTTTTGAAGTGTAAGTAGCTCTGATTGGGTCCAGTTGGCTAGTACCCTGCCTCTATATAAATCCACTTCTCAAGCAGGGCTCTGCTTGCAGGGATCTCCCAAGTCAGGGCTTCCTAAGTCAGCTGTAGAGTTCTTCCTGAGTGACAATAGATTATACTGTATTTTTATTTCTATTTTTATTTCTATCTGTTAAACTGTTAGCTGTTATAGAGTTATCTTGCACTTCATACTAGACTTGTAAGCTCCTTATTTCTGTGTATTGGAACTATATGGATGTCTCCTGACCCCTCCTATCCTGTCTCTTCACAGGTAATACTTATCAATAATTATTTACAACACATGGCTCTATTTTTGAAGTGCAATTAGCTCTGATTGGGCCATTTGGCTAGTACTCTGCCTCTATAAAAATCCACTTCTCAAGCAGGGCTCTCTCAAGTCAGGGCTCTCCCAAGTCAGCTGTAGAGTTTTTCCTGAGTGAAAATAGATTATATTGTATTTATTTCTATTTTTATTTCTATCTATTATACAGTTATCCGTTATAGAGGTATCTTACAGTTCATACTAGACTTGAAGGCTTCTTATTTCTGTGTACTGGAACTCTATAGATGTCTTCTGACCCCTCCTATTTTATCTCTTCACAGGTAGTCCTTATTATTAATTATTTACAACACATGGCTCTGTTTTTGAAGTGCAATTAGCTCTGATTGGGCCCTTTGGCTAGTACTCTGCCTCTATAAAAATCCACTTCTCAAGCAGTGCTCTCCCAAGTCAGGGCTCTCCCAAGTCAGGGCTCTCCCAAGTCAGGGCTTCCTAAGTCAGAGCTTCCTATGTCAGCTGTAGAGTTTTTCCTGAGTGAAAATAGATTATACTGTATTTTCATTTCTATTTTTATTTCTATCTGTTATACAGTTATCTGTTATAGAGTTATCTTGCAGTTCATACTATACTTGTAGACTCCTTCTTTCTGTGTATTGGAACTATATGGATGTCTCCTGACCCCTCCTATCCTGTCTCTTCACAGGTAATCCTTATCAATAATTATTTACAACACGTGGCTCTGTTTTGAAGTGCAATTAGCTCTGATTGGGTGCAGTTGGCTAGTACCCTACCTCTATATAAATCCACTTCTCAAGCAGGGCTCTGCTTGCAGGGCTCTCCCAAGTCAGGGCTTTTTAAGTCAGCTGTAGAGTTATTCCTGAGTGACAATAGATTATACTGTATTTTTATTTCTATTTTTATTTCTATGTGTTAAACTGTTAGCTGTTATAGAGTTATCTTGCACTTCATACTAGACTTGTAGGCTTCTTATTTCTGTGTATTGGAACTATATGGATGTCTCCTGACCCCTCCTATCCTGTCTCTTCAAAGGTAATACTTATTATTAATTATTTACAACACATGGCTCTATTTTTGAAGTGCAATTAGCTCTGATTGGGCCCTTTGGCTAGTACTCTGCCTCTATAAAAATCCACTTCTCAAGCAGGGCTCTCCCAAGTCAGGGCTTCCTAAGTCAGAGCTTCCTAAGTCAGCTGTAGAGTTTTTCCTGAGTGAAAATAGATTATACTGTATTTTTATTTCTATTTTTATTTCTATCTGTTATACAGTTATCTGTTATAGAGATATCTTGCACTTCATACTAGACTTGTAGGCTCCTTATTTCTGTGTATTGGAACTATATGGATGTCTCCTGATCCCTCCTATCCTGTTTCTTCACAGGTAATACTTATCAATAATTATTTACAACACATGGCTCTGTTTTTGAAGTGCAATTAGCTCTGACTGGATCCAGTTGGCTAGTACCCTGCCTCTATAAAAATTCACTTCTCAAGCAGTACTCTGCTTGCAGGGCTCTCCAAAGTCAGCTGTGGAGTTTTTCCTGAGTGAAAATAGATTATACTGTTTTTTTATTTCTATTTTTATTTCTATCTGTTATACAGTTATATGTTATAGAGTTATCTTGCACTTCATACTAGACTTGTAGGCTCCTTATTTATGTGTATTGGAACTATATGGATGTCTCCTGACCCCTCCTATCCTGTCTCTTCACAGGTAATCCTTATCAATAATTATTTACAACACATGGCTCTGTTTTTGAAGTGCAATTAGCTCTGATTGGGTCCAGTTGGCTAGTACTCTGCCTCTATAAAAATCCACTTCTCAAGCAGGGCTCTCCCATGTCAGGGCTCTCCCATGTCAGCTGTAGAGTTATTTCTGAGTGAAAATAGATTATACTGTATTTTTATTTCTATTTTTATTTCTATCCGTTATACAGTTATCTGTTATAGAGGTATCTTGCAGTTCATTCTAGATTTGTAGGCTCCTTATTTCTGTGTATTGGAACTATATGGATGTCTCCTGACCCCTCCTATCCTGTCTCTTCACAGGTAATCCTTATCAATAATTATTTACAACACGTGGCTCTGTTTTTGAAGTGCAATTAGCTCTGATTGGGTCCAGTTGGCTAGTACTCTGCCTCTATAAAAATCCACTTCTCAAGCAGGGCTCTCCCATGTCAGGGCTCTCCCATGTCAGCTGTAGAGTTATTTCTGAGTGAAAATAGATTATACTGTATTTTTATTTCTATTTTTATTTCTATCCGTTATACAGTTATCTGTTATAGAGGTATCTTGCAGTTCATTCTAGATTTGTAGGCTCCTTATTTCTGTGTATTGGAACTATATGGATGTCTCCTGACCCCTCCTATCCTGTCTCTTCACAGGTAATCCTTATCAATAATTATTTACAACACGTGGCTCTGTTTTGAAGTGCAATTAGCTCTGATTGGGTCCAGTTGGCTAGTACCCTGCCTCTATATAAATCCACTTCTCAAGCAGGTCTCTGCTTGCAGGGATCTCCCAAGTCAGGGCTTCCTAAGTCAGCTGTAGAGTTTTTCCTGAGTGAAAATAGATTATACTGTATTTTTATTTCTATCTGTTATACAGTTATCTGATACAGAGTTATCTTGCAGTTCATACTAGACTTGTAGGCTCCTTATTTCTGTGTATTGGAACTATATGGATGTCTCCTGACCCCTCCTATCCTGTCTCTTCACAGGTAATCCTTATCAATAATTATTTACAACACGTGGCTCTGTTTTGAAGTGCAATTAGCTCTGATTGGGTCCAGTTGGCTAGTACCCTGCCTCTATATAAATCCACTTCTCAAGCAGGGCTCTGCTTGCAGGGCTCTCCCAAGTCAGGGCTTCCTAAGTCAGCTGTAGAGTTTTTCCTGAGTGACAATAGATTATACTGTATTTTTATTTCTATTTTTATTTCTATCTGTTAAACTGTTAGCTGTTATAGAGTTATCTTGCACTTCATACTAGACTTGTAGGCTCCTTATTTCTGTGTATTGGAACTATATGGATGTCTCCTGACCCCTCCTATCCTGTCTCTTCACAGGTAATCCTTATCAATAATTATTTACAACAGTGGCTCTGTTTTTGAAGTGCAATTAGCTCTGATTGGGTCCAGTTGGCTAGTACCCTGCCTCTATATAAATCCACTTCTCAAGCAGGGCTCTGCTTGCAGGGCTCTCCCAAGTCAGGGCTTCCTAAGTCAGCTGTAGAGTTTTTCCTGAGTGACAATAGATTATACTGTATTTTTATTTCTATTTTTATTTCTATCTGTTAAACTGTTAGCTGTTATAGAGTTATCTTGCACTTCATACTAGACTTGTAGGCTCCTTATTTCTGTGTATTGGAACTATATGGATGTCTCCTGACCCCTCCTATCCTGTCTCTTCACAGGTAATACTTATCAATAATTATTTACAACCCATGGCTCTATTTTTGTAGTGCAATTAGCTCTGATTGGGCCATTTGGCTAGTACTCTGCCTCTATAAAAATCCACTTCTCAAGCAGGGCTCTCCCAAGTCAGGGCTTCCTAAGTCAGAGCTTCCTAAGTCAGCTGTAGAGTTTTTCCTGAGTGAAAATAGATTATACTGTATTTTTATTTCTTTTTTTATTTCTATCTGTTATACAGTTATCTGTTATAGAGATATCTTGCACTTCATACTAGACTTGTAGGCTCCTTATTTCTGTGTATTGGAACTATATGGATGTCTCCTGATCCCTCCTATCCTGTTTCTTCACAGGTAATACTTATCAATAATTATTTACAACACATGGCTCTGTTTTTGAAGTGCAATTAGCTCTGACTGGGTCCAGTTGGCTAGTACCCTGCCTCTATAAAAATTCACTTCTCAAGCAGTACTCTGCTTGCAGGGCTCTCCAAAGTCAGCTGTGGAGTTTTTCCTGAGTGAAAATAGATTATACTGTTTTTTTATTTCTATTTTTATTTCTATCTGTTATACAGTTATCTGTTATAGAGTTATCTTGCACTTCATACTAGACTTGTAGGCTCCTTATTTCTGTGTATTGGAACTATATGGATGTCTCCTGACCCCTCCTATCCTGTCTCTTCACAGGTAATCCTTATCAATAATTATTTACAACACATGGCTCTGTTTTTGAAGTGCAATTAGCTCTGATTGGGTCCAGTTGGCTAGTACTCTGCCTCTATAAAAATCCACTTCTCAAGCAGGGCTCTGCCATGTCAGGGCTCTCCCATGTCAGCTGTAGAGTTATTTCTGAGTGAAAATAGATTATACTGTATTTTTATTTCTATTTTTATTTCTATCCGTTATACAGTTATCTGTTATAGAGGTATCTTGCAGTTCATTCTAGATTTGTAGGCTCCTTATTTCTGTGTATTGGAACTATATGGATGTCTCCTGACCCCTCCTATCCTGTCTCTTCACAGGTAATCCTTATCAATAATTATTTACAACACGTAGCTCTGTTTTGAAGTGCAATTAGCTCTGATTGGGTCCAGTTGGCTAGTACCCTGCCTCTATATAAATCCACTTCTCAAGCAGGTCTCTGCTTGCAGGGATCTCCCAAGTCAGGGCTTCCTAAGTCAGCTGTAGAGTTTTTCCTGAGTGAAAATAGATTATACTGTATTTTTATTTCTATCTGTTATACAGTTATCTGATACAGAGTTATCTTGCAGTTCATACTAGACTTGTAGGCTCCTTATTTCTGTGTATTGGAACTATATGGAAGTCTCCTGACCCCTCCTATCCTGTCTCTTCACAGGTAATCCTTATCAATAATTATTTACAACACATGGCTCTGTTTTTGAAGTGCAATTAGCTCTGATTGGTTCCAGTTGGCTAGTACTCTGCCTCTATAAAAATCCACTTCTCAAGCAGGGCTCTTCCATGTCAGGGCTCTCCCATGTCAGGGCTCTCCCATGTCAGGGCTCTCCCACGTCAGGGCTCTGCCATGTCAGCTGTACAGTTATTCCTGAGTGAAAATAGATTATACTGTATTTTTATTTCTATTTTTATTTCTATCCGTTATATAGTTATCTGTTATAGAGTTATCTTGCAGTTCATACTAGATTTGTAGGCTCCTTATTTCTGTGTATTGGAACTATATGGATGTCTCCTGACCCCTCCTATCCTGTCTCTTCACAGGTAATCCTTATCAATAATTATTTACAACAGTGGCTCTGTTTTTGAAGTGCAATTAGCTCTGATTGGGTCCAGTTGGCTAGTACCCTGCCTCTATATAAATCCACTTCTCAAGCAGGGCTCTGCTTGCAGGGCTCTCCCAAGTCAGGGCTTCCTAAGTCAGCTGTAGAGTTTTTCCTGAGTGACAATAGATTATACTGTATTTTTATTTCTATTTTTATTTCTATCTGTTAAACTGTTAGCTGTTATAGAGTTATCTTGCACTTCATACTAGACTTGTAGGCTCCTTATTTCTGTGTATTGGAACTATATGGATGTCTCCTGACCCCTCCTATCCTATCTCTTCACAGGTAATCCTTATCAATAATTATTTACAACACATGGCTCTGTTTTTGAAGTGCAATTAGCTCTGATTGGGCCATTTGGCTTGTACTCTGCCTCTATAAAAATCCACTTCTCAAGCAGGGCTCTCCCAAGTCAGGGCTCTCCAAAGTCAGGGCTTCCTATGTCAGCTGTAGAGTTTTTCCTGAGTGAAAATAGATTATACTGTATTTTTATTTCTATTTTTATTTCTATCTGTTATACAGTTGTCTGTTATAGAGTTATCTTGCAGTTCATACTAGACTTGTAGGCTCCTTATTTCTGTGTATTGGAACTATATGGATGTCTCCTGACCCCTCCTATCCTGTCTCTTCACAGGTAATCCTTATCAATAATTATTTACAACAGTGGCTCTGTTTTTGAAGTGCAATTAGCTCTGATTGGGTCCAGTTGGCTAGTTCCCTGCCTCTATATAAATCCACTTCTCAAGCAGGGCTCTGCTTGCAGGGATCTCCCAAGTCAGGGCTTCCTAAGTCAGCTGTAGAGTTTTTCCTGAGTGACAATAGATTATACTGTATTTTTATTTCTATTTTTATTTCTATCTGTTAAACTGTTAGCTGTTATAGAGTTATCTTGCACTTCATACTAGACTTGTAGGCTCCTTATTTCTGTGTATTGGAACTATATGGATGTCTCCTGACCCCTCCTATCCTGTCTCTTCACAGGTAATACTTATCAATAATTATTTACAACACATGGCTCTATTTTTGAAGTGCAATTAGCTCTGATTGGGTCCAGTTGGCTAGTACCCTGCCTCTATAAAAATTCACTTCTTAAGCAGGACTCTGCTTGCAGGGCTCTCCAAAGTCAGCTGTGGAGTTTTTCCTGAGTGAAAATAGATTATACTGTATTTTTATTTCTATTTTTATTTTTATCTGTTATACAGTTATCTGTTATAGAGTTATCTTGCAGTTCATACTAGACTTGTAGGCTCCTTATTTCTGTGTATTGGAACTATATGGATGTCTCCTGACCCCTCCTATCCTGTCTCTTCACAGGTAATCCTTATCAATAATTATTTACAACAGTGGCTCTGTTTTTGAAGTGCAATTAGCTCTGATTGGGTCCAGTTGGCTAGTTCCCTGCCTCTATATAAATCCACTTCTCAAGCAGGGCTCTGCTTGCAGGGATCTCCCAAGTCAGGGCTTCCTAAGTCAGCTGTAGAGTTTTTCCTGAGTGACAATAGATTATACTGTATTTTTATTTCTATTTTTATTTCTATCTGTTAAACTGTTAGCTGTTATAGAGTTATCTTGCACTTCATACTAGACTTGTAGGCTCCTTATTTCTGTGTACTGGAACTATATAGATGTCTCCTGACCCCTCCTATCCTGTCTCTTCACAGGTAATCCTTATCAATAATTATTTACAACAGTGGCTCTGTTTTTGAAGTGCAATTAGTTCTGATTGGGTCCAGTTGGCTAGTACTCTATCTCTATAAAAATTCACTTCCCAAGCAGGGCTCTCCCAAGCAGGGCTCTCCCAAGGCAGGGCTCTCCCAAGTCAGGGCTTCCTAAGTCAGCTGTAGAGTTTTTCCTGAGTGAAAATAGATTATACTGTATTTTTATTTCTATCTGTTA
Organism: Rhinophrynus dorsalis; assembly: GCA_037306005.1. Lineage (NCBI taxonomy): Eukaryota > Metazoa > Chordata > Amphibia > Anura > Rhinophrynidae > Rhinophrynus > Rhinophrynus dorsalis. The sequence continues at coordinate 189,893,419 of CM074720.1, read as the reverse complement.
TACAGTTATCTGATACAGAGTTATCTTGCAGTTCATACTAGACTTGTAGGCTCCTTATTTCTGTGTATTGGAACTATATGGATGTCTCCTGACCCCTCCTATCCTGTCTCTTCACAGGTAATCCTTATCAATAATTATTTACAACACATGGCTCTGTTTTTGAAGTGCAATTAGCTCTGATTGGGTCCAGTTGGCTAGTACCCTGCCTCTATAAAAATTCACTTCTTAAGCAGGACTCTGCTTGCAGGGCTCTCCCAAGTCAGGGCTCTCCCAAGTCAGGGCTCTCCAAAGTCAGCTGTGGAGTTTTTCCTGAGTGAAAATAGATTATACTGTATTTTTATTTCTATTTTTATTTCTATCTGTTATACAGTTATCTGTTATAGAGTTATCTTGCAGTTCATACTAGACTTGTAGGCTCCTTATTTCTGTGTATTGGAACTATATGGATGTCTCCTGACCCCTCCTATCCTGTCTCTTCACAGGTAATCCTTATCAATAATTATTTACAACAGTGGCTCTGTTTTTGAAGTGCAATTAGCTCTGATTGGGTCCAGTTGGCTAGTACTCTATCTCTATAAAAATTCACTTCCCAAGGCAGGGCTCTCCCAAGGCAGGGCTCTCCCAAGTCAGGGCTTCCTAAGTCAGCTGTAGAGTTTTTCCTGAGTGAAAATAGATTATACTGTATTTTTATTTCTATCTGTTATACAGTTATCTGATACAGAGTTATCTTGCAGTTCATACTAGACTTGTAGGCTCCTTATTTCTGTGTATTGGAACTATATGGATGTCTCCTGACCCCTCCTATCCTGTCTCTTCACAGGTAATCCTTATCAATAATTATTTACAACACATGGCTCTGTTATTGAAGTGCAATTAGCTCTGATTGGTTCCAGTTGGCTAGTACTCTGCCTCTATAAAAATCCACTTCTCAAGCAGGGCTTTCCCATGTCAGGGCTCTCCCATGTCAGGGCTCTCCCATGTCAGGGCTCTGCCATGTCAGCTGTACAGTTATTCCTGAGTGAAAATAGATTATACTGTATTTTTATTTCTATTTTTATTTCTATCCGTTATATAGTTATCTGTTATAGAGTTATCTTGCAGTTCATACTAGATTTGTAGGCTCCTTATTTCTGTGTATTGGAACTATATGGATGTCTCCTGACCCCTCCTATCCTGTCTCTTCACAGGTAATCCTTATCAATAATTATTTACAACACGTGGCTCTATTTTGAAGTGCAATTAGCTCTGATTGGGTCCAGTTGGCTAGTACCCTGCCTCTATATAAATCCACTTCTCAAGCAGGGCTCTGCTTGCAGGGCTGTCCCAAGTCAGGGCTTCCTAAGTCAGCTGTAGAGTTTTTCCTGAGTGACAATAGATTATACTGTATTTTTATTTCTATTTTTATTTCTATCTGTTAAACTGTTAGCTGTTATAGATTTATCTTGCACTTCATACTAGACTTGTAGGCTCCTTATTTCTGTGTATTGGAACTATATGGATGTCTCCTGACCCCTCCTATCCTGTCTCTTCACAGGTAATACTTATCAATAATTATTTACAACACATGGCTCTATTTTTGAAGTGCAATTAGCTCTGATTGGGCCATTTGGCTAGTACTCTGCCTCTATAAAAATCCACTTCTCAAGCAGGGCTCTCCCAAGTCAGGGCTTCCTAAGTCAGAGCTTCCTAAGTCAGCTGTAGAGTTTTTCCTGAGTGAAAATAGATTATACTATATTTTTATTTCTATTTTTATTTCTATCTGTTATACAGTTATCTGTTATAGAGTTATCTTGCAGTTCATACTAGACTTGTAGGCTCCTTTTTTTCTGTGTATTGGAACTATATGGATGTCTCCTGACCCCTCCTATCCTGTCTCTTCACAGGTAATCCTTATCAATAATTATTTACAACATGTGGCTCTGTTTGAAGTGCAATTAGCTCTGATTGGGTGCAGTTGGCTAGTACCCTGCCTCTATATAAATCCACTTCTCAAGCAGGGCTCTGCTTGCAGGGCTCTCCCAAGTCAGGGCTTCCTAAGTCAGCTGTAGAGTTTTTCCTGAGTGACAATAGATTATACTTTTTTTTTATTTCTATTTTTATTTCTATCTGTTATACAGTTATCTGTTATAGAGTTATCTTGCACTTCATACTAGACTTGTAGGCTCCTTATTTCTGTGTATTGGAACTATATGGATGTCTCCTGACCCCTCCTATCCTGTCTCTTCACAGGTAATCCTTATCAATAATTATTTACAACACATGGCTCTGTTTTTGAAGTGCAATTAGCTCTGATTGGGTCCAGTTGGCTAGTACCCTACCTGTATAAAAATCCACTTCTCAAGCAGGGCTCTGCTTGCAGGGCTCTCCCAAGTCAGGGCTTCCTAAGTCAGCTGTAGAGTTTTTCCTGAGTGACAATAGATTATACTGTATTTTTATTTCTATTTTTATTTCTATCTGTTAAACTGTTAGCTGTTATAGAGTTATCTTGCACTTCATACTAGACTTGTAGGCTCCTTATTTCTGTGTATTGGAACTATATGGATGTCTCCTGACCCCTCCTATCCTGTCTCTTCACAGGTAATCCTTATCAATAATTATTTACAACACATGGCTCTGTATTTGAAGTGCAATTAGCTCTGATTGGTTCCAGTTGGCTAGTACTCTGCCTCTATAAAAATCCACTTCTCAAGCAGGGCTCTCCCATGTCAGGGCTCTCCCATGTCAGGGCTCTCCCATGTCAGGGCTCTCCCATGTCAGGGCTCTGCCATGTCAGCTGTACAGTTATTCCTGAATGAAAATAGATTATACTGTATTTTTATTTCTATTTTTATTTCTATCCGTTATATAGTTATCTGTTATAGAGTTAACTTGCAGTTCATACTAGATTTGTAGGCTCCTTATTTCTGTGTATTGGAACTATATGGATGTCTCCTGACCCCTCCTATCCTGTCTCTTCACAGGTAATCCTTATCAATAATTATTTACAACACGTGGCTCTGTTTTGAAGTGCAATTAGCTCTGATTGGGTCCAGTTGGCTAGTACCCTGCCTCTATATAAATCCACTTCTCAAGCAGGGCTCTGCTTGCAGTGCTCTCCCATGTCAGGGCTCTCCCATGTCAGGGCTCTGCCATGTCAGCTGTAGAGTTTTTCCTGAGTGACAATAGATTATACTGTATTTTTATTTCTATTTTTATTTCTATCTGTTAAACTGTTAGCTGTTATAGAGTTATCTTGCACTTCATACTAGACTTGTAGGCTCCTTATTTCTGTGTATTGGAACTATATGGATGTCTCCTGACCCCTCCTATCCTGTCTCTTCACAGGTAATACTTATCAATAATTATTTACAACACATGGCTCTATTTTTGAAGTGCAATTAGCTCTGATTGGGCCATTTGGCTAGTACTCTGCCTCTATAAAAATCCACTTCTCAAGCAGGGCTCTCCCAAGTCAGGGCTCTCCCAAGTCAGGGCTTCCTAAGTCAGAGCTTCCTAAGTCAGCTGTAGAGTTTTTCCTGAGTGAAAATAGATTATACTGTATTTTTATTTCTATTTTTATTTTTATCTGTTATACAATTATCTGTTATAGAGTTATCTTGCAGTTCATACTAGACTTGTAGGCTCCTTTTTTTCTGTGTATTGGAACTATATGGATGTCTCCTGACCCCTCCTATCCTGTCTCTTCACAGGTAATCCTTATCAATAATTATTTACAACACATGGCTCTGTTTGAAGTGCAATTAGCTCTGATTGGGTGCAGTTGGCTAGTACCCTGCCTCTATATAAATCCACTTCTCAAGCAGGGCTCTGCTTGCAGGTCTCTCCCAAGTCAGGGCTTCCTAAGTCAGCTGTAGAGTTTTTCCTGAGTGACAATAGATTATACTTTTTTTTTATTTCTATCTGTTATACAGTTATCTGTTATAGAGTTATCTTGCACTTCATACTAGACTTGTAGGCTCCTTATTTCTGTGTATTGGAACTATATGGATGTCTCCTGACCCCTCCTATCCTGTCTCTTCACAGGTAATCCTTATCAATAATTATTTACAACACATGGCTCTGTTTTTGAAGTTGAATTAGCTCTGATTGGGTCCAGTTGGCTAGTACCCTACCTGTATAAAAATCCACTTCTCAAGCAGGGCTCTGCTTGCAGGGCTCTCCCAAGTCAGGGCTTCCTAAGTCAGCTGTAGAGTTTTTCCTGAGTGAAAATAGATTATACTGTATTTTTATTTCTATCTGTTATACAGTTATCTGTTACAGAGTTATCTTGCAGTTCATAGTAGACTTATAGGCTCCTTATTTCTGTGTATTGAAACTATATGGATGTCTTATGACCCCTCCTATACTGTCTCTTCACAGGTAATACTTATCAATAATTATTTACAACACATGCCTCTGTTTTTGAAGTGCAATTAGCTCTGATTGGGTCCAGTTGGCTAGTACTCTATCTCTATAAAAATTCACTTCCCAAGGCAGGGCTCTCCCAAGGCAGGGCTCTCCCAAGTCAGGGCTTCCTAAGTCAGCTGTAGAGTTTTTCCTGAGTGAAAATAGATTATACTGTATTTTTATTTCTATCTGTTATACAGTTATCTGATACAGAGTTATCTTGCAGTTCATACTAGACTTGTAGGCTCCTTATTTCTGTGTATTGGAACTATATGGATGTCTCCTGACCCCTCCTATCCTGTTTCTTCACAGGTAATCCTTATCAATAATTATTTACAACACATGGCTCTGTTTTTGAAGTGCAATTAGCTCTGATTGGTTCCAGTTGGCTAGTACTCTGCCTCTATAAAAATCCACTTCTCAAGCAGGGCTCTCCCATGTCAGGGCTCTCCCATGTCAGGGCTCTCCCATGTCAGGGCTCTGCCATGTCAGCTGTACAGTTATTCCTGAATGAAAATAGATTATACTGTATTTTTATTTCTATTTTTATTTCTATCCGTTATATAGTTATCTGTTATAGAGTTATCTTGCAGTTCATACTAGATTTGTAGGCTCCTTATTTCTGTGTATTGGAACTATATGGATGTCTCCTGACCCCTCCTATCCTGTCTCTTCACAGGTAATCCTTATCAATAATTATTTACAACACGTGGCTCTGTTTTGAAGTGAAATTAGCTCTGATTGGGTCCAGTTCGCTAGTACCCAGCCTCTATATAAATCCACTTCTCAAGCAGGGCTCTGCTTGCAGGGCTCTCCCAAGTCAGGGCTTCCTAAGTCAGCTGTAGAGTTTTTCCTGAGTGACAATAGATTATACTGTATTTTTATTTCTATTTTTATTTCTATCTGTTAAACTGTTAGCTGTTATAGAGTTATCTTGCACTTCATACTAGACTTGTAGGCTCCTTATTTCTGTGTATTGGAACTATATGGATGTCTCCTGACCCCTCCTATCCTGTCTCTTCACAGGTAATACTTATCAATAATTATTTACAACACATGGCTCTATTTTTGAAGTGCAATTAGCTCTGATTGGGCCATTTGGCTAGTACTCTGCCTCTATAAAAATCCACTTCTCAAGCAGGGCTCTCCCAAGTCAGGGCTTCCTAAGTCAGAGCTTCCTAAGTCAGCTGTAGAGTTTTTCCTGAGTGAAAATAGATTATACTGTATTTTTATTTCTATTTTTATTTCTATCTGTTATAGAGTTATCTTGCAGTTCATACTAGACTTGTAGGCTCCTTTTTTTCTGTGTATTGGAACTATATGGATGTCTCCTGACCCCTCCTATCCTGTCTCTTCACAGGTAATCCTTATCAATAATTATTTACAACACGTGGCTCTGTTTGAAGTGCAATTAGCTCTGAGTGGGTGCAGTTGGCTAGTACCCTGCCTCTATATAAATCCACTTCTCAAGCAGGGCTCTGCTTGCAGGTCTCTCCCAAGTCAGGGCTTCCTAAGTCAGCTGTAGAGTTTTTCCTGAGTGACAATAGATTATACTTTTTTTTTATTTCTATTTTTATTTCTATCTGTTATACAGTTATCTGTTATAGAGTTATCTTGCACTTCATACTAGACTTGTAGGCTCCTTATTTCTGTGTATTGGAACTATATGGATGTCTCCTGACCCCTCCTATCCTGTCTCTTCACAGGTAATCCTTATCAATAATTATTTACAACACATGGCTCTGTTTTTGAAGTTGAATTAGCTCTGATTGGGTCCAGTTGGCTAGTACCCTACCTGTATAAAAATCCACTTCTCAAGCAGGGCTCTGCTTGCAGGGCTCTCCCAAGTCAGGGCTTCCTAAGTCAGCTGTAGAGTTTTTCCTGAGTGAAAATAGATTATACTGTATTTTTATTTCTATCTGTTATACAGTTATCTGTTACAGAGTTATCTTGCAGTTCATAGTAGACTTATAGGCTCCTTATTTCTGTGTATTGAAACTATATGGATGTCTTATGACCCCTCCTATACTGTCTCTTCACAGGTAATACTTATCAATAATTATTTACAACACATGCCTCTGTTTTTGAAGTGCAATTAGCTCTCTTTGGGTCCAGTTGGCTAGTACCCTAGCTCTATAAAAATGCACTTCTCAAGCAGGGCTCTGGTTGCAGGGCTCTCCCAAGTCAGGGCTTCCTAAGTCAGCTGTAGAGTTTTTCCTGAGTGAAAATAGATTATACTGTATTTTTATTTCTATCTGTTATACAGTTATCTGTTATAGAGTTATCTTGCAGTTCATACTAGACTTGTAGGCTCCTTATTTCTGTGTATTGGAACTTTATGGATGTCTCCTGACCCCTCCTATCCTATCTCTTCACAGGTAATCCTTATCAATAATTATTTACAACACATGGCTCTGTTTTTGAAGTGCAATTAGCTCTGATTGGGCCATTTGGCTTGTACTCTGCCTCTATAAAAATCCACTTCTCAAGCAGGGCTCTCCCAAGTCAGGGCTCTCCCAAGTCAGGGCTTCCTATGTCAGCTGTAGAGTTTTTCCTGAGTGAAAATAGATTATACTGTATTTTTATTTCTATTTTTATTTCTATCTATTATACAGTTGTCTGTTATAGAGTTATCTTGCAGTTCATACTAGACTTGTAGGCTCCTTATTTCTGTGTATTGGAACTATATGGATGTCTCCTGACCCCTCCTATCCTGTCTCTTCACAGGTAATCCTTATCAATAATTATTTACAACAGTGGCTCTGTTTTTGAAGTGCAATTAGCTCTGATTGGGTCCAGTTGGCTAGTACTCTATCTCTATAAAAATCCACTTCCCAAGGCAGGGCTCTCCCAAGGCAGGGATTTCCCAAGTCAGGGATTCCTAAGTCAGCTGTAGAGTTTTTCCTGAGTGAAAATAGATTATACTGTATTTTTATTTCTATCTGTTATACAGTTATCTGATACAGAGTTATCTTGCAGTTCATACTAGACTTGTAGGCTCCTTATTTCTGTGTATTGGAACTATATGGATGTCTCCTGACCCCTCCTATCCTGTCTCTTCACAGGTAATCCTTATCAATAATTATTTACAACACATGGCTCTGTTTTTGAAGTGCAATTAGCTCTGATTGGGTCCAGTTGGCTTGTACTCTGCCTCTATAAAAATCCACTTATCAAGCAGGGCTCTCCCATGTCAGGGCTCTCCCATGTCAGGGCTCTCCCAAGTCAGCTGTAGAGTTTTTCCTGAGTGAAAATAGATTATATTGTATTTATTTCTATTTTTATTTCTATCTATTATACAGTTATCCGTTATAGAGGTATCTTACAGTTCATACTAGACTTGTAGGCTCCTTATTTCTGTGTACTGGAACTATATAGATGTCTCCTGACCCCTCCTATCCTATCTCTTCACAGGTAATCCTTATTATTAATTATTTACAACACATGGCTCCTTTTGAAGTGCAATTAGCTCTGATTGGGCCCTTTGGCTAGTACTCTGCCTCTATAAAAATCCACTTCTCAAGCAGGGCTCTCCCAAGTCAGGGCTCTCCCAAGTCAGGGCTTCCTAAGTCAGCTGTAGAGTTTTTCCTGAGTGAAAATAGATTATAATGTATTTTTATTTCTATTTTTATTTCTATCTGTTATACAGTTATCTGTTATAGAGTTATCTTGCAGTTCATACTAGACTTGTAGGCGCCTTTTTTCTGTGTATTGGAACTATATGGATGTTTCCTGACCCCTCCTATCCTGTCTCTTCACAGGTAATCCTTCTCAATAATTATTTACAACACGTGGCTCTGTTTTGAAGTGCAATTAGCTCTGATTGGGTGCAGTTGGCTAGTACCCTGCCTCTATATAAATCCACTTCTCAAGCAGGGCTCTGCTTGCAGGGCTCTCCCAAGTCAGGGCTTCCTAAGTCAGCTGTAGAGTTTTTCCTGAGTGACAATAGATTATACTTTTTTTTATTTCTATTTTTATTTCTATCTGTTATACAGTTATCTGTTATGGAGTTATCTTGCACTTCATACTAGACTTGTAGGCTCCTTATTTCTGTGTATTGGAACTATATGGATGTCTCCTGACCCCTCCTATCCTGTTTCTTCACAGGTAATACTTATCAATAATTATTTAGAACACATGGCTCTGTTTTTGAAGTGCGATTAGCTCTGATTGAGTCCAGTTGGCTAGTACCCTGCCTCTGTAAAAATTCACTTCTCAAGCAGGACTCTGCTTGCAGGGCTCTCCAAAGTCAGCTGTGGAGTTTTTCCTGAGTGAAAATAGATTATACTGTATTTTTATTTCTATCTGTTATACAGTTATCTGTTATAGAGTTATCTTGCAGTTCATACTAGACTTGTAGGCTCCTTATTTCTGTGTATTGGAACTATATGGATGTCTCCTGACCCCTCCTAGCAAGTCTTGGGTGCTCACACCAATCGCCAATCCACAGACACCTGCTGAGGAGCGCTACAATGAGGCACATGTCCGGACCAGGAATGTCATTGAGCGCACATTTGGCCAGCTTAAATCCAGGTTCCGTTGCCTGGATCAGTCTGGGGGCACTCTGCAGTATACACCTGCTAAGGTATGTGACATCATCCAGGCATGTGCCTTGTTGCACAACATAGCTGTGGACACACGTCTCATGGAGGATGTGCAGCCACACCAGACTGTGGAGGTCCCTGTTCCCATTGATGGAGGGGAGGATCTGTTGACAGGGACACAGATACGAAACAGGCTCATCAGGGACTATTTCAGTTGTGAGTACCATGCATGTGTGATTGTTGATGTGCTTATGGAATGCATGCGAACACGCAAACCAACAATAATTATCTGTTCCACTCCACAGGATGACCCAATAACATAGTCCTACCATGTCCAGGACATCATCCTTCATCCTGGGATCAAAGGTAAACCTTATGGTTCATGTACATCACATACTGAGTCTTACTGATGTGAAACTGGATCTACCAAATTGAACAAAGCCATGACACATGTGGAACCCTGTGAGTCACAGAGGAATACCCAATGCAATGACATGCAATGGATGCCACATAGCAATACCATGTTTTAACCCCTTGAGTGCCATAGGTGCACACAAAACATTACAAGGCAATCAGTTGTGTACTCCTCTGTCACTCGATTGGTTCAGGGGATAATGGATCAGACTTAGCTAGAATGTGAGCAATGCCCACTGAAGCTGAATGGGGATGGTGGTTGTGTGTGGTGTTGGCTAAGGTATGGCAGTAATGATCCGTTAGTCAGGTTGCAAGGCCTGCCATGCTGACTTGTTTTTGTGTGTGTATATAGCACAATGAATATTCCACTCCATTGTTTGACAATGTGTTGTCCATGCGTTATGACCATATGAGGTGTTCATCAAGGGGATGGCAAGCAGACATATGTATGTATGTATGTGACACGGACCCTGAGCACGCACACCTCATCAGTATGTAGATCGAGATCCATGAAATAGTTCACCTGTTCCAGGGGGCTTGGTTTACGATATGATGTGTGCGTCCACTCACATATACATATGTCTGCTAGCCAACCCTTTGATACAAAAAAAATAAGGTCATGATGGCTACACAACACCTTGACAACCAATGGATTGTTCACTCTGTCACATAATAAAGCTGTCACAGTGGAGTGCCAGTAAGGTCTCAAAAGCATTGTTGATTAATGTGTTGTGTACCTCAAGGGCATGATGGTGGTAAAGCAATAGCATGACTGTTGTGTTTATAGTGCATCTACAAATCTTGTTTTCACTCTCTGCAGGCATTTATGGCATGATTCCTCATGGTCCAACAGTTTGTTCCAGTGACATGTTGACTCGACGTCCATGCGGATCATCTGTTCGTGTTGATGTCAATAAAAGATGTGATCGTATATGACTATCTTGTGTCATTGATTACCTTTCCCTCATCAGGGTTTCAAACAGATAGATAGTAATACTCGTAATGTTTGAAAATCCATGTAGTAGGGTTTATCACCCTGAGTAAAACAAGTGAACTTCAACTGCTGACAGGTGTTTTATTCCAAAGTTGTTACAGCTCAAAGTTTACATTCATAGATCCAATATCACAGTGACCTGAAAGTGTCATATGGCGCTGTTGCTACACCATCTTATGGACAGCTCCGGTCCCTGCACCATGAATCCCCATAGGATGAAGTAGCAACAGCGCCATTTGACACCTTAAGGCCACTGTAATATTTGATCCATGACTTCAAGCTTTGAGCTCGGATAACCTTGGAATGAGACACCTTTCAGCAGTGGGAGTTCCCTTGTTCCAATCAGGGGGGTGAACCCAACTACATATGCCTTGACATATCCCAAGCATTACTATCCCCTTAATTGTGATCATGTTGTTGATGTATGTAATGTGTTCATGTTGTTCAAGTTCAAGTCACATCATGGAACAACACCTTGATGATGTTTGACTTTCAAATGTCTGTGATTTGAACTTGGACAAACATGTGTATGTGATGTGTGTGTTCACCCCTGCTGTAAAAGCTTGTGACTCCATTCATCGTGCATGAGTTGTGTTCACTGCATTGCTTGCCAATGCATTGGAGACAACTCATTCCCTGACACCCATGTTAGATGTGCATGAGTTGTGTTCACTGCATTGCTTGCCAATGCATTGGAGACAACTCAGTCCCTGACACCCATGTTAGATGTGCATGAGTTGTGTTCACTGCATTGCTTGCCAATGCATTGTAGACAACTCTGCCAAACAAACCACATATTGGATAAGAAACATGCATGGACACAGATGTTATGAAAAAGTGCAAACATTTATTGAACGGGCCTGAAGAAGGTTGACCTTACTTCTTTTTCTTGGGAGGGTCGGTGGGGGGGGCTGCAGAGGTGGATTCCCTCTGACTGTGGCGGGTTACCCATGGGTGTCTGGTGGATGATGGTGGTGGTGGTGGTGGATCACTGCTGGCTGGAGATGCGTTACTGGACCCCTGTTGTGATAGCTGGCCCATGTTGTGGTGCTGGTTTTCCCGCCTGTTTGTTTCACGTGTCTCCACCAGCATGTGTCCCAGCACCTCCATCATGCCGGTATTAAATTGCGTCTGCTGGGTGTTGGCAACTACCTGTTGTGCCTCCATGGCCCGGAGGCACCCCATGATCCTCCCTATATTCAGCTCGATCCTACGCAGGGATCGGCACACCTCCGTAATACTGTGACCTGCTCCCCCTGGACAGCCACACATGCTGTGTCGAGGGCTGCTGTGGGCGCAGGTGACACGGGCGTGGTGGGCATGGAGGCTGGCGGAGGTGGTGGTGGGAGCGGACGACCATGGGGTGCCTCAGGAGAGACTGCAACGTGGAGGCTGTGGGGGAATGTGGAGAACCGATCCCCGGACCCCTCACTACCCTCTGTTACTGCAGCCTCAGGATGGGGCACATCTGTTGGTGTGGTTGGGGGTGATGGCGTTGGTGGTGGTGTGAAGTCTGTGCACCCCTGTGGCTGCTGTGGCTCCCCGATCAGCCCAATGTGTTGGTAGTCCAGGGGCCACATCATGGATGCCTCCTGGCTTACGGATCTCCTCGGGGGGGAGGCTGAGGCCTAGCCCACATGCTGGACTCTGCATGTCCTGGCATCTGGACAGCCTGTGGCATTCTGTGCCTCGCCATAGGCTGCAGTGGTCGAGACATATGGACTCCAGGATCATGCCGGGACTGCTGCTGCTGGGGGCCTTGCTGTGGCCACTGCTGCAGGCCTTGCTGGGGCCACTGCTGCTGCTGGGGGCCTTGCTGGGGCCACTGCTGCCGCTGGGGGCCTTGCTGGGGCCACTGCTGCGGGCCTTGCTGGGGCCATTGCTGCTGCTGGGGGCCTTGCTGGGGCTACTGCTGCTGTGGTTGCTGCTGCTGTGGTGGTGGTGGCAGCGCTCTTGAGGTGGTGGCCTCCTCAGAGGAGGTTTCACCTGACTACTCTTCTCTGGATGACTGGTAAGCTGTGGGGGCAAATGACATGATGGAATTAGTGACTTGAGCCATGACAGGAGTGCTGCACGACTGTTACAGTGACATGTGAACCACTGAGTAGCAGGATGGTATCCATTGCATTGCTTTGCAATGCATTGGTTACCATCCTGACACACATTGCTTAGCTTGACGTGATCCCATACATTGATTCTTCTAACCTACAGTGGTGTAGATTTGGTCATCATGTGTATCCTGAGCAGTGGGGATGGCAAGGCATATACCTCCTTGCTATCCCCATTCATCATAATACACGTGGTGACCAACAATAAAACATAACACCTTGAGTGACACAAACCCATTGCATGTCATACACTTGGCTTCAACAACAGAAATACTGTGACCTCTTAACACAACAATGCACCAGTGGTGAACCGATGCTGTCAGCAACATGAACACACCAAGCACAACAACCAACATGATCTGTGGAACCCAACAACCCAATCAGCTGGAGGATACACAAACACAACCCAGGACAGACATAATAATAACACACAGCAAACATGTGCATGGTTATTCTGTACTATTAGTGGTTACTTCTTTGTTTTCCTATGTCATGATATGGAGCCTAAGGACTGGTGTATCACATGTTGTTTAGATCTCAGTGCATTGGCTTCCAAGGATAACACAGGGATTGCAGGTGTGATGACACTGTTGTTGTCATGTACACATTGCCACCTCTTTCTGACACCCTAGTGAATGCCTCCCCCCATCAGAATTTAGCCTTGTGAATCACATATGTCCTGCAGAGTGGTGATGGTGGGGAATGTCCCCTGGCCAGCCACACCCTGCAGTCTACATATGATGCAGAATGCTGAAAATTCCACTTGTACTAACTACCTACATGTACAACACCTAGCCCTGACATGCAGTAACAATACAATATGAAACACACCAATTCCCCTCCTTGCTATTCTCTGATAACCCTTTGGGTGCCAGGGGACTAGCCAGTGTTTTGTCGAACAATGCATTACTCATCCCTGTGGCACTCCAGGGGTTGTGTGCTGACCTCTTTGTCACTCTATGTATGATACTATGATACACATAACAGATCTGTGACTGACACATGACAGTGTGCATTGGATTTGTGCTGTGCATGATGTTGTTTTGGACAGCATGAAGAGGGTTCAATAGGGACTTGAGCATTACCATTCTGGCTGGGTTAGTCAAGTATTCTGTCCTTGTTTGACATCCCTCCAAGCTGTGTGGTTGAATTCTGGTGTGGAATGGTCTCCATGAGTTCAGGTGTCACTGTGTTGGCCTCTGTCTGTTAGGTGTCAGTTTTGTGTGATGTTTGTGGGCCTTGATGTACGTACCAGTGGACTGGAGGCTCCTTTCATCTCCAGTGTCGCTCCATACAGGAACACCATGCACCGTGATGGCGGAGATTGTCCTGCGTGCAGCCTCCTCCCACTGGGTATATTCCACAAGCAGGGGCGGACCACCTCCTGTACCAGCAGCATGCAAGGCCTGCTCACCCATCTTCCTCTTCACCTTCACAATGGGAGACAGAAATGGGAAAAGGGTTGAACTAAATGTACACAAGTCTATTCTCAACATGGATTACTGTGTTACTATGTTACTATCTTACCTTGGCCTTGCAGTCTGTCCACCTTTTTTTTCACAGACTCCACTGACCGGCTGAGGCTGGATACGGCATTAACCGCAGCCACGACCTCCTTCCAGGCTGCCTTCCTCCTGGAGCTCAAACCAGCAACAGGCCCCTTGGAGACCAGGACCCTCTCCCTTGCGACAACAGCCTCACAGAGGACAAGGTTCTCCTCCTCGGAGAACCTGGGCTCTCTCGCCCTTTCCTCCTCCTCACCACCAACAGTTTGTTGAGAGCCCTGACTGTGGCTGTCCAGCCCTGCCTGCACTGGCCCAGGCTGTATGTGGTGCAGGGGGTCTACCCCTCATCCCACTCTCTCTGCCCCTGCACTGGATGTGCCTGCTCTCAGGTGGCTGCCCCTCCGCCCCAGAGATCTCCTTCTCCCTCCCCTACCCTGACCAGGGATGCCCCCCTGCATCTCCTCCTCCTCTCCTCCTACACTCCCCACCCCTCTCCCCTCCATTGCTCTCACCCACTCACACCCAGGCACTCACTCAGACCCTCACACACTCACTCTCTGTCACTCACTTGCACTCACAGACTCACACTGTCAAAACAGTGCTGTGCTGTGCTCCTCTGTACCTCTTGCTCTCTATAACTAACCTCCACTCCTTGGGTCCTGAGATCTAGCTCTGTGAACTCGATAACAGACAAAGGTGCGCAGGTGATTTTGGGTCTATTTATAGTTTATTCGACTCAACTTGATGTTTTGGGGTGCTGTGATTGGCTGGAGCACTTGGTAACGTTGGACTTTTCACTTGTTTTTTGCTTTTGGAGATGTTTCTGCGTGTTTGGCGTCGACGATGAGGTCAAATTGTAGGCGACTCCAGTTTTGTAGTCTTCATGTGTTTTGTAGGCCGTCGCGCTTTAACTCTTCTGGGTATGGAACATTTGAATCTCACGTTACCCAGTTTTGTTTAACTCGCGAAGCCAGTTTTTTTCTTCACGCTAGTTTTAACTCCAACATTTGAATCGAGCCCTAACTCTGGAGTTTTAGGATTACTGTTTCTAATCTCTTCATTTCATCTGCTTGGGACTTCAGCTGATCTACAACCACAAGCACAGGACAAAGTGGGAAGATTACACTTACCATTCATCCATTCCAGGATTTTAACTCTTTCATTGACATCTCATCAGTGGTGATCACCTTTTAATCAATCCTGGCTGCAACTGAATCTACAGATTGTCTGGTCTGGTTTGGAAGGAAAAACTGTACTACATTTCATCTAGACAGCTGAAGCTAAATGCCTACAAGTCACTGATCCCCCTTATCCCCATCTTATCACCCATTTGAACTTATATTGTCACTAAACAATGCATCTATTAATTTTCTTATTATTGTTTCTGACACCTCAACTGTGTAAAATATCAAAAACATTCAGCCCTCCCACCTGCTCATCAATCTCTATATCTCCATCGCTCTTAAACTCTCCAATGATTTGTTCTCATGAGCTTTTCTGTCACCTCAGCTATTTATATCCATCCACCAAGAAACAGCCCACACCTTCTCACACATGCAAATCCTCCTCTCACCTGCTTTTCCTGACTACAACTCTTCTCATGGCTGCAGGTGACATCTCTCCCAACCCTGGCCCCACTTACATTCCCACCTGTGTCCGTCCTAGATTGCGGCCTACCCGCACCTCTTGTGGGGCAGACCTTAGAAATCTGCTGGCTGTTCCCTGCCTCCCCCATCCCTTCCACCCTTCTCCTGTGCATTATGGAACCCTCACTCTCTACTAAACAAACTCCACACTACCCACAACCTTTTCCTCTCTTAAGTCTCTAAACCTATTTGCTATCACTGAAACCTGGCTCTCACATTCTGACTCATCTGCCGAAGCTGCTCTCTCCTATGGTGGCTTATCTTTCTCCCACACTCCTCGTCCTAATGGCAAGGGTGGAGGTGTGGGACTTCTTCTCTCTCAGCTCTGCCACTCCAGGCCTCTGTCCCTTCCTCCCTCAGTCTCCTTCACCTCTTTTGAAGTGCACGCAGTCCAGATCTTCTCCCCTGTCCCTCTTCTGGTAGCTGTGATATACAGGCCCCCAAGCAACCCTTCCTCCTTTCTCTCTGAATTTGAAACTTGGCTCTCTGTCTTTCTGTCCTCAGACACTCCCACATTACTCCTTGGAGACTTCAACCTACACACTGATGATACATCCTCATCTAGTGCTTCCCGATTTCTCTCACTGACCTTGTCCTTTGGCCTTCAACAGTGGACTGCTGCCAGCACTCACAGGGATGGTCACTGGCTAGATCTAGTTCTCACCAGAAACTGCTCAGTCTCTGACTTCACAATTTCCCCATTTCCACTCTCTGACCATCATCTTATCTCCTTCACACTATCTCACACACCTTCCCCTGCGCTCCCCAAATCACCCTTCCTAACCAGGAACCTACACTCGGTCAAACTACCAGACTTGACATCGACTGTGCAGACTTCCCTCTCTTCTCTCTGCCCTACTGCTGCTACTACTACTAACATAAACACTCTGGTCCACGAATATAACACCTCATTAATGTCCTCCTTGGACCTGCATGCTCCCCTTCAACGTCGACACTCCCGCCCCAGGAATCCCAGACCCTGGCTAAATTCAACAATCCACATGCTACGCACCTGCTGTTGAGCTGCAGAACGTCTCTGGCGAAAGTCTCATTCTTTTGCCGACTTCCACCATTACAAATTCATGCTGTCCTGTTTTAACACAGCTCTCACCCAGACTAAACAGAAATACTTCTCTCACATTATATCTACCCACAAATCTAACCCCCGTGACCTCTTTAAAATCTTCGACTCTCTTCTCAAGCCCCCAACCTTGAACTGCTTCTCCTCCAACACTCCACAGGACTTTGCTGACTTTTTTAAAAACAAGGTACAGTCCATCCAACAAACGATACCCTCTACATCCTCTCCTCCTATGCCTCTGATTCCTAGTCCACCCCGAGCAACCCTCAGCTCATTCTCCCCTACAACAGAGGAGGAGGTATCTCTTTTACTATCCTCCTCTCCACCCACTACCTGCCCCTCAGATCCCATGCCCTCTCACCTTCTTAAGGCTCTTGCAAGTACTCTTGCTCCCAGACTTACTAATATCTTTAACTCCTCTCTCTCTACTGGAACGTTTCCATCCTCATTCAAACATGCAATAGTCAGGCCTATACTCAAAAAGCCCTCACTCGACCCCACCTGCCTCTCAAATTGCCGTCCGGTTTCTCTCCTCCCCTTTACATCTAAGATCTTGGAACGCCTGGTATTCTCCCGCTTAATCTCTTTTCTCAATACGAACTCTCTTCTTGACCCTTTACAGTCAGGTTTCCGTTCCAACTATTCCACCGAGACAGCCCTAACAAAAATTACAAATGATCTATACACAGCAAGGGACAAAGGACACTTTAGTATACTAATCGTACTAGATCTATCTGCTGCTTTCGACACTGTTGACCATGCACTCCTACTGGACACACTGCATACCCTTGGCATCTGTGACACACCTCTAGAATGGATTTCCTCCTATCTCTCTAAACGCACTTTCAGTGTTTCTTTTTCTAACACTTTCTCATCTCCCCTCGACCTCTTAGTAGGTGTACCTCAGGGATCAGTCCTGGGACCACTTCTTTTTCACTCTACACCCTCTCACTTGGTGACTTCATCTCATCTCTTGGATTTAATTACCATCTGTATGCAGATGACACACTAATCTATCTCTCTGTCCCTGACCTCACTCCAGCTGTTCAGGCTCAAGTCACTCAATGTCTCTCAGCCATTTCATCATGGATGGCCCACCGCCACCTTAAACTTAATATGGCTAAGACAGAGCTGGTGGTGTTTCCTCCTAAAACCCATCCACCAACCCCCTTCTCCATCACAATAGAAAACTGTTATACACTCGGTATGCAAAGCACACTGTCTTGGGGTCATACTTGATTCTAAATTAACCTTCTCCCCCCATATCCAAGCTGTCACTAGAACTTGTCACTTCTTGCTAAAAAAATATTGCAAAAATATGTCCGTTCCTCCTCTTTCTTGCTGCTCCAACAAGCTGCACAGGTCAGAGTACTGTTTCTCTGTATATGTTTTTTTACACAAGCTGCATAGGTCAGAGTACTGTTTCTCTTTATTTGTTTTTATACAAGCTGCATAGGTCAGAGTACTGTTTCTCTGTATATGTGTTTACACAAGCTGCATAGGTCAGAGTACTGCTTCTCTTTATGTGTTTTTACACAAGCTGCATAGGTCAGAGTACTGCTTCTCTGTATATGTGTTTACACAAGCTGCATAGGTCAGAGTACTGCTTCTCTGTATATGTGTTTACACAAGCTGCATAGGTCAGAGTACTGCTTCTCTGTATATGTGTTTACACAAGCTGCATAGGTCAGAGTACTGCTTCTCTGTATATGTTTTTACACAAGCTGCACAGGTCAGAGTACTGCTTCTCTGTATATGTTTTTACACAAGCTGCATAGGTCAGAGTACTGCTTCTCTTTATGTGTTTTTACACAAGCTGCACAGGTCAGAGTACTGCTTCTCTGTATATGTGTTTACACAAGCTGCATAGGTCAGAGTACTGCTTCTCTGTATATGTTTTTACACAAGCTGCACAGGTCAGAGTACTGCTTCTCTGTATATGTTTTTACACAAGCTGCATAGGTCAGAGTACTGCTTCTCTGTATATGTTTTTACACAAGCTGCATAGGTCAGAGTACTGCTTCTCTGTATATGTGTTTACACAAGCTGCATAGGTCAGAGTACTGTTTCACTTTATATGTTTTTACATTGTGTGTCTAATGTTCTTTTACACTATAATTGGTTTTCATGGTATGATATAGTATGGGGCCTTTGGGCTCAAGTTCTGTTTTTCTTTCTTATATATACATAATTTGTTTTTACAGTTTTAATTGTGGGTGAGCCCCACTGTTGATTGGGGTGAGCCCCCTGCTTACATTGCTACTTTTGAGTAGTCCTTGTGCCATGCCTTGCATGGGTTTTCCCCTGGAGGGGTTTCTGACAGCATTTGCAATTCTTTTGGATCATCCACTGCATTTAAAAAAAAAAAAAAAAAAAAAAAAAAAATACACTTTTACTTCACATTCTGGGTGAGCCCCAGCTGTTCTTAGCAGGTATTTGCCCTATACCTTTCAGTTTCTTTAGTTTGGAAGGTACTTACCCTGCAAATTTATTAGTCTGCAGGTTTCACCAGGGTGAGCCCCTGAGGTGTATCTGGGGTGAGCCCCCATGTTAATGCTAGGTGTCTTCTTCCATGCTTGACATGGGTTTTCTCTCGGAGAGTTTTTACTTTCCTCTGTCCCTTATATATTTTTGTATATTTGCAATGGCAGGGTGTGCCCTCTGCTGCACCTGGGGTGAGCCCCCATGTTATGGATATTATAAAAAAAAAAAAAAACACAACAAATACTGAACGGGTTGGTTATGATCACTTGGAGTGAGCCCCCATTTTTTTTTCCTGATAACAGGGTTGAGTGAGGTATATGGGTGGGGTGAGCCCCCATTTCCAACTTCTGGTTATTCTGGAGGAAGCCATTCCTTTCCCTCTTTGTCCGTGTGATTTAAACTATCTGCTACAGTTCTTCTGTGGCTATTGGGGTGTGCCCCTGCATTGGGGTGAGCCCCTTACTATCCTGCCTTAGGGCGTGTATACATCTGGGGTGAGCCCCCATCCTAGTGGTCCATACTATCCTGCCTTCGTTCTGGTGTGCCCCTGGGGTGAGCCTCATTGTATCCTGTTGTGGGATGGGCCTATTTTCATGTGCTGCATAGAAAATAAATAAATAAATAAATTCTGCTTTGTGTTTCTTTTACACCTACTTGGTTAGAGGAATATGCCTTTCTCTGTTTTTGCTGGGCCCTCTGAGGTGAGCCCTCACTTATCGGACATACCTTAGATATGCTGAGGGTGAGCCCCTCTCTTCTCTGGTTTATATACATATACTGAGGGTGAGCCCCTCTTCTATGCCCATGCTTTGGGGGTGAGCCCCCCTTGAATCTCAATTTGTGTATGCACAATCTTTCCCTGTGTCAGTCTGGTCCTTTTTATTATAAGGACCAAATTTCTACCATCTGTTCGGGGTGGGTTTTCACTGGGTGAACCCCAGATGTCCATGACTGGTTTGCTCCAGCGTCTGGTTCCTGAATTCAGTTCTGCATTTGTGATAGTCAGGGTGAGGCCCTGTGGTGTCACTGCGGTGAGCCCCCATGTTAAGGATATTAGGGCTTCCTGTTTATTACTTTGGGTGAGCCCCATTCTGTCCTTGGGGTGACCCCCCTTTTTTTCCTTGGTTCTGTTACTTCTTTGTTTGGTTTTCTCTTAGGCTCCTTTTTTTGGGCTGCAAGCGGGGCACTTTCCCTGTCTTATTGCTATATGATATTTATCTTTTCCCTTGCGGGGTGGTGGTAGTCCTTTTCTGGATGAGCCCCGGTGTTACCTGGCTGGCTTTTACCCCTTTATGATTGGGTGTTTCTAGGTTCTTGTTCTGCCCTTTGTTTTGCAGTTGCTTATCTGTTTCTCTGCATTTATCTGCCTTCTTGAGAGGTTCACTCTATGTTCCTGCTATACTTCCGGTGAACGCAGGCCATATATAGTTTGGATGGCTAAACATTATATTTCTTTGATTAAGGTTCCTTGGGTTTGAGGTGTGTCGGGTGCGCCCTCCTTCTTTTGGTCATTGACGTTGGTTTTTTCCCCTTTCTGGTTTTTCCATATTTAAGTTTTAATTGGGTGAGCCCTTTGGGAATATTTAAGGGTGAGCCCTTTCTTTCACGTTATAGGCTATTGGGGGTGAGCCCCTGTTAGGTTCTATTTGCGACTATTTTTGGGCCTCCTGAGATAGTCGGCCATTCTGAGGTGATCTCTCAGGTTAATTTTGCCCTTGGAGTTTGGCCATGCTCCTTTAAGGTGGGAGTGCACCCTGGCTATAGTTTCATCTATGTATGTGTGTGTATATATATGTGTATGCATATATGTGTAGGTGTGTATGTGTGTGTGTATGTGCGTGTGTATGTGTATGTATATGTGTGTATATATATATATATGTATATGTGTATGTATGTATATATATGTATGTGTGTATGTATATGTGTGTGTATAGTATTTTCTGCGGTGGTTTTTATGACTGGTTATATTTATATATAGGTAGTTCTATATCTGTGACTACTGAGTCTGTCGCTAAGGAGGCCGCTTTCTGGTACACCTGGGGTGTGCCCCATGGATTTAACTCCGTTTGGTTCTGTACTATATATCTCCTTTTCCGGGACTCAGGTGATTCTTTCGGAGTCTGGATCGGCTTTAGTTCATGTGTTTGGTGTACCAACCTCGGGGGTCTATGCTTTCTATCCTCCAGTGTACATGTATCATACATAGCGTCCATGCGTACCAAACCCTGGTGTACACATTTCCCTTCTGTGTGGGGGTTGTATTTATAGGGATTATATTGTTTATATACACTATCTGTAGATGTTGGTTTTGTTTTACTCATATTCATTTTCTGTGGATTCTAGCTTGTATTTCACTTCTTCATTCCTCTACTTTGTATTTTCTTATATACTATCTGTACATACTAGTGTGTATTACACGTATTCAGTCTCTGTAGATTCTAGTTTGTATTTCGCTTATACATTATCTGTAGATTCTAGTGTGTCGTACACTTATACATTATCTGTAGACTCTAGGGTGTAGTACACTTATACATTATCTGTCCATTCTAGTATGTATTACACTTATGCATTGTCTGTAGATTCTAGTGTATATTACACTTATACGTTAGCTGTAGATTCTAGCGTATATTACACTTATACAGTATCTTTAGATTCTAGTGTGTAGTACACTTATACCTTATCTATACATTCTAGTGCGTAGTACACTTATACATTATCTGTAGATTCTAGTGTATATTACACTTATACATTATCTGTAGATTCTAGGGTGTAGTACACTTATACATCTGTAGATTCTAGTGTGTAGTACACTTATACATTATCTGTACATTCTAGTGTGTAGTACACTTATACATTGTCTGTGGCTTCTAGTGTATATTACACTTATACATTATCTGTAGATTCTAGGGTGTCGTACACTTATGCCTTATCTGTAGTTTCTAGTGTGTATTACCCTTATACATTATCTGTAGTTTCTTGTGTGTATTACACATATATTATCTGTTATTTCTAGTGTCTTTTACATTTATACATAATCTGTAGATTCTTGTATGTGTTACACATCTACATTAGCTATGGAGTCTATGGTGTCTGACACGTATACATTGTCTGTAATTTAGGGTGTGTGTTACACATTCATTATTTGTAAATTCTAGGGTGTTACAAGTCTACATTGTTGGTAGATTCTGCTTTGTCTTTTGGTTTATTTGTCACCCTAATTTGTAAGATTTTTTGTAGGCTTTTGCTTTGTTGTGCGGAGGTTACTACTTCTCCACGTTTGTTTCCATCGGGTCCGGTTTTGGTTTTATAGGTCTTAGACGGACTAGTATTGGGAAAACTTGTTTCACATTTTCTTTTTCCGTCCTTTTCATGCTCGTTTTTCTTTGATGTTTTAGCGTTAAAAAAGCAAAATATGAAGCCTCCTGTCATGTGGTAAAATTGTAGATTATGTTAGCGTAGTGTACTAATAATCTTAATTTTAGTAATGACAGGAGGCGAATATTTTCCCTCCCTTTTCCCTCCCTGTGTGTTTTGTTTTTTAGGATTTATTAGGGAAGAATGGTGGACTTTGGTTTGGATTCAGTTATGGGTGTTTCTGTACATTTATTTATGTTTATTCATAATTTCTGTGTTTCTTGTATGTATTATTGGTATGTCTATTGATATTTCCTGGTGTACTTTCATGCATTTCTTTTCTTTCAGTGTCTCTCCTACCGCGAGGTCAGTTTGCTTGAATGGTCCTGGCATCGTGTTTTGCTGCTCCGAGGGGGATGCTGAATCTTGAAGACGTCATGTTGTTTGCTTGTTTGTGCAAAGAAAGAGGAGGAGTGGGTGGAGTTGGGGTCTTATATGGCCTTGATTGCTGTTTTTTGGTTGGTTATGTAAATGATCTGTGCTGCTATGGAGATTTCAGTAAAGGAAGATAAGCAAAATATTCGCCTCCTGTCATTACTAAAATTAAGATTATTAATACACTACGCTAACATAATCTACAATTGGCTACCTATAAAGTATTGTATTTCTTACAAGATTCTCCTCCTCTCCTGTAAGTCACTCTGTTCTTCAGCACCTTCTTACATTTCTGCCCTTATCTCCCGCTACACCCCTATCACAGTGCCTGTGATTCCTGTCACTCTCAGTTGTGGCTGGCACTGATTCGCTAACTGAGTTTGACCCGCCTCCTGATGACCTTTTTATACCTGGCTATCACATCTGTCAGATGCCCTTTCGTGGTGTTCCTGAGCCAGTAGTGCTGTTGCTGTGTTCCTGTATTCTGAGTTCCTGTGTACCGATTCGGCTTGTCCTGACCATTCTCCAGTGTACCTGCTTGTGTATGACCCGGCTCGTCTGCGTACCACCCTTGGATCCTGACCCGGCTAGACTGACGTTCCTGCTCGTGTATGACCCGGCTTGTATGACTGCCTCCTACGTGCTCCGACTCGGCCCGGCTGACTTCCTGCTCCGAAGATCGACTTCCAGATTGTTCCAGTGACCTGCGTTTCAGTTGCCGCTGCCGCGACATTTCCAGTCTCTGCTGCCCGCGTCAGAGTGACTGCCTTGCCTGGTGCTTCCCTCGATTTAGTGCTGTGCCTCGTTCTTTGTGCAGAGTTGTGTGTATGCTGTGGGCCTTCCTCCCTGTGCAGAGCCTTGCAGTAGCGCTGAAGCCTCGAGTAAACGTGCATTTTAACTCTTGCAGTGCTGCCTCGAATTCACTCTCGCTATCTCCTGTACGAGCCTCGTTACCCGTGATACTGCTGCTGAGTTGGCCGCTCTCCGTCGGCAACTCTAGTCCACCATTGCAGAGTGTTCACATAGTTGGGCCGTTTGGGCGCTTAAGGCTCTCCGGTATTGGCTACCGACGATATCATTTGACACAGAGTGTTGGCAGAAAGGCTTCAGTGTTGGCTTATCCGGTACTACGCCCGAGGGGGCTAGTGGCTCTTGCTCTCTTATTTCAGCATTCAATTACACTTCAGGAGGCTGTTAGCTCTTGCACCGCTGGCCGGTTTCAGTTACGCCCGTGGGGGCTATTGGCACTTGCACAAACGAAAGCAGTTCCTGTAACTACGCCCGTGGGGGCTAAGTTGTTTCCCTTTCTGCTTACTATCCAACACCTTGGCAAGGCAGCTCTATCCTCAGCACTTGATGAACTTTGTCTATACAGCACGGCCCTTTTAACATCCAGGGCGTGTCAAACCTCAACATCTGAGACAGACTGTTATATGGACATTAACCCCTTGGGGGTCAATATCATCCTAGTGCATACTGTTTTGCATTTATGTCTTTTGTGCTATTACCATTGTAAATATCTCAGTTTACTTTCCTGTGTATTACCTACCACCTCTAGAGGGCGTACTTGTGCCTTATTCACTTTAATAAAGTGTGTTTTATTTTCACTTATTTGGTCTGAGAGTCCTAAAAAACCGTGACAACCCCTTCCTGTCCCCTACGTCTTTTCAAGGGTTCTTCCTGTCCTCTCCTTACACAGCTCGAGCCATCTCTCGACTACAAGCCTTCTCACTGGCTGCTCCTCGACTCTGGAATGCCCTCCCCATCACCATTCACCAGTCATCCACAATCATCACTTTCAAGCGACTCCTCAAAACCCACCTGCTCAGGGAGGCATCTCAATAGCAATGTCCTCCTCCTGCACACTGACAGTCACATCAGAATCCTTCCGCACATTTTCACCACACCTTGTACCTGCACTTATAATACTCCTCCTACTGTCTCTGTCATTATGAATTCAGCCTAGATTGTAAGCTCCTTGGGGCAGGGTCCCTTTCCTAGTGTATGATTCCCTTGCTGCACTTTCCCTCACTAATAATGTAATGATTGTACTTAACCTTAATGCTCTTAACCCAGTTCTGTCGTTTTTGTATTGTATTATTTCAACTTCTGTTAAGCGCTGTGTATATGTATGGCACTATATAAATAAAGAT
Source organism: Rhinophrynus dorsalis (assembly GCA_037306005.1). NCBI lineage: Eukaryota > Metazoa > Chordata > Amphibia > Anura > Rhinophrynidae > Rhinophrynus > Rhinophrynus dorsalis. Next base: position 189,868,315 of record CM074720.1, on the reverse strand, counting down.
ACATACATACATGTGAGGTTTTTATGATCCATGAGGATTATGATTGGCATGGAAGTTCCCTCAAGCAAATGCCTCCATTCTTTGACAGCAAGTATCACCAGCAACTCACTGTCACCAATTTCATAGTTGCATTCCCGGGACTTAACTTTTTGGAGAAATACCCACACTGATGCAACTGGCTCTCAGGAGTAGGACATTGAGACAGGAGGGCACCTACTTCTGACTCAGATGCATCGACCTCAAGTACGAATGGAAGCTCGGGTTTTGGGTGTGCCAAAATGGGTGCTGTGCCAAAAGTGGCTTTTAATGACTCAAATGCTCTGATGGCCTTTGGGGACCAGTGAGTGGAGTTAGTCTTTTTTGGTCATGTCGGTAAGGGGTTTCACCATAGAAGCAAAATTGTGGATAAATTTCCTGTAATAATTAACAAACCCAAGGAAACGTTGAAGAGAGCAGAGACCTACGGGTCGCGGCCACTCGAGAACAGCCGAGAGTTTCTCAAGGTCCATAGCAAAACCGGCCTCTGACATTACGTACCCCAAGAAGGGGACCTGTTTGCGGTGGAACTCACACTTCTGCAATTTGCAAAATAGGTTATTCTCTCTTAATCTTTGCAGAACTCGGGCTACATCTGTGTGGTGGAGGCAGAATGGATCAGAATGTTGTCTAAGTATACCACTACGGATTGTTGGAGCATGTCCCAGCTGATATCATTTAGGATTTACTGGAAACCGCAGGAGCATTACAGAGACTGAAGGGCATTACAAGGTATTCATAATGTCCTTTCCTGGTGTTATTTGTGGTTTTCCATATGTGGCCCTCTTTTATCCTTACCAAATTATATGCCCTTCACAGGTTGAGCTTAGTAAATACCTTGGACCCTTTCAATTGATTGATCAGCTCAGTAATAAGTGGGGTCAGTGTTTTTTTAATCGCAATCAATACAGGGTCTCAGTTCTCCACTCTTTCTTCACTAAGAAGAATCTGGCCCCAGCAGGAGAGGAGGACTTGCGGATGAACCCCAGGGACAGCTCATCCGCAACATACTCCTCCATGGCCTTATTCTCTGTGACAGATAGAGGGTAGACTCGACTTCGAAGAGGTATGGCATCCGGTTGCAGTTCAATGGTACAATCATATGGGCAGTGAGGTGGGAGCTCACCAGCCCGGCCCTTATCGAATACATCTCGGAACTCTTGGTACTCTTGAGGCAGCAAAGAGACCAGGGATTTGGTTAGCACCTTCACCACTTTCACTAGGCATGTCTTGAAACAGTTGGGTGACCATGCCATTACTTTGGCCCTTGCCCAATTGAACATGGGATTGTGTTTGCTCAACCATGGATAACCCAGGACCACAGGATAGCAAGGAGAGTGGATCACCTGGAATTGTAAAGTTTCATGATCGAGAGCCCCTACAGCCATAGTCAAAGGAGCGGTTTCGTGGGTGACCTGCAGCAGCTGTATGGGTCTGCCATCAATTGCCTCGAGGGCAAGTGGAGTGGTACGGATCTGCAATAGAGAAGAGTGCTTCTGGCGAAGGCACTGTCGATAAAGAGGCCCGCAGCACCGGAGTCAATAAGTCCCTCTGTAATAATGGAAAACTCATCCCAGGAGAGCCTGATGGAGACTAGAGGTTTATCCTTCTGGATAGCCGGGGACACTGAGATGCCACCTAAGGTCTGTCCCCTATAGGATCTTAGGTATGGGTGTTTCTCGGATGTGTGGGGCAAGTTCGCAGCAGATGCCCTGCCTTACCCCACAGTAAAGGCACAGGCACTCCCTCCTCCTGAAGGCCTTTTCCATCACTGAAAGGTGAGTGAACCCAAGCTGCATGGGCTCCGCATCACCTGAGGTCTCAAGACTAGGAGGAGAGGGAGGCACGGGTGGGGACAAAAAGCTTGGGGCTAAATAGATGGGATGCTTCCACAGGTGCTCCCTAAAGGAAGGTCTCTCACAGATTCAGTAGTCAATCAGGATGCAATATGAGACCAGTCCCTCAAAATATCCGGGCTGCAATCTCATCTTTAACCATATCCAAGAGCCCATTAGATAAAGCAGCCATGAGAGCCTCCTTATTCCAAACAACCTCGGCTGCCAGGGTACAAAAACCTATGGCATAATCTGAAACTGTCCTTGTACCCTGCCGGATGGACATAAGTTGCTTGGCAGCCAAGGTGGTGCGGCCCGGTACATCAAATACCCATTTAAAGGATGCCACAAACTCAATTGTGTACTACTGGTTTCTGCATCTCCCAAAGGGGATTAGCCCATGCCAAGGCCTTGTCAGAGAGTAAGGAAATCACAAGGCTCAGACGGGAAAGCCTGGGGTACCATCTCCAGATAGATACCAACCTGGTTCAGGAAACCCCTGCACTGGTTAGGGTCGTCCCCATAACATTGTGGAAGTGGGGCGGACCCACCCATGTCTCTTGCAACATTGGAATCACCATTGACAGCCGGAGCAGGGGAGGCAGAGGCTATAGGGACAGACTGAGCTGGGGGCTGCTGAGGCAGTGGACCCAGATGCACAGTATGGAGCAACAGAGTCTGGAGGGCTAATGCAAACTGGTCCATGCGCTGGTCTACCTGGTTCAGCCTGGAAAAAACGTTCGGTGGATTGTCTGCGCCTTCTGTGTTCATGGTCCTTGTGTACTGTTAGGGACCAGGAACCAGACAGACACAAAAATGTAAAATGCAAAACACCTTTATTAAAATAACAAAAGCAAATCAAGCAAAATCATGATCCAGAAGCATAAACCAAAAGACAAGCTGGGGTCAGGAACCAAGACATGTACTCAGCCAAGCCGGGTTCAGGAATACGGAGATCAGCAATATCAGGAACAAGCCAGGAGTCAGGAGCCAGAAGGGACATCAAAGGAAGCCAGGTCATGCACAGATAATCCTGAACTCAGTAGAACGCTCTTGCAGCCAGAAGCAGACACAAGGGCAAGGAGGAAGTGAGACAAGCTGCTTTAAATTCCCTGAGAGGGTTGGCTGATAAGTCAGGTGAGTAATTACAGAGAGGTCAGCTGATTCAGCCTGACCCAGGAAACGGAAGGCAGCAGAATCAAACAGCAGAGTTAGAGCAGCTCAGCCAAACCTTGACAACTAACTAAACACATCAGCTCCTGATTATAATTGGACTACTAGTCAGTTTACCAGCTTGAGAAATAAACATACAGCAACACAGTCCAGCAGGCACAAGTAAACTTCACAAGTTGCAGGTTTTCAGAGGTTAAAGGGGATGTATCACCTAAAAATAAAAATTGCCCATAGTTTTGGTTATTAAAGTATTAATAGGAAAGATGTTTTGTTTAAATATAACTTATTTTGCAGATATTTACTGCACTGGGTTGTGCACTTACGCATAATGGTGCACAGCACAGATTGTCTTCTCCTACCACCTCCCTCCCAGCTGCCTCAAGGAGCCTGTTCATGCTTCCCTTTGGTGTGCTGTCAATGTCTCCTATCGTTATAGCAAGCTGCGGTAAGCATTATAGTGAGGTTGCAACCTCAGTATAATATTTTCCATAGTACAAATAAAAAAATCCTAAATTCCCATGCAATTGCATAGAGCCTTTTAACCCACTGAATGCAAGGAAGGTCTCCAATGCATTGCAAAGCAATGCATTGGTGACCTCTCTCGCAGTCAGTTGGTAAAATGCAATAAAGTGTGATAAAAAGGTTGGTAAAGTGGAGATGACTTCCAGATCTTACGTTATTTATTCTATGGAGTCTATGCGGGAAGATTTCTGAAGTGGGATAGATCTTAGTGCATAGGCTCCATATAATAACATAGGAACTGTAGAAGTGTTATCACTGAGAAATGTTATCGCCGCTTTATCACATCTTTGTGCATAACCCCCAGTGGGTTAAAGAAATGGTAATGACACACTATAAACGAACCTCCAATTATTTTTTTATACTTTTTAATAATGCTCTGTACTTTCTACGCTGTCCATATCCTTCAGATGAGAAAGCAGGTCTGGACAGATTGCCACAAGGGATATTATTGTGTTAGCAAAAGGAAAACTCTGCTCCCATTTGTCAAAGGGGGCAGGGTTTTCCTCATACAGACAATATTGTCCCTTGTTGGGATCTGTCTGGTCAGGCTTGACCGGATTTCAGATCTGAGGGAAGAAGAAAAGCGATGTTGGGAAAAGGGGAGGGAGGAGGAAACTTTAAAATATAATCACAATAAAACAACATGGATATGAAAATCATGTTGGGTACAGAGCATTATTAACACCTTAATGACCAGTGGTTTGGGGAGTGGAGTCCCCTTAATGACTGCTTAGATGTCAGTCAGCGAGCCAGCACACGTGACAGATCACATGTGCAGTCACACAGAATGGGGATCTGATAGTGACCATTCCAAACTTGGAGCAGTCAGTTTCAGCCTCTGCTAGTGCTCACAGTGCTCCTGCAGCAGCACTGTGAGCAAAACATATGTGACGTGCTACGACCATCATCGGTCCTTTAGGGAAGTTTACTGGTGACGGTCCTAGCACGTCACAAGCCTTTAAGGGTTAAAAAGTATAGAGAATAATTTGAGGTTAATTTATACTGCCATTAATATCTCATTAAAAGCTCAATTTAATTAAAAACTGTTTTCTATGTGTTAACGATGGTGCAGTTGGTTAAAGTGGAACTGTCACATTCCAACTCCCCACCCCCAAATGATTTATCCCCCTCCCAACAAGGTAGAAAAATGAATTTTATTATTTGTCTCACATATGATGAATATCTACCTTTGGTTTCTTCATTAGTAAGAAGGAGAGCACTGCCATCTTGATGATGTGAAGAATGATTGGCAGTGCTCTCCCTCTGAGGATCTGCCTATCCTCCACTCCAAGACGGCCCCCAATGTATCGTGGCCACACACTGCACAGAGAGAGGCAGGCCAAACACTGAAGACATATAAAAGCTCACAATATTCATTATTTTAAATCTATTACAGCCATTGGATTCATATATACTTTTTATCACATGTTCTGGTTTGTGTCTCCCCGTGAGATAGTATAGTACTTTAGATGTCAGTGTTTCCGTTACAGATACTCAATGGATCCAGCTGAAATGCAGAAAAGTGGACAAAATGCAGCCCTCTAAATGCCAGAGGGGTACAATGCATTGCAATGTGTTGTGTATCTCTCTGGCATTCAAAGTGTTAAATTCTGCCCGCTTTTGTGCATGGGAGTTGGACGGTTGCACTTCTTAACCCTTAACCATTTTATAATAAATAAAAACACACACACAATGAGAATGGTGGTAAGGCCACAGCATTTATTTATTTATGACCACTAAAATTAACCTCAGAAAATACTTCACAGCCATACCAGCCTGAGAGGCTACTTACAAACCACAGATAAATTTGCTTCACACTACCAACCAGAAGCTACCATATTCAAAACCACTACACTTTACTTTAACCCTCCATGCTGCAACTGTATAAGTACCTTAACATCTCTCTATTCCCTTGTTCATATGATCCATTTATTTAAAAAAAAATTATCTATCTATCTTATATATATATATATATATATATATATATATAAAAAGAATAAGCCTCATTGCATAATTTATGGTACCTCACACACACAACATAATTTATGTCTCCTCAGAAAACAAACACACATTGAACAGAATGCCTCATTACGTAATTTATGTCTCATTAGGAGACACAACTCCTATTGGGTGATTCAATGGGGACTTTACTGCTCTCATTGGGTGATTGAATGGGGGCATGTTTATCATACAGGGAGTTGGTCCGCCCCCTCCAGCCTGTGCACCACTATCCAACTGACAAAAAAATATAACTGCCACTCGCTCCTGAAGTAGGGGATATCAGTAACCTCTCCCAGTCCACACACACACACACACACACACTCACTCAGGATCATGACCCCACAAACACACTGTTTTACCTCCCACAGATAATTGTAACCCTCCATACACTCTGTTTCAGTACAAGGGTGTAATGTTCCCATAAAATACAAACTCAGGGATAAACTTAATAGCAACCCTTTTATTTAACTCTTCATTTCTTCAGTCACCTCACTGTCTCAACTGTCACGCCTCCACTTCCTGATTCCCGCCCTTTCTCCTTAAAGGGAGAGAGATGCTTTGCTGTATGTTACAGAGGGCAAGCCTCAAACACCACTATCTATTTGTTCCCTCAGCATATTGCTATGCTGCCTCAACTGAAGAGCCACCGTGTGTTATATTGCTATGTTACCTCAACTTAACCCTTTGAGTGCCCGAGGGGTACACCAGGGGCATTTCTAGGTTCTAAAATGATCTGGGGCTAGAGCCCACAGCAAAATTCAACAGAGTGCCTGCCACCAGTGGTAGTGATGATAACGATATAGTGTGGAGTGAGTTATCCTTACACAACATATATGTTTATTTTACTAATCTATATATAATGCAATGCAAAGAGTTAAGAAGTAAGCCATTTTATGTTCAACTCTTGCCATTGTTTTTTGTTCTAACTAACTGAAGTTATTGTGGTGTAAACCAGCTGTACCACAGGGAACAAATCAAAATTCCTGTCACATTAAATAGGGGTATTAACTCCTTGAATGCTAGAGCGGACTTCAATACATTGCAAAGCAATGCATTGGAGACCTCTCTAGCATTCAAGAGATTATAAACTCTATTCAAGTGCAGTGGATTTTAAGAACTATTATTTGTCCCCTATTGTGCAGTTGGTTTACTCCAGAATAAAACCAGGTTGCTTTAATACATATGAGCCATTGATGTAAATGAATAAATTATCAAGAGCAACACCAAAGTATTTTATTTACACAGATAATGTATAAACAAATATAACGATGTTTAAACAAACATTACTGTGAGTTTTATTGCTGTGGAGCAATGTGATACACTTCTATACACACCACACAGTCTGATCTCCTAAAGACAGGGACATCGGGGTGATACACTTATATACACACCACACAGTCTGATCTAAACACAGGGACACCAGGGTGATACACTTATACACACACCACACAGTCTGATCTCCTAAACACAGGGACATCAGGGTGATACACATATTTATAAACCACACAGTCTGATCTCCTAAACACAGGGACACCAGGGTGATACACTTCTATACACACCACACAGTCTGATCTCCGAAACACAGGGACACCAGGGTGATAAACTTATATACACACCACACAGTCTGGTCTCCTACACACAGGGACAGCAGAGTGATACACTTCTATACACACCACACAGTCTGATCTCCTACACACAGGTACACCAGGGTGATACACGTATATACACACCACACAGTTTGATCTCCTAAACACAGGGACACCAGGGTGATACACTTCTATACACACCACACAGTCTGGTCTCCTACACACAGGGACAGCAGAGTGATACACTTCTATACACACCACACAGTCTGATCTCCTAAACACAGGGACACCAGGGTGATACACTTATATACACACCACACAGTCTGATCTCCTACACACAGGTACACCAGGGTGATACACGTATATACACACCACACAGTCTGATCTCCTAAACATAGGGACACCAGGGTGATACACTTCTATACACACCATACAGTCTGATGTCCTAAAAAGAGGGACACCATTGTGTAAAAGAGGGACACTTGGGAGGTATGCTTATACCCTGCATTGTTCCATTGCCCACTGGTAGCCATAGAACCCCTCATACACTGCCTGATAACCTTGCGCTTCTAGCCCCTATTAGCCACACATCCACTGTCTGATACTCCAGTGGTTTGCCACCGGTAGCACCAGGCAACTGGTATCCCTAGAATCATACATACACTGTGTAATACCCCATCATTGTTCCACTGGTTACCTGTAGCCAGTCATACTCTGTCTGATTGCCGGCATTTTTCCATTGGCCGCTGGTAGCCACAGAACAACGCACATAAACTTTATGATACCACAGCCATGTTCCACTGGCCACTGGTAGCCACAGCCATGTTTCTCTGCCCAGATTCCCCAAATACACTGTGTTACCCCACCAGCCTTCTACAACTGCCTACCGGTCACCACAGATTCCCCTCATACATTGTGCATCCCCACCAGCCTTGTTCTCCTGCCCACTGGAAGCCACAGATTCCCCACATACACTGCGTATGCCCCCCCTGCCCACTGGTATCCACAGATTCCTCACATACACTGTGTGATTCCCAACTGCATTTTACCCCTGCCCACTGATAGCCACAGATTCTATACGTACATTATGTGACCCCCCCCAACAACCTTATTCCCCTAACCACTGGTAGCCACAGATTCTTTAGATACACTATATAACCCCCCTATCCTTGCTCCCCTGCCCACTGGTAGCCACAGATTCCTTACATACACTATGTGACCTCCCCCAGCCTTATTACCCTGTCCACTGGTAGCCACTGATTCCCCACATACACTGTGGACCCCACCAGCCTTATTATCCTGCCCACTGAAAGCCACATATTCTACACATACACTATATGACCACCACCATCCTTTTTCCAATACCCACTGGTAGCCACTGATTCCCTACATAAACTGTGTGACCCCACCAGCCTTGTTCCCCTGCCCTCTGGTAGCTAGCCCACAAATTCTCCACATACACAATGTGACACCCACCAGCCTTGTTTACCTGCCACTGGTAGCCATATATTTCCCCCATCTATACTGTCCCTCATACCTTCTCTTCTGCTCTGCCCCATTCTGCTTTCTGTTTCAGTGTAGAGCCATGGGCTCCACACTGCCTCCTCTGGTACTTCTGGTGCATGTTGATGACCTCATCGCAAAGCACCAGGAAGTGTTAGAAGAGCCAGCGTGGAGCGGATGGCTGTGGGCTGAAGCTGAGAACAGAGTAAGGCAGCAGCCTGCTGTTCCAAGCTATATATGGCCACAAGTTGCTGGGCAGCAGCCAGCCAGCCAGCCTCAGGATAAACAGCAGGAGGAGTGAGTCTGCTGATTGTCTGACATTCGGGGCTGCTCACTGACACACTCGGGGCTTCAGCCCCCTTAGCCCACCCCTAGCGACGCCCCTGGGGTCACAACGCATTGCAAAGCAATGCGTTGTGTACCCCTCTGGCACTCAAAGGGTTAAGTAAGGAGGAGTTACTGCTCCCATTAGGTGATTCAATGGGGGAGTGATTTAAATCATGCAGGGAGTTGGCCTGCCCCCACTATCCAGCCTGCCCACCATTATCTAAGTAACTGAAAAAACAAAATGGCTGCCACTCACTCCTACACCACAGGCACAAACACATCAGACAAAAAATACACACTCACACACACTCAATCACACACACTCACATTCTCTCACTCACACACTATTCCACACACTCAATCCCACGCACTCGCACTCGCACTCAATCACACACACTCTCAATCACACTCACTTACACACTTTCTCACTCGCACTCTCTCACTCACACTCTCTCACTCACACTCATACACCCTCACACTCATACACACTCACACACTCTCACTCAATCACACACACTCACACAATCACTCACTCTCATACTCACACCCCGGGAGCCAGCACGATCCATCTTCCACCATAGTCTCACTCACACCCCAGGAGCCAGCACGATCCACCCTCTACCATATTATTTACAATTCCCACATGCATTTCAACTATATGAATGAATGCCACTCACTCACACCCCGGGAGCCAGCACGATCCACCTTCCACCATAGTATGTGCAATTACCACATGCATTTCAACTATATGAATGAATGCCACAGTGGAGGCGTAAGTACAAACATAAACTCATTACAATGACACATAAGTCACCCCCTTATGACTCACTTCTGTGTGTGCATGTGTGTCTCTGTGTGTCTCTGTGTGTGCCTGTGTGTTCCTCACTGTGTGTGTTGCATGTCTGTATCACACTCTGTGTCTGCATGTTGTGCATTGCATGTATGTATGTATGTATGTATGTATGTATGTAGGACTGTGTCGATCTTTATGCATCTCAGTGAATGCGTGTGCATTTGCGTGTGTGTCTCTGTGTGTGTTTGTCTTGCATCCGTGTGTGTGTGCGCGCATTACTTCCCTATATATCCTGACGGGCAACGCCATCCCACATTGCTAGTATATATATATATATATATATATATATATATATATATATATATAAACTTTTTTTGTTTTTTTTTATCTCCTTCTACATTCATCTTTATACAATTATTTGCCCAAATATTTAATAAATCATCCATATTCATACATAACACCTTAATAACATATTGAACATATCTGTTGCTTCCTTAACAATGGGAGTTGGATGGTCGCACTTCTTAACCCTTAACCATTTTATAATAAATAAAAACACACACACATTTAGAATGGTGGTAAGGTTGCAGCATTTATTTATTAATTTATTTATTTATCAACACTAAACTTAACCTCAGAAAAAATGCCACAGCCATACCAGCCTGAGAAGCTACGTACCAAATCACCAATATATTAGATCCACCCTACCAACCAGGTAGCCATGTTAAAAAACACTTAAAAGTTACTTTAACCCTCCACAGCCAACCCTTGGGTGTCTATGCATGGGTTGGCCCTGCCCACTGAGCAAAGCGCTGATTCGATGATGGCTTGCAGACCAAGATTAAAAATATCCAGACCGACGTCTGATAAGTGAATGTCATCTCCCCAAAAAACGACGGCTCCCCCATTCTCTACATCATTGTGCCTATAGAACAAACCACCCAAACGTAAAAACATTCTGGAGAGCCATCTGTTGAGTTTTTTTCTAACCATGTCAAGTAACCTGAAATGTTTGTTTGACAACTAACGCCATCTTGGAACTATTTCAGGGAAAATTATTGTAGGGAACCACACAAGTACTTTTTGTATTAATGACATAATTGTAATGAGTAGCCCAACAGATTTTAATCTCCCAATTTCATTCCCTCCCAAATAAAAATAATGCCTGGGGAAGGGAAATTGTTAACACAACAATCTACCTTTTGTAAAACTTGATCCCAAGACATGCCCCTTTTTCCATGCCACCAAATCCTTATCACAGTCTAGCGTTTAGGCCTAGTTATCCTTGATTCCTTCCTCTGTGGTGTGTCGGCCAGCATAGTTGCGGCCACCTCTGCATTGCTGACATCATGAAACGGGCACTGGCTAGGGTGCCTGTTTATGGGTCTATTCTGTGTGGCCTAATTGGGTCCTGCCTTCTCCTGCCCCTTTATAAACCCTGGGCCTGGGAGTCATTGCCCTTACATGGTATTTCCGCTAGTGTCTCTTGTGCTCTGTTGTGACCCATGCTTTATCTTAGAATCCGCTCCGTGTATGATCCAGATTGTCTGACTACCCACTACGGTTCTGGCCTGTGGCTCTGGCTGACTAATGCGCTCGGCATAGACCCTGGCTTGTCTGACTACCCACATCAGTTCTGACCTGTGGCTCTGGCTGACTAACACTGCATGTAGTCCCCGGTTTGTCTGACCTCTGGCTCCTGCTGCCTATCGCTCCGTGTAGTCCCTGGCTTGTCTGACCTGTGGCTCTGGCTGACTACTTGCTCTGTACTCTCCGAACATGCCTGACAATCAGTCTCAGTGTTCCGTGGCTCAGGTCTGCTCTTGCTCCCTGTTTCCAGTCTCGTGACCCGGCCTGAAGACATGTGCATCAGTTATTGTTCCCTCTGGTGTTCCATCTGCACCTCAGTCCTAATCTCTGGTATCTCACAGTAGTGCAGTGCGCAGCTCCGGGAAGGTGCCTGGTCCTATTATCCTGTGGTCTGGGGTTGTGTAGGCTATATTATTTTTGCTGTACTTATTAATAAAGGTGGATTTATATTTGTGTCTGTCCTTCTTTGCCTGAAAGCCATGACAGTACGTAAGGACCATGTCTACTGAAGGTTCAGGCAGTCCACCTAATCTAAGCATCCTATCCAGGATGGATTTTCAAGACAACAGAGATAATAGATAATAGAGAATAGATCAGTTGTCTTTCACTATACAGACACTGTTAAATCGCACGGCTCACCTCGATCACTTTACCCAACAACCGGTGGAGCCTCTGAAGCTGGCGTGACTAGAGGTTTGTCGGACTCCGCTCCATTACCCCAAAAATTTGATGGGGAACATACTCTGTGCTGGGGGTTCCTGAGTCAGCTGGGAATTTTTTTGGAGATGGTACTCAGGACAATACAGCAGGGCTCACGTACAGTGGCGGAGTACGCTATAGTCAGCTGGGAATTTTTTTGGAGATGGTACTACATGCATTCCCAACTGAGCGAAGCTGGGATTCCTGATCTCTCTCCTGTCTAACAAGGCATTGGCCTGGGCCAACCCACTATGGGAGACTGAAAAACCCATAATTCAGAACTTTACTGAATTTGTTGCCTCGTTTTGGAGAGTATTTGATGTTCCTGGGTGTGCAACCTCCGCAGCCAAACAACTCATGACAATACGGCAGGGCTCACGTACAGTGGCGGAGTACGCTATAGAGTTTCGTACTTTGGCAACGGAGGCTGGATGGAACAATGAAGCCCTTGTAGTGGCATTCTCCCAGGGCTTGTGTGATGCCATTAAAGACGAGACGGCAGCCCGTGACCTACCTGGTGATCTGGAGGAGCTAATCTCAGTCACCATCTTGTTAGATACGAGAATTCGTGAGAGGTCTTCATTCAAGGAGCATGTACAGAATCCGTTGCCTCGGCTGGCACCTTGCTTCGTGCACCCATCCTGTTCTCCCTCTCCTCCCATACCTCCTGGTTCTGACCCCGCCGGGGGGGGAACCGATGCAGCTAGGCTTCGCATGTCTGTCAGTGGAGGAGAGGGCTCGGCGCAGGATGAGGGGCCTTTGCTAGTACTGCGGAGAGTTGGGTCATGTGTGCTTGTCCCATTCGGCCGGTAGAACGCTTGCACCGAGGATCATGTAGGGGACAGACCCTGGGTGGAATTTCACAGTCCCCAGATAGACTTCAGGACAAACCTATCCTTGAAGTAGTATTGTCTTGGGCAGAGTCATCAGTAGTGGCTCCAGCACTACTGGACTCTGGGGCAGTGAGCTTTTTCATGGATGCAGACTTTTCAGCCAAGCACTCTATCCCATTGCTGCCTTGCGCCGCTTCATTGGCAATTGAGGCCGTTGATGGTCGACCCCTATAGCCAGCACACGTTACACATGAGACTCATCCCTTGTCTCTAAGGGTAGGGGCACTCCATGTAGAGACACAGCAGTACAATCTCCCCATCATGCCATCTTTCTGGGTTTTCCCTGGTTGCAGACTCACAACCCAACAATTGATTGGCAAACTTGCGATATTCCGTCTTGGTCTTGTCAGTGCATGAACTCTTGCCTCCAGCGGCCTACCAGAATATTATGTACCTCTACCTCTTTACCTGCTGAGTACAAGTCCTACAAAGAGGTATTTAATAAGGTAGAGGCCAGTACGTTACCGCCACACAGGCCTTACATTGTACTGTTGATCTGGTACCAAGGGCCAGACCTCCTAGTGGCTGAGTATACCCCTTGTTGGTGGAGCAGAGCAAGGACATGGAGGATTATGTGACTAACGCTATAGCCAGGGGCATTATCTGGAAGTCTTCCTCACCTTCGGGCACAGGTTTCTTTTTTGTTAAGAAAAAAAGATGGGGAGCTCAGACCATACATTGATTTCAGGGGTCTGAATAAATTGATGGTAAAAAAACGCTTATCCGATACCATTGATCACAGAGTTATTTGACCGTATCAAGGGCTCTACTGTTTTCACGAAACATGACTTGGGAGCCACGTATAATTTGGTACGAATAAAAAAGGTCATGAGTGGAAGACAGCGTTTAACACCTGGAGCGGGCACTGTGAATACTGGGTGATGCCCTTCGGACTGTGCAATGCTCTTGCTGTTTTCCAGGAATTTATTAATGATGTATTGAGAGACCTACTGCAGAGTTGTGTGGTGGTCTATTTGGACTGTATACTCATTCATTCTCCTACTTTGGAAACACACAAAGCAGACATAGCCTGGGTTCTACAACTGCTAAGAGATAACAAGCTGTTCTGCAAGCTAGAGAAGTGTGAGTTCCATAAATCCCATGTGACTTTCCTAGGATACATTATCTCATCCTCGGCCATGGATCCGCAAAAACTGTCTGCTGTCTTACAGTGGCCACTTCCAGTGGGGTTAAGAGCCATACAGAGGTTCCTGGGCTTCACTAATTATTACAGGAAGTTCAAACGAAATTTTTCTACAGTAGTCAAACCTCTCACAGACATGACTCAGAAGGGAGCTAACCCTTCAGACTGGGCACCTGAAGACCTGCAGGCATTTGAAGACTTGAAGTCTGCTTTTTCGATAGCCCCTATATTGTCCCACCCGAATCCCACCCTGCCATTCACTTTGGAGGTGGATGCCTCTGAGTCGGGAGTAGGTGCTATGCTGTCCCAGCTTTTCGGCCCCGGGAAACTGATGCTCCACTGCAGGTTTTTTTCTAAGAAAAATCGTATAACATATCAGATGCACTACTGTCTTAAGTAATAATAGGTTATTCAACACAATAAGGGGGTTGTGCTTAGAGAATGGTCATATACAAATAAGAAAAAGAATCTCCTAACAGCACCCACCCCTCTCCTATAATATGGCGTAATGGGGTCAGTTAAGTACGAGGTAAATGGGGGAAAGGAAAATAAAACAAATAAAATTTAACCTTTATTAGTGCCTTCATAAAAACAGCGAATTAAAAACAATGGCTGTCCCAGTATTTTCTTTCCTTAGATTATTATACAAGACTCTATCTTGATGTGGTTGAATTCGTAATATATTTTCTCTAACCTCCAATGTGTATATGGCTTAATCTTTTAAATACATTGAAAAGCCATACACGCGGTGGGTAAATAAAGGGTTACGTATATAATACTCACACCTAACAGACGTGTCTATTCGTGTTGCCACAATAGAGTGTACAGCCGAAATGACAATAACGCTTAGCTCATCTACGGATGTCTATTACGTTTATAAAACACGGTATGAAGAGACCTGTGTCTCTGATAGCTTATTGTAGGAAATCCTGCAATGTAACCACTACTCCGTAACAGTACCACTTAGTCTATATAGCACATCTGAGTACACTTGATCTGCCTACATATATAGATCTATATTAAGAGTAGGAAGAGAGGGTGGCCGCAAAAGTTGATCACTCAAAAATGGAGCTCATCGCTACCTACATCCCAGTGGTTATGTCTGCAAAAATCATTTTGTAATAGACCCGCTGGGCAAGTGATTGATATAGGCCAAAAAATAAGAGAGGTAGAGAGAAGTATAGAAATAATCTAATGCTAGTACATTGGAATACTGGAACTGCACAATAAACTGATACACATAGTCTGTGCTCAGGAACCCTGACGATCGTTTCGCCTCCTAGCTTTTTCAAAGGGTAGAGAACTGGCGTGAAAACGCCATATTTAAGCTCTCTAACCCTTCCCCCTGCCAATCAAAATAATTACTTAATTGGCACAAGTTTTAACTCTTGCTATTCCCAGTCAGATCAGGATCTGAATTACAAAGGACACCCAAAAGATACAATGTTCCATAGATAATCAATTTGTTGCCCAAGCAGATGAATCCGCAAGTAACATACCGAACTTTCATCCAATATAATACTCTTTGTCAATAATTGTTATACATCATGTATTATATTAGGAAACTGCCAGCTAATATTTAGACTTAGAGTTAGTCATACACATATGTCTAAACTTACAAATTATCGAGCGCAACGCAATACTGTGTATATTTAATCGGGAATTAACCCCCAGCAAGATCAAATAATATCATTGTCCCTCCTTCCTCCCACTCGATAGGGATACATTCCAATAGCTGACAAGGAACAATATAACCTTTTAAATTCTTACACAATATTACCATTGTATCCTTATTGCTCGAAGTATGTTGTTATTCACAGATTGAACCTACCATTATATATTATCTGATTGGCTCTACAATAATCTAACTGGATAAACATAAGAGACATTTAACCTTCTAAGCACATAAGGCTGCATATTGTAGTATTGAGCTGTTCGCACAGCCTTATCATTATAACAGTATTCCGTTATCCTTTATCACGTCTAAATAGCTACTGCGCTCATATTAAGAGACCCTTATAAAGGTTATTATGACACATATGATTCTTTCCTATGTCAAATTCCCGTCACTGTTTATTTATATGAATGTCTCCATCTATAAGTATCCTTCACGATTTTGAGCCTGTATCCTTTAAGATTTAAAAGTTACAAAAGGGTCTCAAGTCTAGGGAGTTTATGTGAGAAAGCATCTCAATATTTGGATAGTAAACTCAGGAAATATGTAGTACAACTACCATCATATACTAAAGATACGACTGACCTGTTAGTCAAACTTGATCAATTACCAGTAGATGATGCTATTACATTGGTGAGTTGTGATGTAGAGGCATTATACACTTAATTCACCATGATATGGAAATTAAAGCTGTTAAGTACTTTCTGTAAAAAGATACATCAATAACAGACAATTACAGAACTTTTTTGCTCAAATTATTAAACTTTGTTCTTACACATAATTACTTTACCTTCCACAATTATTACTATCTACAAACCCGAGGTACAGCAATGGGGGCGGCATGTGCCCCCACATATGCAAATTTGTACCTCAGGTGGTGAGAGGAGGTGATGGTACTACAGGACATTTTTTCTCATTTTAACTCCCATATACTAACCTGACATCGCTACATAGACGATATATTCATCCTGTGGGATGGTAACATGGACATGCTGAAAGATTTCATCATGAGACTAAATCAAAATGACCTGGATTTAAGGTTAACCTTGGAGTCTGATATGTCAAATCAATTTTTTAGATCTTACTACCACGAAAGGAGTTGATGGCTTTCTACATACAGATCTTTATAGAAAACCTACATCTACCAACAGTATACTCCATGTTGATAGTTTTCATCTAAAATCATTAACTAAGTTTGTACCCACAGGGGAATTTTTACGCAATAGGAGGAATTGCTCGACGGACTAATTGTTTAATAAAAGAGCAGATGAATTGACCATACGTCTACTGGAACGGGGTTACTCTAAAACCACTATTAATAAGGCCAGGAAGAGATCAATGCATACACCAAGACACTCTCTTCTTCAAAAAAGATAAACATTATGATAATATGATACGGTTTATTAGTACCCATAACAACCAATGGGATTCGGTCAGAAATATTTTAAAAAAGTATTGGCCAATTTTACAAACTGACTTAGATCTCAAAAAAGTTATAGGAGAAAAACCAATGATGAGCTGTAGACGTTCTCCAAATTTACAATATAAACTAGTGAGAAGCCATTTTATGCCAAGAAGACCTAGGGATCCACCAGCAATAGGCAGCTATCCATGTGGTCATTGCAAAATATGCCCACATGTTACTAACATCATCGGCATGAACAATCGTTTTGCAAATGGCGAAAGTGTAATCATTATATAAATTGTGACACAAAAAATATTATTTACGCCATTAAATGTCCTTGCCAAATGGTGTATGTGGGCAAAACATATAGACAACTTAAAGTACGTATTGGTGAACATTTTAAGAATATTATAAATGCCCCCAGGGACAAAAGGATGGGCAAATCACTCACTACAATAAGCAGTCATTTTTTGGAGAAACATAACTCCCAAATAAGAGGAACTACAGTTTGGGGATTAGAGCGCATCTCCCTCGGTATTAGGGGAGGTGATGTGGAAAACAAATTACTTAAGACTGAGAACAGATGGATCTTTGAATTGAATACATTGTGGCCAAAGGGCCTTAAAGGGATAGTAACACTTCGTTTTAACTTTATTTTATTTTGTAGGCATTAAAAAAACATGAAGAATGATATAAGTCTTATCTCTCAAACCTTTATGGTTTATGAGATATTCACAAGCAAAGTTCCCCTCCCCGCCCCTTTTTCCTAGTGTAAGCCATCTCTTCTCAGATGTGAGTCTGGTTGTATGACAGTACAGATAACAGAAGGGGACAATTTTCTTTGTATGAAAACAATGAAAGCCCTTCCCCCCTTGAAAAGTTTTTCAGCTTTTTCCATTATCTTAATTGAAGATTGTCCCTCTCTGCAGTCTACCTGGACATCTCCCTTCTTATCTGGTTGAACAGGGGAGGGATACTTTGTTTGTGAATATCTCTTAAACCATAAAGGTTTCAGAGATAAGACTTATATCATTCTTCATGTTTTTTTAATGCCTACAAAATAAAATAAAGTTAAAATGAAGTATTACTATCCCTTTAATGAAGGGATGCGACTATCAGCCCATATTTAAGAATATGATAATAAAAAAAAATATATTTTTTGTAGATAGAATATCTAAGTGTATTCTTAAGGGTCTATAATAAAACTGCTAAGATAACTTCTAATAATGATACACCATAATGTTTCACCAAGGTGTTTTTGTGGAATATATCTTAGTTTTAACTCTTAATAGCTGATCAATAATTTTAATAGGAATAATCATTTATGATATACTGAATCCTAGGACATAAACTGATAAGCAATTGGATAGTTCAAATAAGATTCAATGGATTATGTATAAAAATATATTTAGATCGTATATATGTAGATAGATCAGAAAGAACATAAAGGACTATTTTGGCGTCCAATAATTTGAAAAGATTAGAATTTACGTACAAGTATACTAGATGATTTGAACATCTTTAGCTTAGGGATGACATTCAATTTATATTACTGGTAGAACCCTTTTGTAACTTTTAAATTTTAAAGGATACAGGCTCAAAATCGTGAAGGATACTTATAGATGGAGACATTCATATAAATAAACAGTGATGGGAATTTGACATAGGAGAGAATCATATGTGTCATAATAACTTTTATAATGGGCTCTTAATAAGAGAGCAGTAGCTATTTAGACGTGATAAAGGATCACGGAATACTTTATAATGATAAGGCTGTGCGAACAGCTCAATACTACAATATGTAGCCTTATGTGCTTAGAAGGTTAAATGTCTCCTATGTTTATCCAGTTAGATTATTGTAGAGCCAATGAGATAATATATCATGTTAGGTTCAATCTGTGAATAACAACATACTTCAAGCAATAAGGATACAATGGTAATATTGTGTAAGAATTTAAAAGGTTATATTGTTCCTTGTCAGCTATCGGAATGTATCCCTATCGAGTGGGAGGAAGGAGGGACAATGATATTATTTGATCTTGCTGGGGGTTAATTCCCGATTAAATATACACAGTATTGCGTTTCGCTCGATAATATGTAAGTTTAGACATATGTGTATGGCTAACTCTAAGTCTAAATATTAGCTGGCAGTTTCCTAATATAATACATGATGTATAACAATTATTGACAAAGAGAGTTCGGTATGTTACTTGCGGATTCATCCGCTTGGGCAACAAATTGAATATCTATGGAACATTGTATCTTTTAGGTGTCCTTTGTAATTCAGATCTTGATCTGACTGGGAATAGCAAGAGTTAAAACTTGTGCCGATTAAATAATTATTTTGATTGGCAGGGGGAAGGGTTAGAGAGCTTAAATATGGTGTTTTTGCGCCGGCTCTCTACCCTTTGAAAAAGCTAGGAGGCGAAACGATCATCAGGGTTCCTGAGCACAGACTATGTGTATCAGTTTATCGTGCAGTTCCAGTATTCCAATGTACTAGCATTAGATTATTTCTATACTTCTCTCTACCTCTCTTATTTTTTGGCCTATATCAATCACTTGCCCAGCGGGTCTATTACATAATGATTTTTGCAGACATAACCTCTGGGATGTAGGTAGCGATGAGCTCCAATTTTTGAGTGATCAACTTTTGCGGCCACCCTCTCTTCCTACTCTTAATATAGATCTATATAGGTAGGCAGATCAAGTGTACTCGGGTGTGCTATATAGAATAAGTGATACTGTTACGGAGTAGTGGCTACATTGCAGGATTTCCTACAATAAGCTATCAGAGACACGGGTCTCTTCATACAGTGTTATATAAACGTAATAGATATCCGTAGATGAGCTAAGCGTTATTGTCATTTCGGCTGTATACTCTATTGTGGCAACACGAATGCACATGTCTGTTAGGTGTGAGTATTATATATGTAACCCTTTATTTACCCACCGCGTGTATGGCTTTTCAATGTATTTAAAAGATTAAGCCATATACACATTGGAGGTTAGAGAAAATATATTACGAATTAAACCACATCAAGATCGAGTCTTGTATAATAATCTAAGGAAAGAAAATACTGGGACTGCCATTGTTTTTAATCCGCTGTTTTTATGAAGGCATTAATAAAGGTTAAATTGTATTTGTTTTATTTTCCTTTCCCCCATTTACCTCATACTTAACTGACCCCATTACGCCATATTATAGGAGAGGGGTGGGTGCTGTTAGGAGATTCTTTTTCTTTCTTCTTCTTTTTCTTGTTTTTTCTAAGAAATTGTCTAAGGCTGAGAGTTTATATGATGTGGGCGATCGTGAACTACTCGCCATCAACCTTGCCTTGAAAGAATGGTGATCTGTTGGAGGGGACCACTGTTCCAGTCCTGATACTGACTGATCACAAGAACCTCACATACTTGACGAGGAGACAACCTCTTCGCCTCTGACAAGCCAGATGGGCTCTATTCCTCTCGAGGTTTAATTTTGTGGTCTCCTACCTCCCTGGTACAAAAAATATTAGCACATATGCTCTCTCTCAACAATTTGGGGCCAAGTCCAAGGAGTCTCCTCTGGTACCTATTATTCCCCTAACCTCATCTTGGCTACGATACGTACCAGTATTACATCTCTGTTGGGTGAAGAGATTTCTTGTCGCATGTTCCACTTGTGCACAGACCAAGACTCCTAGACATCTTCTGCTTGGTCTCCTGCAACCTGTCCCTAATGCAGAGCATCCATGGTCTCACTTATCTATTGACTTTATGGTAGAGTTGCCAGTTTCAGAGGGTTACACGGTCATCCTCGTGATTGTGGATAGGTTTTTCCAAAATGGCCCATTTTGTGTCACTGAAGGGACTCCCCTCCTCCAAGGAGTTGGTCAAGATCTTTGCAAAGGAGGTGGTTCGTCTCCATGGTATACCCAAAGTGGTGGTCTCAGATTGTGGGAGCCCGTTTGTGTCACGTTTCTGGAGAGCCTTTTGCGGTCAGATGGGGATCCACCTCTCTATGTCTTCCGCTTATCATCTACAGTCTAACAGTGCCGCAGAAAGGTCTAATCAAGAGCTGGAACAATTACTCCATTGTTTCATTTCTGACCATCATGACAACTGGGCAATCCTGTTACCATGGGCGGAGCTGGCCAGAAATAGTGCAGTCAATTCCTCCTCTCGGAACGTACCCTTTCTGATTAACTACGGGTTCCAACCCTCGCTGCTGCCAGAGTCTTTCGAAGCTCAGAATATTCCTGCTCTGGAGGAGCACTTGAGGTCACGCCACTCCACATGGGTGCGGGTTCAGAGATCCCTGCAGAGTTCCACCTTGCGCTATATGAGACAAGCTGACCATAGACGGCTACCGGCTCCAGTGTTCCAGGTGGGAGAGAGAATATGGTTGTCCTCACTCAATCTCCTCCTCTGGGTGCCTTGTAAAAAGCTGGCTCCCAGATTTGTGGGCCCCTTTCGGGTTCTCAGGAAGATTAGCCCTGTAACTTATACCCTCGCCCTCCACACTAACATGCACCTTTCTAATGCATTCCGTGTATCACTACTGAAACCATTGGTCTGTAACAGATATACTACTGCTCCTGTCCGTGCCAGACCTGTCCAAGTGGGGGACCATGAGGGGTCAGAGGACAATCCAATATCTAGTTCATTGGAAAGGGTATGGACCTGAGGAGCGTTCCTGGGTCGCTAAGAAAGATCTACATGCTCCAGCCCTGCTCCGTGAGTTCCACTCCTGCACCACCTCTAGTGCTGGTCCTCTTCCGCGGGAGAGGTCGTTAAGGGGGGGGGTTACTATCACAGTCTGCCTTAGAGGCCTAGATATCCTGTGCTTCCTTCCTCTGTGGTGTGTCGGCCGGCATAGTTGCGACCACCTCTGCATTGCTGACATTATGAAACAGGCAATGGCTAGGACGTTTGTTTATGGGCCTATTCTGTGTGGCCTAATCGGGTTCCGCCTTCTTCTGCTCCTTTATAAACCTCCCTGGGAGTAATTTTCCTTTACATGGTGTTTCCGTTAGTGTCTCTTGTGCTCCATTGTGACCCGTTCTTTATCTGAGAAGCTGCTCCGTGTATGACCCTGGCTTGTCTGACTACCCACTACGGTTCTGACCTGTGGCTCTGGCTGACTAACTCGCTCCGTGCAGTTCCCGGTTTGTCTGACCTCTGGCTCCTGCTGCCTATTGCTCTGTGTAGTCCCTGGCTTGTCTGACCTGTGGCTGTGGCTGACTACTTGATCTGCACTCTCCAAACATGCCTGACCTTCAGTCCTCAGTGTTCCTTGGTTCAGGTCTGCTCTCGCTCCCTGTTGCCTCCATTCACATGACCGGGCCTGGAGACTTGTGCATCAGTTACTCTTCCCTCTGGTGTTCCATCCGCACCTCGGCCCTAGTCTCCGGTATCTCTCAGTAGTGCAGTGTGCAGCACAGTGTGCAGCTCTGGGTAGGAGCCTGGTCCTATTATCCTGTGGTCTGGGGTTGTGTGGGCTATACTGCTATTGCTGTACATATTAATAAAGGTGGATTTATATTTTATATTTATGTCTGTCCTTCTTTGCCTGAAAACCATAACAATCCTGCAGACCTGAGGATGGAAACCAAGGTTCTCACTGTACGTTCGAATCTACAACCTCTTCTGCGCCCAGAAGACATAAGACTGTCCTACTATCTAGACGTTGTAATGGTGAATGTAACGGATGCTGGAAGGGACCGCGTCACCTTCCGCCGTCGTTCCTGGGTCTCTCCTTCTCAACGCAGATAAGCGCCGTCAGGTGCACCGGTTGGAGTATGGACGGTCACTGGAAACAGCCGCAGGATCGCTGGAAGCAGGGAAGAGTCCACGTCGCCGTCTGACAGTCCACGAAGTTAGGTCGCAGGAAACTGGCAGCAGGCGGTCGGCGATTCAGGATACTTGGCGCAGATGGGTATCAGAGTGGATACTTTAGACCATAAGCAATACAAGACTCCAGGACTCCTTGTTCACTCCAAAACAGAACTCTCTTTATTGAAACAAACCACACATATTTATAGTCAAACCTTACATTCAAATAAATGGACCAAGCAAATACATTAGGAACATAATTCAATCACACAGTAGACAAAAGGTCAATGGTCTAACAAATACAATGACTCAGACTTCATTACATATCAAATACAAAAGGGTTGCTGAACTCACACAATGGACATAAAGACTGGAGGGACTTGAATGAATTATCACACAGCAGGGGGGTCTCAATACAATGGCTTTAGTGCGTACAATACACATTGCAAGTAACATTAGGTAAACTCAAATTATTAACCCCTAATGGCCCTGTTCCCTGAAAGCAGGCTATGATTTTTAGTCCTTTTTGGCACATCTGTCCATCAATATAATATCCCAAAGCTCTACATAGCTTGCGTCACTGGGCTGACAATCCATATGCCTAGACAAGGGTTGTTTTAGGCATGACAGGAATGTCCACAGTTTTTGGTTAAACAAACTTATGGCCAGACAAGGCCTAAGTAACGGATAACATCCGTTACATATCTCCCCCTTTTAGTACCAAGCCAGCGGGTACAGCAGGAAACGCTGGCTTGGAGCTGTAGGAGGGCATAGAGATGGTGAGGCACTTGTCTGGACAGTACATTAGTCTGGAGGCCTTGGTCCTAGGCCAGTTTTAACTGTGGGGCCCCTTGTCCTGGGCCAGAGATTGAAATAGTCTTTCTGTCCTGGGCCAGGGGAAAACAGGAGCCCTTTGTCTGGGCCTGGTAGTGGTGCACAAGGCCCTGCTCCTGGGCCAGTGAGGAGAATGCCAGTTCCTTTGTCCTTAGTCCTGGGCCAGGGGAACTGGTACTGGGTTGCCCTGACCAATAGCAGATTAGGGGGCCTCTCCTGGGCCCTTCTCCAGGCAGTGCTACAGTCAAATCCTTCTGGGTCTGGGGCCAGTGGCTCAGGGTCCAGAGCCAGTCTATAAGGGGGATCTCCCTGAGGCAATGATGACGCTGGCTTCTGGGCAGCAGAGTTTGGGGAGAGAGGCACATCTCCCCCTTTTAGTTGGGCCAGGGCCCCAGAGGGACAGGAGCGGATGCAGTTCCCACGCTCCTGAGTCAAATCAGGTATGGGCCTGATGGGGAGTACATTCCCACCCACCAAGCTGGGGTCAACAGGGGACATGGCAACACCAATATCCTTGGTGAGGATCGCGGTCCCACTCACCAAGGTGGGGATCTCCAGTGTAGGGGTAAAAACAGGCTCCTTAGGCATGACTGGGCCCCCATTCACTAGGCCAGGGGTCTCAGGGAAAGGCAGAACAGGTGTTGGGCTGGGGATGAGGACGGCCATCCCACTCATCCCAGCCAGGGCTTCACATGACCTGGTGCGCTTGCTTCCATGCACCAAGTCAGGGTTTACAGAGAGGGGGGTGTCCAAGGAATCAGTGCTGCAAAGAGGCAATCGGCTGATCTCCTTGGCGTGCAGGGCCTCCTCCTCAGGGCCACTTCTTTTCTTCAGCAGGGAGGCACTCCCAAACCTCCCAACAATTTTACTCAAGCACCTGGAGAACACCATCTTCCCTTTCTCCAGGGCACCAACAACAGAGGACAGATTAGGAATGCTGGTGGGGACCTGCGTCTCCTTCACCACAGCAGGGGTATCCTAGGCCCTGGTGAGCTCGCTCCTACTCAGCAGGCCAGGGTCTACAGGGGGGCTGATGGGGCACTCTTCTCTACCCATCAGGTCATATAACGCATCCTCAGGAGGTCCAGCCGCTCTGCTTCTTTCCAGTCCGCTGGAGTCCTCCTCTTGCAGGCCATCACACACAGGCCTCTCTCCTGCCTTGAGGGAGACCTCAGTCCCATCCCTCAAGGCAGCATTACTGGTAATCCTGGGGGGCATGCACGGCTCCGCTCCCAGGCCATCTTCCACCCCCACCAGGGGCAACATTTTGGGGCTGCTGCTGGGTTCTCTCCCACCCAGTACATCAGGGGTCTCAGGAGGACTGATGGGCTTGCTCCCACCCATCAGTTGGGGCACACAATTGCTGCTGGTGGGGACCTGCGTCTCGTCCACCGCAGCTGGAAAAACAGGGAAAGGGGCAACATGCCTACCAGGGGAGACGTCCGTCCCATCCCCTGATACAGAGGCATCTTCTTCACTGAGGGGGAACGAATTCCCACCCCCCAGCTCAGGGAAAACATAGTCCAGGGGCAAACGGTTATCAGGCAGGGCAACAGGGGCACTGGTGAGGAGCGTATTCCCACTCACCAGTGTGGAGTGAACAGGGCCAGCTCCATCCAAGTCCTCAGCTTCACTGAGGTCCTCCTCAGATGAGTGGCCCCCCCATTCTTCTTCCTCTCGTAGAAACTCCTTGATTTCTCGTACAAAGCCAGTGTATCTTTGCTCCAGGTCCCATTCCCATAAAATCAGGACATTGAAATTTCCATGGAGCTCCCCAGGGATGTACCCCCCAAGCATGGCTTCTCTCTTGTCCCAGATCTCCCAGTATCGGCTGGGGCCTGGGCAACCAAAAGCGAAATCCTGGCGGTAGGCCTCCCACACAAGTCCTCGAATCTCATACTGCAAGAGGTATGGGTTAAAGTCCACAAGAATTCCGGGCCCATACTCTCGTTCCATGTGCTTGACCAGCTCCCAGTACTCGTCTTGTACTCTGAGCTCTTCCTCGAGACACCAGGCCAGCTCCCTGTCGAACTCGTCAACAATATCGCCTAGCTGTTTCTTCCATCGGACTCGAATGTTGTCATACCGGTCGTTGTAAGATCCCAGAGTGTCCGCCAGCACAGGTGTGGCAGCCATGTCGTCTCCGATGCCCTGGTACCGCATCTCGAATACGCCTATGGCCTCCGGTAGTAGCGCTCTGGCCGCCATCTCTCAACTGGTACACACGATGAAAGAAGGAGAAATCCCACCGCTATGCCACCAATGTAACGGATGCTGGAAGGGACCGCGTCACCTTCCGCCGTCGTTCCTGGGTCTCTCCTTCTCAACGCAGATAAGCGCCGTCAGGTGCACCGGTTGGAGTATGGACGGTCACTGGAAACAGCCGCAGGATCGCTGGAAGCAGGGAAGAGTCCACGTCGCCGTCTGACAGTCCACGAAGTTAGGTCGCAGGAAACTGGCAGCAGGTGGTCGGCGATTCAGGATACTTGGCGCAGATGGGTATCAGAGTGGATACTTTAGACCATAAGCAATACAAGACTCCAGGACTCCTTGTTCACTCCAAAACAGAACTCACTTTATTGAAACAAACCACACATATTTATAGTCAAACCTTACATTCAAATAAATGGACCAAGCAAATACATTAGGAACATAATTCAGTCACACAGTAGACAAAAGGTCAATGGTCTAACAAATACAATGACTCAGACTTCATTACATATCAAATACAAAAGGGTTGCTGAACTCACACAATGGACATAAAGACTGGAGGGACTTGAATGAATTATCACACAGCAGGGGGGTCTCAATACAATGGCTTTAGTGCGTACAATACACATTGCAAGTAACATTAGGTAAACTCAAATTATTAACCCCTAATGGCCCTGTTCCCTGAAAGCAGGCTATGATTTTTAGTCCTTTTTGGCACATCTGTCCATCAATATAATATCCCAAAGCTCTACATAGCTTGCGTCACTGGGCTGACAATCCATATGCCTAGACAAGGGTTGTTTTAGGCATGACAGGAATGTCCACAGTTTTTGGTTAAACAAACTTATGGCCAGACAAGGCCTAAGTAACGGATAACATCCGTTACAGTGAACACCTATAAAACAATTAATATTTATATTAGCTAAATATCTGGTAAAAACTGTGGGCAAATATATATATATATATATATATATATATATATATATATATATACACACACATATACATATACTTGGAATCTATCAGACTTCCATCTCCCTAATTTCTTAATGGCCCCTTCTTGCAAATCTAATCTATGTGCCGCTATGGCTGCACCAATGCAGAATGAGTGCAATGAAAAACTACCTTCAATACCTAAAGACAACAGGCATCTGGAAAAAACTTTATTAAACTGAAACTTAGATACAGCCAGACCACTTTCATGAATAAACAGACTCCCCGGCAGTTTAAGTCTAGCTCTCAAATAATCCTTAATATTAGCCACTGGACAAATGTTTCACCCTGCGATTTGATGCAAGTGAATCTACTCCCCTTCACCCTCATGATCTGTCTTCCACTTAGCTAAATATATTGACAAACCTGTGTTATTTTAACATGCACCCTATGCAAAGAGCTCTCCTTAACCGTGCTAGATGATACCACTTCTGCAGCCCTAAATGCACCAAAAAAGATTAGCATAAAGACTGCCCTAAATAGTACAGTTTCAAAACTGTACAAAAAAACTTGAGCTAAAAGTTCCCATTATTGAACCAACAACTGAATAGATACTGGACGTCTACAATCCATAGCTTTTTGACCTCTACGATAACCTTTGTTAACTTGCTTAATTGCGAAGGAATTATAAAATGTTGAGTATCCTACTAATTTAAGAAAAAAAATTACCAATATATTCCAAAGCTGCCTTCTCTGACTGCGCAAATGGATCCTGGAAGGCATCTGAATTCCACAAAAAACACATATTCCAAGCTGTTACATAAGCTGTCCAAGTATCTGCTGCAACTGACTTCTGAATAAACTGACCCGCAACTCCTAACTCAAGCCCCATAGGTGTGGGGGGCATGGATGACCGTTGACTTCTGCGCTTGGCGCTAGCTGAAAAAACTTGTCCATCTGAAATCGAGATGGTCATTCCACCTCTGTGTTCAGAACTCGTTCTCCCTGGCCACCCGCATCTGGCTGGTTCTCTCCAGCCTCTCTCTCATCACAATGCTATGATGCACTGGCTTCCTGGTTGCTTCTGGTCCCATGTGCAGCCAACTCAGCTGTTTTCAGGCCTATTAGACGCATGTGCGACCAGCTCTGTCGGTTTTGGCCTACCAGCCCACACCCTATACCAGTTTGCCAAGTTCAAGCGGGGCTTGGGGAAAAATTCTGTACTGGGTTGCGTTAGTATAGCGCCTTCAGTGCTACTGTGTTTTTCAAGTGTCTGATTTTCCTGTCTGTGACCCTGCTTTGTCTGACTTCTCTTGATCTCCATTCCTGTGTTTGACTCCAGCTGTATCCTGACCTTGCTAGCATCTTGTTCCCTGATATCTTGCAGGTCCACCAGGGAATGACCAGGCCTATACCTCTGACTTTGCTTCTGCCTCCTGTTTTGGTTCCTGTTATTGTCTCCGTTGTGTATGACCCTACCTTGATTACCGACTATGCTTCCGCCTTCTGTACTGGTCCCTGTCGCTGAGATATTCTGTGACTATTCTCCTGTTCCAGTGGTTTGACTTTGACAGTTTTTGCCTTCCCATCTGAATGAGTACTGGTTCCAGTTGGAGTTTGTTTCCTTCCTAGCGATAGTAGTAGTATAGCTTGTCTAGAGGGGGTTATTGAGGGACTCCTTCAGCTCATTTGAAGTGTTGGAGGAGTCTGACCTTTCTCTACTCCTCATGGGGGTTGGGGGTTCTTTTTTCCTCCACTACTGGGTGTTTGTGACATTCTACTAACACCACCCTTCTTCCGGTATGGCATCTGACCCTAAGGGCTTGTCCATGGCCTTGGTACAGCAAGACGGTGTCCTGGAACAGCATGCACCACAGATTCAGTGTCTGGACAGGAAACTGGACTCCATTGCAGGGCTGTTGCAGCATCTGCAAAAAAGCCTTGAAGGGCCTAGCTCCCCTGCTCCTAGAGCACCATTGACTCCATTGCAAGCCAGCCCTCCTGCTGTGGCCATATCCCAACTTCTCCCTCTCCCTGAATGGTGCGACGGGAACTCCAGAGATAATAGGGTCTTCTTAAACCAGTACCTCATGCACTGTTAGGGACCAGGAACCAGACAGACACAAAAATGTAAAATGCAAAACAGCTTTATTGCAATAACAAAAACAAACAAAGCAAAATCGTGATCCAGAAGCATAACCCAAAAGACAAGCTGGGATCAGGAACCAAGACCGGTACTCAGCCAAGCCGGGGTCAGGAATACAGAGGTCAGTGATGTCAGGAACAAGGCCAGGAGTCAGGACCAGAAGGGACGTCAGAGGAAGCCAGGTCAAGCACAGATAATCAGCAACTCAGGATAACATGCTTGCAGCCAGAATTAGACACAAGGGCAATCAGTAAGTGAGCCAAGCTGCTTTAAATACCCTGAGAGGGTTGGCTGATAACAGTCAGGTGAGCAACAAAGAGAGGTCAGCTGATTCAGCCTGATCCTGGAAAGAGAAGGCAGCAGTAATGGATAGC
The DNA here is from genome assembly GCA_037306005.1 of Rhinophrynus dorsalis. Lineage (NCBI taxonomy): Eukaryota > Metazoa > Chordata > Amphibia > Anura > Rhinophrynidae > Rhinophrynus > Rhinophrynus dorsalis. The sequence continues at coordinate 189,838,818 of CM074720.1, read as the reverse complement.
AGAGCACTAGATTAGCTCAGACAGCAGAATCAATCAGCAGAGTTAGAGCAGCTCAGACAAACCTTGACAGTACCCTCCTCAACGACAGGACCAGGTGTATGGGGAAAGCGTGCATTGAAAGCACGGAGGAGGGTGGGGGCATGCACGTCTGTGGGTGGAATCCTTGAGCACTCCTCTGGACCGTACCCTTTCCACTGGACCAAATATTGAAGCCTCCCTCAGAACCTATGAGAGTTGACTATGGAGTGAACCTCAAACTCCTCATGGCCATCAATGGGCACCGAATGGGGTCGAGGAGTGACCGTAGTGGAACGATTACATACCAGCAGCGAGACATGGAACACATTGTGTATCTGCATATTGGGAGGGAGGTCTAGGGCATAGGCCACAGGGTTTATACGTCGGAGGATATGGAAAGGCCCCACAAAGCGGGGAGCCAGTTTCTGAGAAGGCACTTGGAGGTGGAGATTTCTGGAGAACAACCAGACCCTCTCCCTGACCTGTTCGGAGGATGCGGGTAGGCGTTTACGACTGGCCTGGAGCTCCTAGTATTGTTGTGAGCGTCACATCAACTCTTGGACCTGCACCCATGTGGAACGGATTTGCTGACGATAATCCTCTAATGCCGGAATCCCCTGGGGAGAGAACAACACTGGAATCATGGAGGTTTAATACCCATAATTCACCATGAGGGGGGAGACCCGGGTAGAAGCCGAGACAGCATTGTTATGAGCAAACTCCACCCAAGGTAGCAGGTCCGTCCAGTTGTTCCGATAGTCTAATATGTAGCACTGCAGGAATTGCTCCAAGGCCTGATTAGCCCTTTCCGTGGCCCCATTCGATTGCAGGTGATAGGCCGAGGAGAAGGAGAGTTGGATACCTAGTTGAGCACAGAAGGCCCTCCAGAATCTCAAGATAAACTGGCTACCGCAGTCAGAAACTATGACTTTGGGATCCCCGTGTAGCCGTTAGACCTCTTTGACAAAGACCGTACCAAACTGTTTAGCGGATAGAAGTTTTCTGAAAGGTATGCAATGAATCATCTTAGGATGACAGTGTTACCATTAGACAAAGGGAGGTAGACTATGAAGTCCATGGCAAGGTGTGACCATGGCTTCTCCCCATTGGATACGGGTTGGAGAAGGCCCACTGGAATGTGACGGGTTGATTTGGTCTGCGCACAGACTGGACAGGCAACAGCAAAGGCAGCAATACCTTTGTTAAGTTCTGGCCGCCAGAAAAGACGGGAAACTGACCAGAGAAGTTGGTTCATACCGGGATGCCCTGCTGACTTTGTATTATGGTATGTTGAAAGTACCTTGGTACAGAGGTTAATAGGTACAAAACAATGCCTAGAAGGAGTCTCAGCAGGTGCATCTACTTAGGCGGCCCGTATTCTCTCCACGAAGACTCAGGAAACATTGAAGGGAAACGTTGAAGGGAGCAGAGACCTACGGGTCGCGGCCACTCGAGAACAGCCGAGAGTTTCTCAGGGTCCATAGTAAAACCGACCTCTGAAATTACGTACCCCAAGAAGGTGACCTGTTTGTGGTGGAACTAACATATTCCTAATTTGCAAAATAAATTATTTTCTCTTAATTTTTGCAGAACTCGGGCTACATCTGCGTGGTGGCTTTCCATGGAGGCGGAATGGATCAGAATGTCATCTAAATATACCACCATGCATTGTTGGAGCATGCCCCAGAGGATGTCATTTAAGAATTCTTGGAAAACCACAGAAGCATTGCAAAGACCGAAGGGCATTTACAAGGTATTTGTAATGCCTGCTCCTCGTGTTAAATGCAGTTTTCCATTTGTGGCCCTGCTTCATCCGTACCAAATTGTATGCCCCTCGCAGGTCGAGCTTAGTGAACACCTTAGACCCTTTTAACCCATCAAATAGCTCAGTAGTAAGTGGAATAGGGTAGACATTTTTGACTGTGATACAGTTGAGCCCTCTGTAATCAATACAGGGTCTCAGTTCTCCACTCTTTTTCTTCACGAAGAAGAATTCGGCCCCAGGACAGAGCATCCACAACATACTCCTCATTGGCCTTATTCTTTGCGGCAGGTGGTAGACTCAACCTCAAGGAGGTATGGCATCTGGTTGCAACTCAATGGTACAATCATATGGCCGGCGAGGCGGGAGCTTACCAGCCTGGCCCTTATCAAATACATCCCAGAACTCTTGGTACTTTTCAGGCAGCGAAGAGAACGGGGATGTGGTTAGCACCTTCACCACTATTGCTAGGCATGTCTTGGAACAGTTAGGTGACCATGCCATGACTTCAGCCCTTAACCATTCGAAAGTGGGATTGTGTCTGTGCAACCATGGATAACTGTAACGGTTTGTTTGACACACAGACACAGTAGGTTAGGATAAAACACAGTTTTATTAAGCAATCAGCAATACAATAACCCTCACAGGTCCTGTAGTATATTTTCAGTATAATACAGACACAAGACAGGTTACATTTACATATGCCTACACAGGTCCAGTATAAACATAGAGTACATAACACGATATACTGACACAGGTCAGGCAGAATTTGAAGGAATCCCAGTGTATCGGTACTGCATGGGTTAATGGCCTTCAGCGAGTGTAAACAGTCCCATGTGAGGAGAGGTCTGTTAAGAAGCTCACCTAGGATAGAGAGCTTAAAGACGAGTAACACCCAATAATAGGTTAGCAGACAATGGTGAACTGCCTGCGCAGTAACGGAGGCTGAGCAACATAGAGCACTGCCGGTGCAGTAACGGAGACTAAGCCACGTGATCACTGCCGTAGCAGTAATGGAGACTGAGAGACGTGGGCACTGCCGTAGCAGTAACAGAGACCAAGCAAGTTGTATTCTGCCATAGCAGTAAACGGAGACTAAGCCACTTGCACTCTGCCGTAGCAGTAACGGAGACTAGGCCACTTGTACTGTGCCGTAGCAGTAAACAGAGGCTAGGCCACTTGCACTCTGCCGGAGCAGTAACGGAGACTAGGCCACTTGCACTCTGCCATAGCAGTAAACGGAGACTAGGCCACTTGCACTCTGCCGGAGCAGTAACGGAGACTAAGTGACTGGAGACTGCCGTGGCAGTAATGGAGACTGCGCAACGGAGCACTGCCGTGACAGTAACGGAATGAGCAACTGAGCAACTAGCCCTGAGGTGGCAACCAACTGGGAGCGTCACGAATGACAAGCCAATAAGAATGTCTCCGAGGCGACACAGAGGCAACCGGAGCAGGAACGTCAGCCAAGGCGGGTCGGTACACGAAGCAGGAACGTCAGCCAAGCCGGGTCGGTACACTGAGCAGGAACGTCAGCCAAGCCGGGTCAGTACACGGAGCAGGAACGTCAGCCAAGCCGTGTTAGTACACGGAGCAGGAACGTCAGCCAAGCCGGGTCGGTACACGGAGCAGGAACGTCAGCCAAGCCGGGTCGGTACATGGAGCAGGTATGTCAGCCAAACCGGGTCGGTGCACAGGAGCAGGAGAAGCAGAATGGCCAGGCAGTCCGGGTCGGTTCACAGGCAGGAGACGAGATGCAGAGTAGTCAGGCAGGCCGGGTCGATACACTGAGAACAACTGAGATCAGGAACAAGCGCTGGTACAGGAACACCATGAAAGGGCACCGGAGAGGTGCCAGAACCCAGTATATAAAGTCCATACTGGGCGGGACAAGCACAGTATAGCCAATAGGAGTAGGGCAGGAGTGTAGACTGACAAAATGTTGCAAAAAGAGCACAGGCACCGTGATAATAACCCAGGACCACAGGATAAGGAGGAGAGTGGATCACCTGGAATTGTAAAGCTTCGTGATGGAGACTGCCTACAGCCGTAGACAAAGGAGCAGTTTCATGGGTGACCTGCGGCAGCTATAGGGGTCTTCCATCAATCGCCTCAATGGCAAGTGGACTAGAATGAAGCCGCAATGGAATGGAGTGCTTCTGGGTGAAGGCAATAAGTGCCTCTGTAATAATGGAACACTTGCCCCAAGAGAGCCCAATGGAGACTAGAGGTTTATCCTTCTGGATAGCCGGGGATGCTAAGATGCCACCTAAGGTCTGTCCGCTATACTTTCTTAGGTGCGGGTGTTTCCCTGGATGTGTGGGGCAAGTTCGCAACAGATGCTCTGCCTTACAGCAATAAAGGCACAGGCCCTCACTCCTCCTAATGGCCCTCAGCAACTGAAAGGTGAGTGAACCCAAGCTGCATGTGCTCCACATCACCTGAGGTCTCGAGAATAGGAGGCGCGGGATGAGAGAGAGGCATGGGTGGGGAAGAAAAGCTTGGCGCTAAACAGATGGGATGCCTCCGCAGGCGCTCCCTGAAGGAAGGTCTCTCACGGATACAGGAGTCAATCAAGAAACAATATAAGACCAGTTCATCTAAATCTCTGGAGAGGTCCCGGGCTGCAATCTCATCTTTAACGTATCCGAAAACCCATTAGAGAAAGCAGCCACTACAGCCTCATTATTCCAACCAACCTCAACAACCAGGGTACAAAACTATGGCATAATCTGAAACCAACCTTGTACCTTGCTGGATGGACTTTACTTGCTTGGCAGCCGTGGTGGAGTGGCCCAGTACATCAAATACCCTTTTAAAGGATGCCACAAACGCAGGGTAATTGTACACTATAGGTTTCTGCATCTCCCAAAGGGTATTAGCCCATGCCAAGGCTCTGTCAGAGTAAGGAAATCACAAGGCCCAGCTTACTCCTATCAGATGGAAAGGACTGTGGTACAATCTCCAGACAGATACCGACCTGATTTAGGAAACCTCTGCACTGGTTAGGGTCACCCCCATAATGCTGGGGAAGCAGGACAGACACAGTCATGCCTCTAGCAACACTGGAATGACCATTGGCAGCCAGAGTGGAAGTGGCAGCAGTTATAGGGGCAGGAGTTTCTGAGGTGGTGGAGCCAGGTGCACAGTACGAAGCAACAAAGTCTGGAGGGCTAATGCAAACTGGTCCCTGTGCTGGTCTACCTGTTCTAGCCTGAAAATAACATTTGGTGGATTGCCTGCACCTTCTGAATTTATGGCCCTTGTGTACAGTTAGGGACCAGGAACCAGACAGACACAAAAATGTAAAATGCAAAACACCTTTATTGCAATAACAAAAGTAAACAAAGCAAAATCGTGATCCAGAAGCATAACCCAAAAGACAAGCCAGGGCCAGGAACCAAGAAAGGTACTCAGCCAGGCTGGGGTCCGGAATACAGAGATCAGTGATGTCAAGAACAAGGTCAAGAGTCAAGAACCAGAAGGGAGGTGAGAGGAAGCCAGGTCATGCACAGATAATCAGCAACTCAGGATAACGCGCTTGCAGCCAGAATTAGACACAAGGGCAATCAGGAAGTGAGCCAAGCTGCTTTAAATACCCTGGGAGGTTTGGCTGATAACAGTCAGATGAGCAACACAGAGAGGTTAGCTGATTCAGCCTGATCCCGGAAAGAGAAGGCAGCAGTTATGGATAGCAGAGCACTAGATTAGCTCAGACAGCAGAATCAATTGGCAGAGTTAGAGCAGCTCAGCCAAACCTTGACATGTACTTCCGTTGTCTGCTTGATGAGTATGCGACCCACCAGACCAGGATCACTTTCATGACTACTTTACTTGAGAGTCAGCCATTGGCCTCAGTGTCTCTTTTACTTGACCATCAGTCACCCATCCTGGATGATGTAGAGTCCTTCCTTTCGGCCTTACAGTCTGTTTTTGACATCCCTGGGCGCCAGACACTTCCTCAGGCTGCCATCCTGGACATCCTACAAGAGCAGTGCTCTTTGTGTCAGTATGTGGTGGAGTTCCACACTTTTGCTTATGATATGGACTGGGGTGGCAGCACCTTGAAGGCTGCTTTTCACAGAGTCCTGAATGACCGTATGAAGGATGAGCTTACTACATGCTCTATCCCACAATCCATGGAAGATCTCATCTGCTTATGCTTCACTTTGGAGCATCGCCTGCAGGACGATATGAAAAGAAGCATGACCGAGGTCATCACCTGCCACCTTGCCATCCCAGGTTCCAGACTCCAATCAGTCACACTGATGCTGTTCCCGAGCCTATGGTGATCAGTTGGGGGTTTTGTCTGTCAGATGAAGAAAAGAACAGGCATCGGAAACAAAGCTTGCGTCTGTATTGTGGAGCCTCCTGACATGTTGCCCATCTTTATCCCAACAAGGTGGGAATCCCCAGGACTTAGAAGGTAGGGGACCCTTTCTAATTCACCCATCTGTCCCCACTTTAGACGGCCATCGGCTCACTGTTCTTGTGTCTGTCTTAGTCCTCTTCCTCTCTGCTTATCTCTTCTTCTGTGGACTCTGGTGCTGCTGGTCTCTTTCAAGACTCAGGGTTTGCCAGGAAACATGGTATCCCACTTCTCAACCGGTTTCCCCCTATGTGGGTTGTTGCAGTTGACGGGTCACCTCTGGGTTCTGGTTGTATATCTCCACTACGGTTCATCTGTTTCTGCAGGTAGGCCAGAACGGTCCTGAGAGAATGACCTTTGATATAATTTCCTCTCCTCTTATGCCCATGATTCTTGGGTACCCTGGCTAAGAAAGAACAACCCTTCTATCTATTGGGTGACTGGGGAACTTACCTTCCCTACGGCCACGGATGTTGCGTCTGCTGTGCGAGGAAGTTGCTCAGTTCTATGGCCACCGAATGATGCACTACCCACTCCGTATCGACCCTATTCCTACGTGGTCTGTAAAAACAAGGTGGGCGCCTTACCTCCTCACCACCCCTATGATTGTGTCATGACCTGGTCCCCAAGTCTGTACCCCCAAGGGAGCAGATTTATCCCTTGTCCATCCCCAAGATGGCTACCCTTGAGGAATATATTAAGGATAATCTAGCACATGGGTTTAGCCATCCTTCCACTTCACCAGTGCTGGATTCTTCTTTGTGGCCAAAAAAGATGACAGACCCTGTATCGATTACAGAGGGTTGAAGGCCATCACCCGTAGGAACTGCTATCTGCTTCCTTTTATTCCTTAAAGGGATAGTAATACCTAAAATGTAAAAAAATATGTTGTAGGGTTTATCCCCCTGAGTAAAACAAGAGTACTCCCACTGCTGAAAGATGTTTCATTCAAAAGTTATTAATTTTCAAAGTTGAATTTTTTAGGTGCAATATCACAGTGGCCTGAAATTGTAGAGTGGCGCTGTTGCTACACCATCCTATGGAGATTTATGGTCCTGAGACCAGAGCTGTCCATAGGATCGTGTAGCAACAGCGCCACTGTACAATATCAGGCCACTGTGATACTGCACCTAAAAAATTCAACTTTGAAAATTAATAACTTTTGAATGAAACATCTTTCAGCAGTGTGATTACTCTTGTTTTACTCAGGGGGATAAACCCTACAACATATTTTTTTTTACATTTTAGGTATTACTATCCCTTTAAATGCTTGACCGCTTACAGGGTTCTAAGATCTTCATTAAACTAGACTTACGAGGGGAGTACAACCTCATAAGGATGCATGAGGGTGAGGAGTGGAAGACTGCTTTTAACACCAGATTCGGGCATTACAGATACCTCGTAATGCCCTTTGGTCTGCCCTGCTGTCTTTTCTCCAAAACCCTATACGAACACTGCGTCCTCATGAACACAGTCTTGGAATGCCTGCATTCTAACAGCTTATACACTAAGCTGGAGAAATGCATTTTCTGAGCAAATGTTGCTACCGTTTCTAGGGTATGTGGTCAGCCCTGATGGTCTTCTGTTGGACTGTGCTAAGGTAGCTGCGGTGTGGGATTGGCCTATCCCACTGACGTTGAGGACAGGCCAGTATTTTATTGGTTTCTATAAAAAACCAGCTTGAGGGACCTCACCAGAACCTAGACAATATATTTATATATCCCGGTGTTGTCCCACACTACAGGGTGCGCTACCTACAGGAAATCCTATGGACACAAAAACAAGGCAAACAGACAAACAGTTCTGGGAGTAGCAGTTCACCACTGCCAATAAGTCTCCTCCGAACTGCCACACTTTGGGTCGTCTGCTGCTGTTCCTTTGACCATGTGGTTGCATGATCCTCACCGCAGGGAATCCATCTTCCGGCTTCCAATAGCAAAGAAAAACACAAAAGAAGAACAGTGCAAAAACGTCTCTAAGTGCAGACTGATAATATTATTGGTAATAAATCTCCCACTTGCACTTTCCCCCAACAATGGGTACTCACTATCAATAGAGGCCAAGCCAGCGTCTGGGCTTATAGCCATGTCTCTCAAATACCACTCTGTTGTTCACGGTCTTCTCCAAGTTCTTGATTAGATCCTTCTGGGTTAAGATATTTGTTGCCCAGATGGACTACAGCTCTGAGTTGGTGTATTAATATCCTTCTTTATTGAAGATATAACAAGTATAAAACTGACATACGTCCGAGAATTAAAAAAAGATATAGAAATATAGTAATAAAAGCGTCACTATAACCCAACGCATTTCGTCCTACGCAGACTTCATCTGGGGCATAATACCTTCATAAGACATAACCGATTTATACATAAAACAGTTTACCTCCATATTCCTTCATTCGTTCATCGTCCGGGGCACGCCAGCATGAGTCCACCCCCCTCATCTTTCCTCTCTCCACCAGAAGTGATTGAATTACTTCTGTCTTCCAGGGCAAAACTGTTGGAACGCAAGCATGCCTGGGACAGTATGGTATCCACGGCAACCCAGCACAATCCTGCAGCTCACATCACAGAATTCAGACTCCTGAATCTGTCAGTGCTTTCCGCATGTTACACCGGGGTGTCAGGACACCATTATCAAACGTGACATAGTCAGTGGTGTCAAGATTACAGAAACATGTCGAAAAAGTCACATGAGACACAAATGCATAAAATAGCCTCAATGTCCCATGAGAGCCCATAGTCTACAATCCAATATCACCAAGGATGGCAAACAGAACCTCAAACAAACACCCAGAGTCAACAAATTAGTCGTACACTAAATTATATCCGCTATACCCATAAACATATAATATATATATATATATATATATATATATATATATATATATATATATATAGTATTCTACTAATTAGCTCTCTGTATATTTAGTGTGCTGAACTTAATCTGTCATAAAAAATATGTATATATCTGTGTTTCTAATATTTGGCTTTCAGCATACGTAATCTAATCTACTGTACCTCTAAAATTTACTATCGTAAGAAATCGTTTTTTTATATTCTACACATATATCCCCCAAATCCCCATCATATTAGGGGCTAACTAAATCTGGAGTTCACATGGGAGACCAAGAACCTTCCTAATTATTAAATAGGCCACAAATCTATATGATGCTGCACACATCTATATTATCATTCATACCTTGAGGGTATAGAGTGTCCAATTGATAGATCCTCTGTGTCTCCTTCCGGCACAATGATCTATATCTATTTGGACATGTTGACGATATCACTTCTATACCCATCACTACCAGATTTGAGATCTCTCCTTTAGGACAGTTATTGAAATGTTTGGACACAGTATGTCTGGGGTCCAGATTAATGATGTTTCTACGGTGTTAACCCACCCTCTCTCGCAAACACCTCATGGGCCTCCCCGCATACTGTGTACCACATCCACACTGTAGAAGATAAATGACATATTTACTGCCACAATTTATGAAGTGTCTAATTTGGTATTCTTTACCGGAACTGAAACTTTTAAAAGCTTTACTTCTGTGTTTTATATTTTTGCACTTTGCTGCACTACATTTAAAATTGCCCACTATCTTATTCGATACATATTCATGTATCGACTCTATTCTATTATAGATAGCCTATATACTACTTTGCTGAGTCTTCTTATCAGTAGTAATCTTTTTGGCCAACTTTTTGCAATGTGTGCTCTTAGATTTTTTGCAATATTATTTTGGGACATTCCCCAATATCTCCTTCTAGAAGGGAATCTTGGCTCAGAATGCCCCAATGTTTTTTTTTATAAAAGTATTTATTTTAACTGCATCTTAACTATATTGAGTAATAAAACCACTCATATAGTCTGTTTTGGCTTATATTTTCTTTTTTCGGTTGACTCTTAATGATGGTATTTCTATTTAGAAGAGTAGCTCTTTGGTATGCTGTATCTATGGTTTTTAATTTGTGACCCTTCTCCAAAGTTTGGCTTTTAGGTTCTGAACCTCAACCTCATAGTCCTCCAGACGGCTGCAATTCCATCTGATGTGATGATGTTGTCCATATGGTATATTACTAATCCATTTGGGATCATGGTTACTTCTTGGTTACATGGTTACATCTAGATAACCGTTGCACACCACTGGTTTCTGGTAAGTCTTGGTGTGAATAACACCATCCTCACCGGCCATGAGGTGAAGATCCAGGAACTCAACAGCCTGTTCTTGAATATTCCAAGAAAAATGGAGTCCTACCTGGGTATGGTTCAAGGCCTCACATCTAGACTCCAGCTCTTCCCTAATCCCATCCCAAATGATGATGATGTCATCGATGTAACGGCCATAGTGTGCAAAGCTCGCCCCCCCAGCCACCCAACCAGATCTGTTTTTTCTCCCAATAACCCAGCGCCAGATTGGTGTAGCTATGGCAGTCCCACACTTCTGCAAAAAGTATTTTTCTTGGTATTCAAAGAAATTGTAGGTCAATATGAAGGTTATGCAGCGGATCAAAAATGTTTTTTTGGTCATCCACCATGTCTTCATCCAAGTCCAAAAAGTGGGCCACAGATCGTAGGCCCCAGTCATGGTCGATGGACGTGTACAGGGCCGATACATCTAGGGTAGCCCATAAATATGACCCCCACTTCCACCGCACACCCTGAAACTGTTCCAAAACCTGCCTTGAATCTTTAATATAGGAACGCAGCTGTACCTCATATTGTTGGCGAAAGGAATCGATGTATCCAGAGAGATTGAAGGTTCACCAATCGTTTATGTATTTTCGGAATATGATAGAAGTATGCCACTTCGGCATGTGAAACACAAATATTGAGTTCTTGCTTGGTTAGTAGACCCCTCCTGAGCTCCCCTTCCAAAAAGGTCTGTAAGTTGTCTCTGATATACAGACTGGGGATTAAATGATAGCTCTTGATAGGAATCAGTATCTCCCAACAATCTCTCTGCCTCATGCAGGTATTGTTCTGTATCCTGCACAATGATTCCTCCCCCCTTGTCCACCTCACAGGTAGTTATTTTCTGATCCTTAGAAAGTGGTCTTATGCTTTGTGCTTCCTTTTTTGATATGTTGTTATGCTTTATCCAACTAGGTTTAACACTCTTTGTATTCCTCCAATACCAGTTTATTAAATGACTCCAAAAATGGACCCTTATGTGAACTTGGGAAGAAATGAGACCTAGGTTTAAAAGTAGTCTTTTTAATACTCTTATAATCAGAACCTCTCTCTGTTTCTTTTTCACATTGTTCCCCAGGCACAATCAAACCTTCTTTATGTAAATCTTCCAGTAGGCTGTAACGGTTTGTTCGACACACAGACACAGTGGTTTAGGATAAAAACAGAGTTTTATTGAAATCACAATAAGATAAGAACCCACACAGGTCCTGTAGTATACAGGCAGTATAATACAGACACACAACAGGTTAACAATATATATATGCCCACACAGGTCCAGTACAACCATAAGGTACATAGCAGTCTATACTGACACAGGTCAGGCAGAATATGTTGGTTTCCCAGGACAAAAGTACTGCATGGGTTAAAGGTCTTCAAGGAGTGTAAACAGTCCCATGTGTTGAGAGTTCTGTGATAGAGCTCTTCCCCTATAGAGAGCTTCAGGATGCTTAGTGCTAGCAGAACAAATGTGAACTGCCAGAGTAAAACAGGAATAGTGTATAGAGAACACTGCCGTAGCAGTAACGGAGACTGACACTTGCACACTGCCGGAGCAGTAACGGAAACTAGACCAATAACTTACTGCCGTAGCAGTAACAGAGACAATCACTTGCACTCTGCAGGAGCAGTAACGGAGGACACTGCCATAGCAGTAACGGAGGCAAATACTTGCACTCTGCAGGAGCAGTAACAGAGGCTAGGTCAAAGGCACACTGCTGGAGCAGCAACAGAGGCAGACACTTGCAACCTGCAGGAGCAGTAACGGAGGACTAGGCCAATGGCACACTGCCGGAGCAGTAACGGAGACAGACACTTGCACTCTGCAGGAGCAGTAATGGATTACTAGGCCAATGGCACACTGCCGGAGCAGTAACGGAGACAGACATTTGCACTCTGCAGGAGCTGTAACAGAGGACTAGGCCAATGGCACACTGCCGGAGCAGTAACGGAGGCGGACACTTGCACTCTGCCAGAGCAGTAACGGAGGACAAGCCAATGGCACACTACCTGAGCAGTAAAGGAGGCAGACACTTGCACCCTGCAGGAGCAGTAACGGAGGACAGGCCAATGGCACACTGCTGGAGCAGTAACGGAGGCAGACACTTGCACCATGCAGGAGCAGTAACAGAGGACTAGGCCAAAGGCACACTGCTGGAGCAGTAATGGAGGCAGACACTTGCAACCTGCAGGAGCAGTAACAGAGGACTAGGCCAATGACACCCTGCCGGTGCAGTAACGGAGACTGACTCTCGCACTCTGCTGAGCAAACGGGGACCGGATAGCCTGTAGAATAAGAATGTCGACAAGGCGACAATAAGCTGTCAGAAGCAGGAACGCCAACCAAGCCGGGTCGAATCACGGAGCAGGAACATCAGTCAGGCCGGGTTGGTACACGGGAGCAGGAACATCAGCCAAGACGGGTCGGTACACAGGAGCAGGAACGTCAGCCAGGCCGGGTCGGTACACAGGAGCAGGCACTGAAGAATAGTCAGGCAATCCGGGTCGGTACACAGCAGCAGGAGAACAGATGCAGAGTAGTCAGGCAGGCCAAGTCGGTACACTGGGAAACACTGAGCAGAAAACTAGCACTGGTACAGGAACACCACGAAAGGGCACCATGTGGGTGCTGGAGCCCAGTATATAAAGGCCATACTGGGCGGGACCAATACAGGACAGCCAATGGGAGCACACACCGAGTAGACTGACAGGAAAACAATAACAAGGGAGCATGGGCACAGTTATATAGGCTTAATATCTACTCATCTTTATTTATCTCATCTATTGTAATATCTTTATTTTTGTTAACCTGATATTTAAAATATCTTTTTAAAGTCAACTTCCTTGTAAACCGATTAAGGTCCAAAAAGAAGTCAAATTCTTTAGATTTATTACTGGGGCAAATTTAAGTCCCCTAGAGAGGAGTCGGATTGTCTGACCATCTAATGTCCTACTGGACAGATTATGTATACCATGATATGTCTGTCCAGGCTCAAATTTTAATTTTTTGTTCTTTTTGCCTCCTCTTCTTCCTCTGACTTTTCTATTTCTTCTCTTTTCCTCCTGGCTGACTTGTTCTCCATTTGTAAATGTTTCTGTTTGACTGCGGGACCCCTATTATCTCCAAAAAAGACACCATAGATGTTCCTTCCGTGGGCATATCCTTCACTGTTTTGGGATCTAAACTAGGTACCTCTATGCTTCCAAAATAATATCCAATGGATGATCGATCCACAGGACCAACAACAGTCTTAATACTATTATAATACTCCCTACTAACTGGATCCTCTATTTCCAGACCCTGATATCGATTGGAAGTCTCTATAGTTGATAACATTATGCTGGACTCAGCTTGTGGTATACTGGTGACAGTGTTCTTCTGGATGGGTTGCAATTGGATTTTATTGGAAATGTTCTTATGGGCACTTCTATTATCTAAAACATATTTATTCCTAGTAAACGTATGCTGATTTTTATTTCTAGTTACATGGGGATTACTTCCTGATGGTATGGATTTTGTATTTTTATTGCTAGTTGTGGTATAGTTATATACCTGATTTTTAGCGTAATCTCCCATATCTTTCTAATTTATTTCCTTTTTTGTCCTTTTAATTCTTTCTCTGTCTTATTGGCTCTGGTGTTTGTCTGATTGTCTAAAGTTAAAAACAAAGGCAATTTGGAATACTGTAATAATTCTTGATGAATATTCTCTATTTCTATTTTTGCCAAATGATTTTGTCTATGCTTGATGAGATGTGCAATTAATTTGAAGGAACACTCTTCCAATCCGCAATGAACTCTTCTTCTGGAAAAGTAGATTTCTTAAAAATTCTTAGACCTCTGGGTATAATTTTTCTAGTTTCATATTGTTGGAGAAATATCAGGTTCTACCAGTTTCTCAGTTCATTACCCAAGAGTTTTTCCAATTCTCTGAATAATTTTCTGATAGTATGTTCTTCTGTGAAACTGGTATTTCCTTGAGATATTTTTTCTTTTCTTTCATTCTCCTTGTTTAAATATTGAACCATAAGAAAAGCCTTTATATTGTCTCTGCGTTCTCCACGTGAGTGCACAGAAGTGCAAGCCATGTTAGAACACCTGGACAAAATCAACCTGCATCACAGTAAATAAAAAAAATGCACAATATAAAAACCAGCTTGAGGGACCTCACTGGAACCTAGACACAGTATATGTCTATATCCCGGTGTTGTCCCACATTACAGGGTGTGCTACCTATAGGAAATCCTATGGACACAAAAACAAGGCAAATAGACACACAGTTCTTGGAGTAGCAGTTCTCAATTGCCAATAAGTCTCCTCCGAAATGCCACACTTCTGGTCGTCTACTGCTGTTCCTTTGACCACCTGGTTGTGTGATTGTCACGGTTTATTATGACTCTCAGACACAAGTTTTAGGTAAAAATCAATTTTATTGAAATAATAAATTGATAACGTAGGATGGCAATCACATACATACAGATATATTAAGAATATAACAAGACAGAAGGCAGACTTTACCGGTCCTGTCAATATACCGGACAGGACAGTCTGAAGTAATAGAATGTTAGGCTCTACCGGCCTTGCCAATACCGGGTAAGGCAACCTGCAGATGGAATCACATAACGGTTGTACCGGCCTTACCAATTTACCGGGCAAGGCAGCCTCAATAGATTCATAATGTAGGCTCTACCGGCCCTGCCAATACCGGGTAAGGCAACCTCAGATGGAATGTGGCAAAAGGTTCTACCGGCCTTACCAATACCGGGCAGGGCAGCCCTGAGATAGTAGCAGCAGTCAGATGGTAATGGCAAATTGACAGAATCGTAAAGCCGCAAGGCTTTGGAGCAAACCAGCGTCCGCACGCTGGGACCAACACTGAATTGTATAGCCGATAGGCTTAGGAGCAAACCAGTGACCGCACACTGGTGTAACAAGCGAGTTAGTATAGCCGTAAGGCTTAGGAGCAAACCAGCATCCGCATACTGGTGTAACAAGTGAGTTTGTATAGCCGCAAGGCTTTGGAGCAAACCAGCGTCAGCACGCTGGGACAAACACTGAATTGTATAGCTGATAGGCTTAGGAGCAAACCAGTGACCGCACACTGGTGTAACAAGCGAGTTTGTATAGCCGCAAGGCTTTGGAGCAAACCAGCGTCCGCACGCTGGGACCAACAGAGGATAGTACAGCCGATAGGCTTTGGAGCAAACCAGTGACCGCACACTGGTATAACAAGCGAGTTTGTATAGCCGCAAGGCTTTGGAGCAAACCAGCGCCCGCACGCTGGGACTAACACAGGATTGTATAGCCGATAGGCTTTGGAGCAAACCAGTGACGACACACTGGTGTAACAAGCGAGTTTGTATAGCCGCAAGGCTTTGGAGCAAACCAGCGCCCGCACGCTGGGACTAACACAGGATTGTATAGCCGATAGGCTTTGGAGCAAACCAGTGACCGCACACTGGTGTAACAAGCGAGTTTGTATAGCCGCAAGGCTTTGGAGCAAACCAGTGACCGCACACTGGTATAACAAGCGAGTTTGTATAGCCGCAAGGCTTTGGAGCAAACCAGCGCCCGCACGCTGGGACTAACACAGGATTGTATAGCCGATAGGCTTTGGAGCAAACCAGTGACCACACACTGGTGTAACAAGCGAGTTTGTATAGCCGCAAGGCTTTGGAGCAAACCAGCGCCCGCACGCTGGGACTAACACAGGATTGTATAGCCGATAGGCTGTGGAACAAACCAGTGACCGCACACTGGTGTAACAAGCGAGTTTGTATAGCCGCAAGGCTTTGGAACAAACCAGCGTCCGCACGCTGGGACTAACACAGAATTGTATAGCTGATAGGCTTTGGAGCAAACCAGTGACCGCACACTGGTGTAACAAGCGAGTTTGTATAGCTGCAAGGCTTAGGAGCAAACCAGCGTCCGCATACTGGTGTAACAAGCGAGTCGCCGACGCGACCAGGCAGGAGGTCGCCAGGATACAGGAGACAGGTGATGCGATGACAGGAACCAACAACGATCAGTCAGGTCAGGAAACAGCAGAGAAGAAGTTCAGCAGGAACTGCAACACCAGAGACTAGGCCGGAACCAGGACTGGAAGTACGTCAGCATGCAGGAAACACTGGAACAGTAGAGATCAGGAACTCAGGAACACATGAGATCAGGAACTCAGGAACACTGGAACAGAGGCCCAGCTATCACTAGCATAGTGATAGCAAGAAGGTCAGAAACAACACGAAAGGGCACTCAAAGGGTGCCCAATCCAGGTTTAAATAGGCAATAAGAGGCGGGCTATCTGCAGACAGCCAATAGCAGCCCCCTACTGGTGACAGACAAGGAACTGCAGCAATCACGGGCACCGTGATAGTACCCCCCCTTCAAAGACCCCCTCTCCTAGAATAGGGTCTAGGTTTCTGTGGGTAATTGGCATGAAAGGCCCTAGTTAGCCTAGGTGCATGAAGGTCCGTACTATCCACCCATGATCGATCCTCAGGACCATACCCTTTCCAATGTACCAGGTACTGTACCCTTCCTCTAAGCCTACGGGAATCAATAATGCTCTGAACCTCGTACTCCTCCTGGCCCTCGACCTCAACAGGTCCTGGCACCACAGGTGTGGTAGTATAGCGATTGCAAACCAGAGGCTTAAGAAGGGACACATGGAACACATTATGGATACGCATGGATGCAGGTAGGTCTAGTGCATAGGAGACAGGGTTAATTTTGCGAATAACTCTGTATGGACCAATAAACCGAGGAGCCAACTTATTGGACGGAACCTGCAGCTTGAGATTTCTGGAGGAAAGCCATACTCTATCCCCAACCTGAAAGGAAACCGCTGGAAGCCTTCTGCGATTAGCATGGCGCTGATGACGCTGAAATGACTGACCAAGTGCCCTCTGAACTTGTGCCCATGTGGAACGGAGTTGCTCGATATGCTCACCCAGAGCTGGAATCTGTTGCGTCTGAAATGAGTCTGGAAGCAAACAGGGCTGGAACCCATAATTAATCAGAAATGGAGAGCTCCCAGATGAAGAATTGACTGCACAGTTCCTGGCGAACTCTGCCCAAGGCAACAAGTCGGACCAATTATCATGATGGTCAGTAACGAAACAACGGAGAAATTGTTCCAAGCCCTGATTAGCTCGTTCAGCGGCTCCATTGGTCTGGGGATGGTAGGCAGAGGAGAAGGACAGCTGTATGCGCATCTGTTGGCAAAATGCCCTCCAAAATCTAGACACAAACTGGCTCCCCCTATCAGACACCAGTACCCTAGGCACTCCATGCAACCAGAATACTTCTCTGGCGAACACCATTGCCAATTCCTTCGCTGAAGGAAGACCACGGAGGGGCACGAAATGAGCCATTTTAGAAAACCTGTCCACCACCATGAATATAAAGGAGTACCCCTTGGACATAGGCAACTCTCCCATAAAATCAATGGAAACATGAGACCAGGGGCGTTCGACATTAGGCACCGGTTGAAGCAAGCCCACAGGGAGATGTCTCGGGGTCTTAGTGCGGGCACAGGTGGCACAGGCATTCGTAAATTCGGCACAATCGTTTCTCATGGAGGGCCACCAAAATAACTGAGAAAGGGACCATAACAATTGGTCTCTACCAATATGTCCCGCAGCCTTAGAGGAATGGTAGGTTTCAAGCAGCCTAGTACGAAATGGTTCATCGACGAAACATTTGCCCACTGGAGTTTCATGGGGAGCGGACCCCTGAGAGGCCAGGATCTCCTCCCCTAAAGGAGAAGTGATACTCGTGCGTATAGTAGCCAGTATTCTATCAGGTTGGATGATGGGTGCTGGTGCTTCCACTCTGTCACTGTCGGCCTCAAATTGTCTTGACAGTGCATCAGCCCTGATATTCTTTGACCCCGGTAAGTATGATACAATGAAATTAAATCGAGACAGGAACAGTGCCCACCTGGCCTGACGGGAGGACAATCTCTTGGCCTCCGAGAGATAAGTCAGATTTTTATGACCTGTTAGGATTAATACGGGAGTCTTGGTACCTTCAAGCAAATGACGCCACTCCTTAAGAGCGAGGATAATGGCCAATAATTCTTTGTCACCTATCTCATAGTGGCCTTGAGTGACAGTCAACTTCTTAGAGAAAAACCCACAAGGTCTGAGAGTACCACCTTTCTCGTGTCGTTGCGAAAGTACTGCCCCAACTCCAATATCTGAGGCATCCACCTCTAACGTAAATGGAAGTAGAGGATTGGGGTGGGATAACACAGGAGCCGCAGCAAATGCCAGCTTCAAATTCTCAAAGGCATTCTCAGCAGATACCGGCCAACAAGAAGGATTAGCGCCCTTGTGCGTAAGATCGGACAAAGGTTTAACAATGGAAGAAAAATTCTTAATAAACCGCCTATAATAATTAGCGAAACCCAGGAAACGCTGTATGGCTTTAAGCCCCTTGGGTTTTGGCCATTGTAAGACAGCTGACAACTTATCCTTGTCCATGGCAATGCCATCATTGCCAATTATGAACCCCAAGAATGGCACAGTGGTTCTATGAAAGTCACATTTTTCCTGTTTACAAAATAATTTGTTCTCACGGAGTCGTAGCAATACTGCGGATACATCTTTGATGTGCTGTGCCATGTCTTGAGAGTAAATCAATATATCGTCCAGATAAACCACAACACGTGTCTGTAACATATCTCTCAGCACATCGTTTATCAGTTCCTGGAAAACAGCGGGGGCATTACATAGCCCAAATGGCATTACAAGATACTCGTAGTGCCCAGCTCGAGTATTAAAGGCAGTTTTCCACTCATCACCTGCTCGAATGCGCACCAGATTGTAAGCGGCCCGTAGGTCCAATTTGGTAAAAATCGAAGCGCCCTTAAGCCTGTCAAAAAGCTCGGTGATGAGTGGTATTGGGTAATCGTTTTTTGCCATTAGTTCATTCAAGCCCCTGTAGTCAATGCATGGTCTTAATTCGCCATTTTTCTTTTTTACAAAAAAGAACCCAGCCCCAGCTGGAGAGGTAGATTTTCGTATGATCCCTCTAGCAAGGGCATCCGAAATGTAATCCTCCATAGCCTTATTTTCCTCACAAGATAATGGATAAGTGCGTCCTTTTGGAGGTACTGCCCCAGGCTGCAATTCGATGCAACAATCATAAGGTCTATGCTGAGGTAGCAAACTGGCCTCTCCTTTGCTAAAAACATCGCCAAACTGTTGGTACACATCCGGTATAGCCGAGGAGGTGCACAGGACCTTAACAGGCTGGATGACGCACTTGTCCATACAAAACTGGGACCAAGCAGCAATTTCACACTTTTTCCAATCAAATTGTGGGTTATGTAACTGTAACCACGGAAAGCCCAATATTACCGAATGGTGCGGAGAATTAATCAGTTGAAACTGCTTCTCTTCTCTGTGAAGTGCCCCAATAGTCATAGACAGTGGCATAGTTTCAAACATAACCTGAGGCGGTTCTAAGGGTCTGCCATCAATCGCTTCAATAGTCAAGGGATTTTCTCTTTCAATGCGTGGAACTCTGTGCAATTCAGCAAAGGTATTATCCATAAAATACCCTGCTGCACCAGAGTCAACCAAGGCCAAAACCTCCACAGAGCGTTGTGCCCAAGATAATACCACCTGTATGGTGGGTTTCATTGTGCCCGACACTGGAGACGATTGTACACCACCTAGGGCCTGTCCCCCAAGGTACCCTAGGTGTGTGCGTTTCCCGGACGTACCGGACAGGAATTTAGCAAATGCCCTTTTTTACCGCAGTATAAACACAACCCTTGTCTTCTGCGATAAAGTCTCTCAGCCTTGGTTAGTCTAGTGAAGCCTATTTGCATAGGTTCACTTGTCTCCCGTACAGGTTCACTAGACTTCAATGCCAGGGGAGGGATGGGTGGGCAAAACATGCCACTAGGCTCATTATTCTTTGACCGTAACTTACGATCTCTGGCAATTGATCTCTCACGTATTCTGGAGTCAATTATCATAACATATTCAATGTAGTCATCTAGATCAATAGGTAGATCTTTAGCAGCGATTTCGTCCTTAATGTGGTCATTCAGGCCTTGAGAAAAAGCTGCCAATAATGCCTCGTTATTCCAACCTACCTCTGCTGCCAATGTGCGGAATTCGATGGCGTAGTCGCCTACTGTACGCCTGCCCTGATGTATCTCCATAAGGCGTTTGGTAGCAGAGGTGGTTCTACCAGGAGGCTCAAACACTCTTCAAAAGGATTGCACAAATTCTCTAAAGTTTTTAGTACAAGGTTTAGCATTCTCCCACAAGGGGTTAGCCCAAGCCAAAGCTCTGCCAGTGAGCAAAGATATTGTAAACCCCACCTTACTACGATC
Source organism: Rhinophrynus dorsalis (assembly GCA_037306005.1). NCBI lineage: Eukaryota > Metazoa > Chordata > Amphibia > Anura > Rhinophrynidae > Rhinophrynus > Rhinophrynus dorsalis. The sequence continues at coordinate 189,818,118 of CM074720.1, read as the reverse complement.
ATTGGGAAATGCGTGTGCCGTTAATTCGATAAAAATCTCGAGTTGGTTGATGAACCCTCTGCAGAGACTAGGGTCACCATCGTATCTTAGCGGCAAGGGTGCAGAAGCCGTTAACCCTTTAAAAGTGCCCCCTAGGGGTCTGGTATCACTCTCCGGTGTCTGACTTGGCGAGGCCACCGGGCTAGAGCTAGATTTGTCAGCAAGTACCGTGCGTTTAAGGATCGTTTGAATTGCAACTGCCAACTGATCCAAACGTTGCTCGTGCACATCCATCCTCCAATGGATATTCTGTGCATTACCTTCACCTTTGCTGTCTGAGGTCATGGCCCTTTCGTACTGTCACGGTTTATTATGACTCTCAGACACAAGTTTTAGGTAAAAATCAATTTTATCGAAATAATAAATTGATAACGTAGGATGGCAATCACATACATACAGATATATTAAGAATATAACAAGACAGAAGGCAGACTCTACCGGTCCTGTCAATATACCGGACAGGACAGTCTGAAGTAATAGAATGTTAGGCTCTACCGGCCTTGCCAATACCGGGTAAGGCAACCTTCAGATGGAATCGCATAACGGTTCTACCGGCCTTACAAATTTACCGGGCAAGGCAGCCTCAATAGATTCATAATGTAGGCTCTACCGGCCCTGCCAATACCGGGTAAGGCAACCTCAGATGGAATGTGGCAAAAGGTTCTACCGGCCTTACCAATACCGGGCAGGGCAGCCCTGAGATAGTAGCAGCAGTCAGATGGTAATGGCAAATTGACAGAATCGTAAAGCCGCAAGGCTTTGGAGCAAACCAGCGTCCGCACGCTGGGACCAACACTGAATTGTATAGCCGATAGGCTTAGGAGCAAACCAGTGACCGCACACTGGTGTAACAAGCGAGTTAGTATAGCCGTAAGGCTTAGGAGCAAACCAGCATCCGCATACTGGTGTAACAAGTGAGTTTGTATAGCCACAAGGCTTTGGAGCAAACCAGCGTCCGCACGCTGGGACAAACACAGAATTGTATAGCTGATAGGCTTAGGAGCAAACCAGTGACCGCACACTGGTGTAACAAGCGAGTTTGTATAGCCGCAAGGCTTTGGAGCAAACCAGCGCCCGCACGCTGGGACTAACACAGGATTGTATAGCCGATAGGCTTTGGAGCAAACCAGTGACCGCACACTGGTGTAACAAGCGAGTTTGTATAGCCGCAAGGCTTTGGAGCAAACCAGCGTCCGCACGCTGGGACCAACACAGGATGGTACAACCGATAGGCTGTGGAGCAAACCAGTGACCGCACACTGGTGTAACAAGCGAGTTTGTATAGCCGCAAGGCTTTGGAACAAACCAGCGTCCGCATGCTGGGACTAACACAGAATTGTATAGCTGATAGGCTTTGGAGCAAACCAGTGACCGCACACTGGTGTAACAAGCGAGTTTGTATAGCCGCAAGGCTTAGGAGCAAACCAGCATCCGCATACTGGTGTAACAAGCGAGTCGCTGACGCGACCAGGCAGGAGGTCGCCAGGATACAGGCGATGCGATGACAGGAACCAACAACGATCAGTCAGGTCAGGAAACAGCAGAGAAGAAGTTCAGCAGGAACTGCAACACCAGAGACTAGGCCGGAACCAGGACTGGAAGTACTTCAGCATGCAGGAAACACTGGAACAGTAGAGATCAGGAACTCAGGAACACATGAGATCAGGAACTCAGGAACACTGGAACAGAGGCCCAGCTATCACTAGCATAGTGATAGCAAGAAGGTCAGAAACAACACGAAAGGGCACTCAAAGGGTACCCAATCCAGGTTTAAATAGGCAATAAGAGGCGGGCTATCTGCAGACAGCCAATAGCAGCCCCCTACTGGTGACAGACAAGGAACTGCAGCAATCACGGGCACCGTGATAGTGATCCTCACCGCAGGGAATACACCTTCCGCCTTCCAATACCAAAGAAAAACACAAAAAACACAGCATAAAAACTCCTCTAAGTGCAGACTGATAATATTATTGGTAATAAATTTCCCACTTGCACTTTCCCCCAACAAGAAGATATAACAAGTATAAAACGGACATATGTTATAGAATAAAAATATATAGAAATATAACAATAAAAGCATCATTATAACCCAATGCATTTCGTCCTACTTGAACTTCATCGGGGGCATAATACCTTCATAAAACATAACCGATTTATACATAAAACTGTTTACCTCCATATTCCTACATTCATTCATCGTCCGGGGCACGGGTCTGCCCCCCTCATCTTTCCTCTCTCCACCGGAAGTAACTGAATTACTTCTGTCTTCCGCGGCAAAACTGTTGGAACGCAAGCGTGCCTGGGTATCACGGTGCCCGTGCTTCCGGTGCTGAGCGGCGACATTATTATTCTCTGCTGCCTTCGGATTGGCTGGTCTTAATTGCTACCACTAGGGCTTGCCTTTATATACCCTGGGATGTCCTCCCTTAGGCGCCCTTTTGTGGTGTACGAGTTCCTGAGTCTATTCGGTGCTTATGCTGATTTGTGTATGACCTGGCATGTCTGACTACGAGTTTGTTCCTGAGTTCCTGTTGCTACGCTCCGTTGCTGACTGTATCCTGGCTGAGAACCCGCTCCGTTGCTGACCGTATCTGGCTGCAGAACCCTCTCCGTTGCTGACCGCATCTGGCTGCAGAACCCGCTCCATTGCTGACCGTATCTGGCTGCAGAACCTGCTCCGTTGCTGACCGTATCCTGCTGAGAACCCGCTCCGTTGCTGACTGCTGCTGGCTGGAGAACCCACTCTGTTGCTGACTGCATCTGGCTGTTGAACCACTCTGTTGCTGACTGCATCAGACTGAGAACCCGCTCCATTGCTGACTGTATCTGGCTATAGGACCCGCTCCATTGCTGACCGCTGGTGGTGCTGTTCCGCTCCGTTGCTGTCTCCGGTTTGGTTTACCAGCTCCGGTACCAACCGTGTCCGGTTGTGCCCTGGGCAACCCCTTGTGGTCATTGTGATACTGGGCCTTGCATTGTTTGTGGTGGTGCGCTGTGTGGCGCTAATCCTTGTCGACCAAAGGCTAAGCTTGGGCTTAAGCTGCTCCTATAACCGCTGCTGGCGGTGTGCACATTTGATGTACCAGTACAAGTGTTCTTACACTGACTGTGTTACTCTGATCTCTCTCTCTGTGCCCTTCCTACCTGTAACGCTGTGCTCACTCCCTCTGGGAGTTGTCAGTAAGTCTCTGGGCATTGACCATTAACCCTGTGGATAACAGGATAGTCCAGGTAAGGGCTTACACTGTTCACTGCAGTAACCTCGAGCTAAAGCCAGCATTGTACATTCCATACTGTAGATTGTGTGGTCACTGGCTGTGTTACAGTTTCCTATTGTCTCCTCGATCCACCCCTAGCGTTCTAGGGTCTGTCTCTAGCAGCTTCCTTGGTCTCCGTTACCCTTCCAGAGGGTAGTGCTGCCACTCCACGGTTGCCCAGTATATGTGGCCTGAGCCTGGGTCTGAGTTGCCTCATTACCATATCATACAGTCTGGGTCAGAGTTGCCTCGTTACCATATCATACAGTCTGTGCCAGTGTTGTCTCGCTCCTCCGGGTTCGGTGCCCAGGCATCTGGGCAGTGCCAGTCCTGTTACACGTGCACCTCCGGTGTATGCTCACCTATGGTCAGCTCTCAAACGGGTTGCCTTTGACCTCACTGATCCTGCCAGAGTCTTTACTACCAGCTTGTAATCTGTTGTTCCAGTCCACCTATTCTGGTACTGCAGGCTGCTTCCTATTGTGTATTTATATATCTCTGTTTGATTTGCCTTGTGGGCCCCAGGGCCTTATTCCTTGTATGCTCTCGTTCAATAAAGTCATTTTAACCTTACCATCCTGTCTGAGTGTTCATTAAAAAACCGTGACAGTATGAAAGGGCCAGTGACCTCAGACAAGTCCGGTGAAGGTAGTAGCAACGTCTGGATCAACTGTCAGTGGCATTGCAAACTATGCTGGAGCGGACCGCACACTTGGACAGATCAGCTCTATCCTCAGTGGCCACCCCAGTCCAGGCACCGACAGTGGTTGACTCGAATGTCTGCACGCAGTATAAAGGGCTATCTGCTACGGCACTATTACCGTTAAGGTATGATGGAGAACCTTCCCTCTGTAGAGGGTTCCTCAACCAGCTGGAAATTTTTATCGAATTGGCACCTCAAGCTTTCCCTACACAGAGAAGCAAGATTGGCTTCATGATATCATTGTTGACTGGCAGGGCTCTAGCCTGGGTGAATCCAATTTGGGAGACGGCTAAGCCCATTACCACCAATTTTGGTGAATTCGTGAGGGCCTTTCAAAGCATCTTTGAGATCCCTGGGCTCAATATCTCGACTGCCAAGCAAATTATGAATATCCGACAGGGCAACCGTACAGTTGCAGAGTATTCCATTGAATTTTGTACCCTGCCAGCCGAGTTGAGATGGAATGATGAAGCGTTGGTGGCGGCATTTGCTCAAGGTATAAATGACCATATTAAGGATGAGATTGCGGCCCGGGAAGTACCTGAATCTCTGGACAAGTATATTGAATTGCAGTGGCACAAGAATATTCTCCCACCCATGCCTCCCTCTCCTCAATGCCTCCTGGTCAGGTTGAAGTTACCGAACCTATGCAAGTGGGCTTTACTAGACTCACAAAGTAGGAACGGTCATTTCGTTGTAAGAATGGCCTGTGCCTTTACTGTGGGAAGGGAGGTCATTTGTTGCGTAATTGTCCAACATGGCTGGGAAATGCACGCACCAAAGTTTCCTTAGGGGACAGGTCCTAGGTGGTATTCAGCAGTCCCCAGAGGTTGTGCCTTCCAAACCAGTGGTTGAGATGATTATTTCGTCCTCCAACTTATCCATTACAATACCTGCACTGATAGATTCTGGAGCAGCGGGATATTTTATGGACCAGGAGTTTGCTGCGTTACATAACATCCCATTGGTATTACTAGACAATCCTATGCAAATTGAGGCCATTGATGGGCGACCATTGGTGCCTCCCCAGGTCATCCATGCAACTTGTCCCCTCTCCGTGCAGACCGGGGCATTACATTTTGAAACCCTGTCCTTTCAAATTATCCAGTCTCCCCATTATGCGGTCATTCTGGGGTTCCAATGGCTAAGAACACATAATCCCAGAATTAATTGGGACTCCTGTGAGATTGTGGCCTGGTCTGAGCATTGTACAATTAACTGTCTGTGCCAGCCTAAGAGAATATTCTGTACCTCTCCCTCCTTACCGCCTGAATACCAATCCTTCAGCGATGTTTTCAGTAAGGGAGAGGCTAGCACCTTGCCACCTCACAGGGCGTATGACTGTGCCATTGATATTGCGCCTGGTGCTGTCCCTCCTAGGGGCAGAACATATCCCCTCTCATGTGAAGAGAATGTGTCCATGGAGGAGTATATCTCTGATGCCCTAGAGAGGGGCATCATTCGCAGATCATCCTCGCCGGCGGGGGCTGGATTTTTCTTCGTAAAAAAGAAGTCCAGGGAATTAAGGCCATGTATTGACTATAGGGGCCTTAATAAATTGATGGTTAAAAGTGCCTACCCTATTCCACTCATCACCGAACTGTTTTATCGTCTCAAGGGGGTGACGATATTCACTAAACTAAATCTAAGAGCTGCCTATAACCTCATCCGCATCAAGGAAGGTGATGTGTGGAAAACCGCTTTTAATACTTGCAATGGGCACTATGAGTACTTGGTAAGAACTTATCTCTAACATCCAAGTTAGGGAGCACTTGGGGAATAGTGACCATAACATGGTATCGTTTGAGATTAATTCAAAAAAGCAGTTTAGTATGGGTCCCACCAAAACACTGAATTTTAAAAAGGCTAACTTTAGCAGATTTAATTCATCCCTTATCGTTAACTGGGATAAAATATTTTCAGGAAAAAACACAGAAGGTAAGTGGAATGCATTCAAAATAACATTGCAAAAATACACATATAAATTTATCCCTGTTGGAAACAAATACAAAAGAAGCAAATTAAAGCCAATGTGGCTAACCAGTAAAGTAATTCATTAAATAAATAACAAGAAAGCGGCATTTAAACATTACAAAGCTGAGGGATCAGCAGAGGCATTTGCAGTATACAAAAATGTCAACAAAACCTGCAAAAAGGCTATTAAATTAGCTAGACTGGAGAATGAAAAAAAAGCAAGAGCAACCCAAAGAAATACTTTAAATACATTAATGGCAAAAAATTAAAGTCTGATATTGTTGGGTCCTTGTTATCTGAAACAGGTGAGATGGTCAAGGGGGACAGAGAGAAGGCAGATATTTTAAATAATTTCTTTTCTTCTGTTTTTACCAAGGAAGACCCAATGGACAAGAATATGCAGACTATTTTTACAGACCAGTCACAACAAGCATGGGACTGGCTAACACAAGAAAAAGTGTTAAAACATTTGAATGGTGTTAAGGTAGACAAAGCTCTGGGGCCAGATGGTATACACCCACGGGTACTTAAAGAGCTAAGCCAAACCCTGGCCAGACCGTTATATTTGATTTTCAGGGATTCTTTTATTTCAGGTATGGTGCCCATGGATTGGCGTAAAGCAGATGTGGTGCCCATATTTAAAAATGGATCAAAGTCACAGCCAGGAAATTACAGACCTGTAAGCTTGACATCTATGGTAGGGAAGCTGTTTGAAAGGTTGCTAAGGGAATATATTCAAAAATTCTGCTGGAACAGGAATATCATTAGCAATAGCCAACATGGCTTTGTGAAAGACAGGTCTTGTCAAACGAACTTGATCGCATTTTATGAAAAAGTGAGTAATAATATAGATGCGGGAGCGGCGGTGATGTGATCTATTTAGACTTTGCCAAGGCATTTGATACAGTTCCACACAATAGGTTACTGTACAAATTGAATGAAATAGGCCTAGGGGAAAATGTTTGTGTGTGGATTGGAAACTGGCTGAAAGATAGAATGCAAAGAGTGGTAGTAAATGGCAAGTTCTTCAGTTGGATAAACGTGATAAGTGGAGTACCTCAGGGATCTGTCCTGGGTCCTCTTCTTTTTAATTTGTTTATTAATGACCTCCCAAAGGGCATAGGGAGCCATGTATCAGTGTTTGCCGATGACACAAAATTAAGTAAGGTAATAAAGTCTGAACTGGATGTGTCTTCATTACAAGAGGATTTGGACAAATTCAGTAACTGGGCAGGCAAGTGGCAAATGAGATTCAATATAGACAAGTGTAAAGTTATGCATTTTGGGTATAATAATAAAAATGCAACATATAGTTTAAATGGTGTTTCTCTGGGGAAATCTACAAATGAAAAGGATTTGGGAGTAACGGTAGACAATAGACTTAGCAGTAGCATGCAGTGCCAACTGGCATCTGCAAAGGCCAAAAAGATATTGGCATGTATTAAAAGGGGTATTGACTCAAGGGAGTAAGATATAATTATGCCTCTTTACAGGTCCATGGTAAGACCCCACTTAGAATATGCTGTTCAATTCTGGGCGCCCTTTCTGAAAAAGGACATTATGGAACTAGAGAAAGTGCAGAGGAGGGCTACAAAACTAGTAAGGGGAATGGAAAGCTTTAGTTATGAAGAAAGGCTAGACAAGTTAAACTTGTACGCACTAGAGAAACGGCGTCTTAGAGGGGATATGATAACACTATATAAATATGTTCAGGGCCCATACAAAGGGCTCTCCAAAGACCTGTTCATTAACAGAACAGTACACAGGACAAGAGGCCACCCGCTTAGACTTGAGGAAAGGAGATTTAATCTACAACAGCGGAAGGGTTTCTTTACAGTAAGGACAATAAAGGTATGGAATTCACTGCCTGAGGAGGTGGTGCTATTGAAAACATTAGATGCCTTTAAAAGGGGCCTGGATACTTATTTAAAAGAGCATAACATAGAGGGCTATGTACGTTAGTATTGGGATGAATATTTAGTTGGGGCTTGTTGATCCAGGGAGGAATCTGATTGCCATTTGGAATCAAGAAGGAATTCCCCCCCCCCATTCAAGGCAGAATTTTAAATTACTAATTGAGGGGGGGGGTTTGCCTTCTTTTGGATCAACGATGGTAAACAGGAATAGGAAAAGGTTGAACTAGATGGACGCAAGTCTTTTTTCAACCTAAATTACTATGTTACTATGTAATGCCATTTGGGTTGTGTAATGCCCCAGCAGTATTTCAGGAACTAATTAATGATGTTCTCTGTGACTTGTTGCAGTCCTGTGTAGTCGTCTATCTCGATGATATTTTAGTTTATTCTCCCGATTTAGAGACTCATCGCTTGCACGTAGCTACCGTACTTCAGAGATTAAGGGAGAATAAATTATTTTGTAAACTTGAGAAATGTGAGTTTCACAGGTCCATGGTCCAATTCCTTGGATATGTTATTTCGAATCAGGGCATTTCCATGGATAAGGAGATATTGTCGACGGTACTTCTTTGGCCACGTCCTAAGGGCCTCAAGGCTATTCAAAGGTTTATTGGCTTTGCCAACTATTACTGTAAATTTATCCGTGACTTTTCCAGAATTGTTAAACTCCTCTCAGACTTGACTCATAAGGGCGCTAAGGCATCTGAGTGGTCTAAGGAGGCTGAGGAGGCATTCGAGGCACTCAAAGCAGCATTTGCCTCTGCACCAGTCCTGTCGCACCCCAAGGTGGACCTACCATTTATACTTGAAGTGGATGCGTCAGATACTGGTGCAGGGGCAGTTCTTTCGCAAAGGTCTGGTCCAGGTCAACCACTTAAGCCATGTGGTTTCTTTTCTAAAAAATTAACTAAGACGCAATCGGTGTATGAGATCGGTGACCATGAATTATTGGCAATTATCCTGGCCTTACGTGAATGGCATCACTTGTTGGAAGGCACCAGGGTACCGATTCTCATCCTAACCAACCACAAGAATTTGTTGTACCTTTCAGAAGCTAAAAGATTGTCTCCTAGACAGGCCAGATGGGCCCTCTTTCTCTCTCGCTTTAACTTCATTGTTTCCTATTTACCTAGCTCTAAGAATGTAAAAGCTGATGCGCTGTCCAGGCAGCATGGTCCTAAATTGGAGTTTGAGGAACAGCCAGTACCCATTATTCCTCAAGATTGCATCCTGGCCACCCTGTGGACTAGCATCACCTCTCCTTTGGGACAAGAGATATTGGCTTCACAAACCGAATCTCCCCCTGAGAAACCCATGGGTCGTTGAGATGGAGGTACTATCACGGTGCCCGTGCTTCCGGTGCTGTGCGGCGACATTATTATTCTCTGCTGCCTTTGGATTGGCTGGTCTTAATTGTTACCACTAGGGCTTGCCTTTATATACCCTGAGATGTCCTACCTTAGGCGCCCTTTCGTGGTGTACGAGTTCCTGAGTCTATTCTGCGCTTATGCTGATTCGTGTATGACCTGGCCTGCCTAAATATGAGTTTGTTCCTGAGTTTCTGTTGCTACGCTCTGTTGCTGACTGTATCCTGGCTGAGAACCCACTCCATTGCTGACCGTATCTGGCTAAGAACCCACTTCGTTGCTGACCGTATCTGGCTGAGAACCCGCTCCGTTGCTGACCGTATCTGGCTGAAGAACCCGCTCTGTTGCTGACCGTATCTGGCTGCAGAACCCGCTCCGTTGCTGACCGCATACTGCTGAGAACCCTCTCCGTTGCTGACCACATACTGCTGAGAACCCGCTCCGTTGCTGACTGCTGCTGGCTGGAGAACCCGCTCTGTTGCTGACTGCATCTGGCTGTTGAACCGCTCCGTTGCTGACCGCATCAGACTGAGAACCCGCTCCGTTGCTGACTGTATCTGGCTATAAGACCCGCTCCATTGATGACTGCTGGTGGTGCTGTTCTGCTCCGTTGCTGTCTCCGGTTTGGTTTACCGGCTCCGGTACCAACCGTGTCCGGTTGTGCCCTGGGCGACCCCTTGTGGTCATCGTGATACTGGGCCTTGCATTGTTTGTGGTGGTGCGCCGCGTGGCGCTATTCCTTGTTGACCAAAGGCTAAGCTTGGGCTTAAGCTGCTCCTATAACCGCTGCTGGAGGTGTGCACATTCGAAGTACCAGTACAAGTGTTCTTACACTGACTGTGTTACTCTGATCTCTCTCCCTGTGGCCTTCCTACCTGTAACGCTGTGCTCACTTCCTCTGGGAGTTGTCAGTAAGTCTCTGGGCGTTGACCATTAACCCTGTGGATACCTGGATAGTCCAGGTAAGGCCTTACACTGTTCACTGCAGTAACCTCGAGCTAAAGCCAGCATTGTACATTCCATACTGTAGGTTGTGTGGTCACTGGCTGTGTTACAGTTTCCTATTGTCACCTCGATCCACCCCTAGCGTTCTAGGGTCTGTCTCTAGCAGCTGCCTTGGTCTCTGTTACCCTTCCAGAGGGTAGTGCTGCCACTCCACGGTTGCCCGGTATATGCGGCCTGAGCCTGGGTCTGAGTTGCCTCGTTACCATATCATACAGTCTGGGTCAGAGTTGCCTCATTACCATATCATACAGTCTGTGCCAGTGTTGTCTCGCTCCTCCGGGTTCGGTGCCCAGGTGTCTGGGCAGTGCCAGTCCTGTTACACGTGCACCTCCGGTGTACGCTCACCTATGGTCAGCTCTCGAACGGGTTGCCTTCGACCTCACTGATCCTGCCAGAGTCTTTACTACTAGCTTGCAATCTGTTGTTCCAGTCCACCTATTCTGGTACTGCAGGCTGCTTCCTATTGTGTATTTATATATCGCTGTTTGATTTGCCTTGTGGGCCCCAGGGCCTTATTGCTTGTATGGTCTCGTTCAATAAAGTCATTTTAACCTTACCATCCTGTCTGAGTGTTCATCAAAAAAACGTGACACTGGGACGGTATGGTATCCACGGCAATCCAGCACAAACCTGTGGCTCCATAACAGAATTCGGACTCACCAATCTGTCAGTGCTCTCCACTTGTTACACCGGGTTGTCAGGACACCATTATCGAACTTGACATAGTCAGTAACAGCAGGATTACAGAATCATGTTGAAAAAGTCACATAAGACACAAATGCATAAAAAAGCCTCAATGTCCCATGAGAGCCCACAGTCTCAAGGTATGAGTGATAATATAGATGTGTACAGCATCATATAGTTTTGTGGCCTATTTAGTAATTAGGAAGATTCTGTGGTCTCCCATGTGAACTCCATATTTAGTTAGCCCCTAATATGATGGGTAGTTGGGGAGAAAAATTTGAAGTATGCTGAGAAAGAAAATATAAAAAAAAAATAATTTCTTACGATAGACAATAAATTTTAGATGTACAGTAGATTAGATTAAGTATGCTGAAAGTCAAATATTAGAAACACAGCTATATACATATTTTTATGATAGATTTTAAGTTCAGCACACTACACCACAGACCAATGGAGCTGCTGAACGCTCTAACCAGGGGCTCGAACAATTTATCCGCTGCTTTGTATCCAATCATCATGATGACTGGGCTGAGTTGCTATTTTGGGCAGAATTTGTGAGAAACTGTGAGATTAATAATTCATCCAGAAACTTCCCATTTCTTGTCAATTATGGGTACCAACCATCCTTGCTTCCGGACACCTTTCAGGCACAGCAGATGCCAGCCATTGATGAACACCTCAGACAGCTTCATTCCACCTGGGCACAAGTGCAGAATTTGCTACGTGAGTCCTTTCAAAATTACAGGCACCATGCCAACAGCAGGAGGTTGCCAGCTCCGGTGTTTCAGGTAGGGGACCGTGTGTGGCTCTCGTCAAAGAACTTGAACTTACAAACTCCTTGTCACAAGTTTGCCCCACAGTTTATTGTTCCATTCAAAGTTCTCAGGAGAATCAATCCAGTTTCCTATGCTTCGGACCTCCCCGCTAATATGCGTATTCACAATGTCTTTCATGTATCCTTACTCAAACCTCTTGTCTGTAACCGCTATACCTCTGCTCCGCTGGTGCCGGCTCCGGTTCGCATCCAAGACCACGATGAATATGAGGTTCAAACTATTGTGGACTCACGCAGGGTGCGTGGGCAGCTCCAGTACCTGGTTCATTGGAAGGGGTACGGCCCAGAGGAACGTTCATGGGTCAAGCATGCTGACATTCATGCACCAGTTTTGTTACGTCAGTTCCATGCCAAATTCCCCTCTAAGCCTAGTCCTCCTCCAAGGGGAGGGGGTCGTTGAGATAGAGGTACTATCACGGTGCCCGTGCTTCCGGTGCTGTGCGGCGACATTATTATTCTCTGCTGCCTTCGGATTGGCTGGTCTTAATTGCTACCACTAGGGCTTGCCTTTATATACTCTGAGATGTCCTACCTTAGGCGCCCTTTCGTGGTGTACGAGTTCCTGAGTCTATTCTGCGCTTATGCTGATTCGTGTATGACCTGGCCTGCCTAACTATGAGTTTGTTCCTGAGTTCCCGTTGCTACGCTCCGTTGCTGACTGTATCCTGGCTGAGAACCCACTTCATTGCTGACCGTATCTAGCTAAGAACCCACTTCGTTGCTGACCGTATCTGGCTGAGAACCCGCTCCGTTGCTGACCGTATCTGGCTGTAGAACCCGCTCCGTTGCTGACCGTATCTGGCTGAAGAACCCGCTCCGTTGTTGACCGTATCTGGCTGAAGAACCTGCTCCGTTGCTGACCGTATCTGGCTGCAGAACCCGCTCCGTTGCTGACCGCATACTGCTGAGAACCCGCTCCGTTGCTGACCTCATACTGCTGAGAACCCGCTCCGTTGCTGACTGCTGCTGGCTGGAGAACCCGCTCTGTTGCTGACTGCATCTGGCTGTTGAACCGCTCCGTTGCTGACCGCATCAGACTGAGAACCCACTCCGTTGCTGACTGTAAATGGCTATAGGACCCGCTCCATTGCTGACCGCTGGTGGCGCTGTTCCGCTCCATTGCTGTCTCCGGTTTGGTTTACCGGCTCCGGTACCAACCGTGTCCGGTTGTGCCCTGGGCGACCCCTTGTGGTCATCGTGATACTGGGCCTTGCATTGTTTGTGGTGGTGCGCCGCGTGGCGCTATTCCTTGTTGACCAAAGGCTAAGCTTGGGCTTAAGCTGCTCCTATAACCGCTGCTGGAGGTGTGCACATTCGAAGTACCAGTACAAGTGTTCTTACACTGACTGTGTTACTCTGATCTCTCTCCCTGTGGCCTTCCTACTTGTAACGCTGTGCTCACTCCCTCTGGGAGTTGTCAGTAAGTCTCTGGGCGTTGACCATTAACCCTGTGGATACCTGGATAGTCCAGGTAAGGCCTTACACTGTTCACTGCAGTAACCTCGAGCTAAAGCCAGCATTGTACATTCCATACTGTAGGTTGTGTGGTCACTGGCTGTGTTACAGTTTCCTATTGTCACCTCGATCCACCCCTAGCGTTCTAGGGTCTGTCTCTAGAAGCTGCCTTGGTCTCTGTTACCCTTCCAGAGGGTAGTGCTGCCACTCCACGGTTGCCCGGTATATGCGGCCTGAGCCTGGGTCTGAGTTGCCTCGTTACCATATCATACAGTCTGGGTCAGAGTTGCCTCATTACCATATCATACAGTCTGTGCCAGTGTTGTCTCGCTCCTCCGGGTTCGGTGCCCAGGTGTCTGGGCAGTGCCAGTCCTGTTACACGTGCACCTCCGGTGTACGCTCACCTATGGTCAGCTCTCGAACGGGTTGCCTTCGACCTCACTGATCCTGCCAGAGTCTTTACTACTAGCTTGCAATCTGTTGTTCCAGTCCACCTATTCTGGTACTGCAGGCTGCTTCCTATTGTGTATTTATATATCGCTGTTTGATTTGCCTTGTGGGCCCCAGGGCCTTATTGCTTGTATGGTCTCGTTCAATAAAGTCATTTTAACCTTACCATCCTGTCTGAGTGTTCATCAAAAAAACGTGACACTGGGACAGTATGGTATCCACGGCAATCCAGCACAAACCTGTGGCTCCATAACAGAATTCGGACTCACCAATCTGTCAGTGCTCTCCACTTGTTACACCAGGTTGTCAGGACACCATTATCAAACTTGACATAGTCAGTAACAGCAGGATTACAGAATCATGTTGAAAAAGTCACATAAGACACAAATGCATAAAAAAGCCTCAATGTCCCATGAGAGCCCACAGTCTCAAGGTATGAGTGATAATATAGATGTGTACAGCATCATATAGTTTTGTGGCCTATTTAGTAATTAGGAAGATTCTGTGGTCTCCCATGTGAACTCCATATTTAGTTAGCCCCTAATATGATGGGTAGTTGGGGAGAAAAATTTGAAGTATGCTGAGAAAGAAAATATAAAAAAAAAGTAATTTCTTACGATAGACAATAAATTTTAGATGTACAGTAGATTAGATTAAGTATGCTGAAAGTCAAATATTAGAAACACAGCTATATACATATTTTTATGATAGATTTTAAGTTCACCACACTAAATAATTAGTAGAATACTATAGAGATAATTAGTAGAATACTATCTATCTATATATATATATATATATATATATATATGTATATATATGACAGATTATAAGTTTATTAGCTGAAAAGCCACAGTGCCAGCCGGTCGTGGTGCATTCATGCCCAGTAGAGATTGCCCGCACCACGTGTGACACAGAGCTGGACACTCTGGTCTGACTTCAGAGCGCCCCGCTCTGTATCAGCCTCGTCACAGCAGTCTCTACTGTGTCTTTACAAACTATTTAGTGGATATAATTTAGTGTACAACTAATTTGTTGACTCTGGGTGTTTGTTTGAGGTTCTGTTTGCCATCCTTTGTGATATTGGGTGGTGTAGGATTGGAGACTGTGGGCTCTCATGGGACATTGAGGCTATTTTATGCATTTGTGTCTCATGTGACTTTTTCGACATGTTTCTGTAATCCTTCCGCCACTGACTATGTCAAGTTTGATAATGGTGTCCTGACAACCCGGTGTAACAAGAGGAGAGCACTGACAGATTCAGGAGTCTGAATTCTGTGATGTGAGCTGCAGGTTTGCCGGGGATACCATACCATCCCAGGCACACTTGTGTTCCAACAGTTTTGCCATGGAAGACGGATGTAATTCAATCACTTATGGTGGAGAGAGGAAAGATGAGAGGGGCAGATTCATGCTGGTGTGCCCCGGCCAATGAACGAATGAAGGAATATGGAGGTAAACAGTTTTATGAATAAATCGGTTAAGTTTTATGAAGGTATTATGCCCCGATGAAGTCCACATAGGACGAAACGCGTTGTGTTATAGTGATGCTTTTATTATTATATTTCTATTCTAGTTGAAGAGTCCGTTACACGGGCCACAGTGCCACTGGCAGTTGGTCGCGGTGCAGTCATGCTCAGTAGAGACTGCTCGCTCCGTGACTGATACAGAGTGGGACGCTCCTTCGGAACACCCCGCTCTGTATCAGCCGCGGCACGGGAAGTCTCTACTGCGCATGACTGCAGCACACACAGCAGTGTCTACTGCGCATGACGCGGCGTTACACACGATTTTGCAAATTATTATATAGGATATTTTTTATTCTATGACATACGTCAGTTTTATACTTGTTATATCTTCAACAAAGAAGATTATTATGCAACAAAGATCTTAACCCAGGAGGATCTAATCAAGAACTTGGAGAAGACCGTGGACAACCGAGTGGTGCCTATAAGCCCAGAGGCTAGCTTAGCCTCTATTGATAGTGAGTACCCATTGTTGGGGGAAAGTGCAAGTGGGAGATTTATTACCAATAATATTATCAGTCTGCACTTAGAGGCATTTTTGCTCTGTTCTTTTTTTGTGTTTTCCATTTTATTGGTTTCGCCAACTATTACACAATATTCATAAGCAGCTTCTCTAGCGTCATCCAGCCCATCATCTCTCTTACCCAGCAAGTGGTCTTCTGTGACTATATCGGCATTCGAGGTTCTTAAAACTGCCTTCACAACCGCACCTATTCTTCTTTAACCCGATCCTCACAGTGCTTTCACCCTGGAGGGGGATGCTTCAGAGATTGCTGCCAGAGTGGTATTGTCCCAGCAGTGTCCCAAGACTGGTATGTATCATCCTTGTTCCTTCTTCTCTCCGTGCTTTTCAGCAGCTGAACAGAACTACGATACCGGTAATAGAGAATTGTTGGCTATCAAATTGGCCCATCACTGTAATGGACCCTGGGCCGTTACTTGGCGGCAAATAACAGAACTATGAAAGCCCGCAGAGTCATACACTAAAATAGACACTGGGTGAATGGACAGCTTAATACATAGAGCTGTCCTGGGTTACATTCATGTAAAAGTGTATTAAGTTTGGTTTTATGTATTGTCAAATATTGTATGTGTTTAATTGTACTTGTCCAATTCAGAGGTTTGTGCAATCACCAACTACCAGGTATGCAAATATCTTCCATAGCCTAACATGGGGAATGGTAGGCAGATCAGTGATTGGTCAAGGGTGGAGCAGGTCATGCAAAATAGTCAAACAAAGGCTGCAGTCTTGGGCCCTTGTCCCTATGATGGGTATTGTAGTAACTCCAGCCATTTGACTATTTGTACTGTAGCTAGACCCCCTGCTGTGTGTTAATTAAGCCATTGTGAACTGCAGTCAGACCCCCTGGCCATTGTGTAAAGAGGTGTATTCCCTCTGATCAAGTCTTTGTCCTTGTCTAGAATTAATCAGATCTGTTTGTACTACCCTTAGCAGTATTGTGTTTGTGAGGTCACTTGCCATTGGCCCTTTTTCCCTTAACTGCTATTGGTCTTTTTGTCACCCTCTGCCATTGGCCCTTTGTCTCCAGTTACCATTGGTCTTTTGTTCCCTGTGTCATATACCCATTGTGTCTGATTGGTCCCTGGGCCAAGCCTGTATTAGAATACCTGGCCCTTCCCATCCCTATTGTGGTACTGTATTTGACTGTATAAAAGAGGTGGTTTTGTTCAATAAAGTGTGTGCAGTTTGAACTTCAACTGGCTCCTGTCTCTCTGTCGCTGGATGGTATCAAGGGACTTCTGTTGTCCCCCATCCCAGGAAGAAATGCTGCTTGAGTAACCGGTGCAGCTGCCTGCTTGTAGCTGACCTCTGGAGGGAGAAACCTGGAACGACGGCCTGAGTCCAACCCAAGGGCATGGAGATCCGTTACAATCAACCATCAAAACCTGGCATATTTGACCACTGCCAAGAGACTGAATTTCAGACAAGCCCGTTGGTCCTTGTTCTTTGCTTGGTTTCACTTCAAGATCCCATAGATCCCTAGCAGTAAAAACACGAAAGTCAACGCTCTATCCCGCCTCTCTGAGCTGGTCTTGTCTCTCTCCTCTGTTCTGGATACTATCCTGCCTGCCCAACACCTCACTCCTTCCACTACCCCTCCTCATTGGAGCAAGGCTCTTTTTGTGCCTACTCGGCACCGTTCAGAGATTCTGCAGTGGGCTCACCACTTCTTGCTGGCCAGTCACCCTGGCATCACCTGTGGCATACACGTCTTCCTGTCCGGTCACCACGCAGATGAAGAGTCATTGAAACCGGACCTTTGACCTCTTGCAGCGCATGCCTGTGGCTGCTCTACCTTGGACACAGATCGTGATTGACTTCGTTGTCGATCTTCCCTCATTCTGCTGGGATGACTGTTATATGTGTGGCTGTTGACCACTTTACTAGACAGGTGCACTTTATTCCTCTTCCTAAGTTGCCCTCTTCCTCCCCCCCTCTGGTTGACCTCTTCATAGAACACATTGTAGGCCTTCATGGCATTCCATTACATATCGCTTCTGATTGGGGTATTCAATTCGTCTTCAAATTCTGGAGGGCAGTTTGTGCTCATTTGGGTATCCACATACAGTTTTCTGTTGGTTTCCATCCTCAAACCAATGGCCAGGATGCCTAAACCAATCCTTGGAATGCTATCTCCAGACTCACTGTAACAACGAACAGGACAACTGGGTGTCTCTTCTGCCCCTAGCAGAGTTTTCATACACTAACCCCTCCAGACCTCTCTGGGATGTTCCCCCTTTTTTTGCCACCCTCGGATAGCATCCACATATCTGTAATAGTTTGTTTGACACACAGACACAGTAGGTTTTGGATAAAACACAATTTTATTGAACAATGATAATAACAATAACCCTCACGGGTCCTGTAATATATATACAATACAGTACAGACAGAAGACAGGTTATAATGAGGTAGTTCCACACAGGTCCAGTATATGCAGGTAATCCAGAGTTCAATATACTGACACAGGTCAGGCAATTCTCGTGTGATTCACAGTTGGACAGCACTGAATGGGTTACTATTAGGCCGAGAGTAAGGGCAGGCCCTAATAGTGCAAGGCCCTTTAAGAAGCTCAATCAAAAAGAGAGAGCACAAAATCGAGTAACGCCCAAAAGTAATGGAGACCAGAGCAACTGGTGGACTGCCGTAGCAGCAACTGAGATTAAGCAACTTGTGGACTGCCGTAGCAGTAACGGAGACTGAGCAACTTGGGTACTGCTGTAGCAGTAATGGAGATTGAGCAACTTGGACTGCCATAGCAGTAATGGAGACTGAGCAACTTGGACTGCCGTAGCAGTAACGGAGACTGAGCAACTTGGACTGTCGTAGCATTAACGGTACAGAGCAGCTTGGATACTGCCGTAGCAGTAACGGAGACTGAGCAACTTGAACTGCCGTAGCAGTAATGGAACAGAGCAGCTTGCCCTGAAAGGCACCCAGCAAAGGACTGCACAGAAGTGAGGACGCACTGAAATGTCGCCTGAGCGACACCGAGGCAACGGAGACCAGACTGCAGCGAACTGTCCAGAGACAGAGAGGATCCTGACACCACCCTAACTGGAGACCGGATAAGGTGTGCAGGAGTGGTATGCAACCACAGTAGCCCAGCGGGCCGGAACTACACACAGAGCAGGAACGTCAGCCAGTCCGAGTCGGTACACCAAGCAGGAATACAGGCCGGGTCGGTACACGGAGCAGGAACGTCATCCAATCCAGGTCGGTACACAGGCAGGAACAAGATGCAGAGTCGTTAGGCAGGCCGGGTCAGTACACTGAGATCACACGAATAACAGGAACAAGCGCTGGTACGGAAACACCACGAAAGGGCACTGGAGAAGTGCCAGAACCCAGTATTTAAGAACAAATACTGGGTGGGACAATGACAGTGCAGCCAATAGGCGTAGGCAGGAGTGGAAACTGACAGAATGTCACCAAATAGCACGGGCACCGTGATAGTATCCTATTCTTAGCTCCGGGTACCTGATTGGTACCATTGATGGAGGTTTGTGCCTGTTCCTTGGTGGACCATTGACGGTCTCTCCGGTCCTCCCTTCTTACAGCCCAGAGGTGCCATAAAGGCACAGCTGACTGTCACCAGTCTTTGACACCTTCCTTTGCTCCCAGAGACAGAGTGTGGCTGTCCTCTCAGAATATCAGTCTCAGGCAACACTCTACAAAACTAGGACTTCGTTTCCTAGGTCCATTTTGGGTCTCCCACATCTTTCTCTAGTGGTCTATCATCTGGAATTCCCAAGTACCCTGCAGATCCACCCTATCTTTCATGTATCCTGTTTGAAAGTCTGGGTTCCTGGTTGGTTTCCTCACCCCCACTCTGCATTCCCTGCTTCCGTGTCCATCCAGGGCCAGGAGGAGTACATAATCAACAGCATCCTGAACTCCCGTTGGGTTAGGGGTTAATTGCAGCATCTGGTGAACTGGCAGGGCTATGGCCCTGAGGAACAGAGGAACAAGCATGGGCGCCGGTTCAGGATGTGCATTCTTCTGCACTGCACAGTAGGTTCCACCTCCGTAACCTTGGCAAACCTACTTGACGGTCTCTGGAGGTGGCTGTTGGAAAGGAGGCAAGTTGTTGCCTCCTTTAAACATGTTTCCCCAACATTTCTTAAATTATTCATCCTCAATAACTCAGGAGACACATGATTGGACACTGGGCTTAAAATGAACCACCCCAGTCTCCCTAACTTTCCCATTGTCCCAAACTGTAGATACCTCTGAGCCACCTTTGTTTAATTGTTTCAGAATGTTAGACAAAGAGCTTATCACTACCCCCAATGCCTCAGAAGTACCCATAGACTCACCACTGCTTTCATTAGTGTCTCTTTGTTGTTACTGTGTGGTATTGCTTACACTCTGCTGGCCCTGCACTAGACTTGCTGCCAACTGTTTTGAGCTCCCTGTATCCTTCCTGAGGTGCCCAGATGCTTGCGCTCTCTGCCTGTCTGGAGCATTGGATTGCTTCTGAAGTACCTCAGGTGAGTATGAAAGGAGTGGGGTCCTCATTCTGCTGACTTTTGCTGGAACTTCTCTCTTAGGAAAGGCTGAATGTCTCTGCCTGCATAAGGCAGTGCTCCTCCCCTCTTCAGGCTTGGAGGGCTGCCCTTTTCAAAGTCTTCCCCTGCTGGACAAGTGGGGACTCTTGTGGCATAGAAACATCCTCCAGAAGCTTGGCACCAGCACTAGCGAAGCCAAATGCTATCGCCACTCTCCAGCTTCTTCTTCCTCAACTCCATAACCAGCTGTTCAGTGTCGCTGCTCATCTTCATACAGCTCTTTTGACCAGAGCAGCTCTTCTTTCGTTCATCTCAGGTACTGACTAGAACTCAGTCAGGAAACTGCTATAAATACCTCTTTCTGCCCTTGGCACTTTACCTCACCAATCACTTTTAAGGGAGGGAAGTTTATAGAACATTCTCGGGACTTTACTTTATTTTTACCTTACTTAAAGTGACAGGTGACCCCCAACTCCATGAGGGTTGCTTGCTATTCTGTCGCTTCCCTAACATTTCAGCTAGAGCCACTTAATATCGGTAGTCTCTCTCATTATCCATCTTGTGCTGTGTCATGCACAAAGGGAGTTATGTAAATTTGTATCTGTGGTCAGGGCTTACAGAGGATGACATAATCTTTGTATTGCTAATATGTACTTATATGGGCCCAGGTGAGTAAATGATGAGGTGAGCCAAATTAGAGGGCCATCTAGGAATATTATTAAAAAAAAAGGGAGAGGAGCGGGGGGCTCGAAAAAATCACGAGCCTGGTAGGGGAGGCCGTAGCCTTGTATTTAAGAGCTTGCAGCCCCTCACACAAATACAGGCATAGTGTAGCACTTGTAGTCAGGGCTTACAGTAGATTACATAGTCTTTTTATCCCTAATATGTACTTATATGGCCTCCTGGGTGCTTCGGAGGTCCAGGTGAGCAAATGACGCGGTCAACCAAATTAGAGGCCAAAGATAAGCAAAAATACTTTATAGACTTGCACAAATAATACAGTAATCAATAAGTGAGTGAAGTTAGTGCAGTCTGAATTTGTGCACAGGATCGGGAATGTATCTGGTATAACATGATGATTGCCTTTTGCCTAGCTTCTGAATGATGTGAGGTGGCACTTGGTTTTGAGGCTGATGAAGTTGCACCAATTCTGAATAAATTACCTGAAAATTCTAGGGAATTGAAACTTAGTAGGGATAGCATCATTCAGGTGTATTGAGTGAACATGACTGTAGTGAGTGGGCCCGAATCTAGGGTTAATGAAGGGTTGAGACTGTTGTTGGATTCGAAGAACTGGATAATTGAATAAGGGCTGAGTAAGGAAACAAAGGATCTTTCATAGCATAGTATGTATGGGCTTTGATGCTATATTTGGTCTGTTTGGAGTGCGATAGATAAAAAAGTATATGATCTGCTTTAATAATAAGTTGGTTTTGTAATAAATGTAGATGAGTTGGATCTGGCGAGGAATTCACTTGGTCTGAGAAAACCAAAAAAAAAAAGCCAAACTTATTGCTGCTAGTTATAAAATATTTAGCTGCTGCTGGAATGGCTAGACAATAGAAATTCGTATAGTTTCTTATATACTGAATATGAAATGGGTTTGTAGGTACTGGGTTTAGCCTGAGGTGATTTTAAGTCCTTTGAGAGCTAGTTTAAGTTAGTCCTGAGAAAAAATAGGCTTATCTGTATAAGAGCTAAAATGGTATAAAATACCAGCTAGGTATGACCTAATGATGGGAGGGCTATGTGAAGATTGGCATGGCGAAAGGCTGAAGATGTTAGAATGGAGGCTGGGGAATATGGATCTTGCGGCTTGATTAGAAAAAGGAACTTCTAGAATGTACCCCAAGCTTTGTAATAAATTTTAACTGTATTGGGTGCTAGAGCTTATAATGACTTATTTGTTTAAGGCATGGTGAGGTCCTGGAAGGTTGGGGGGATGATCGGTAATAAAATATGAATGAATGAAGAATGGTGGAATAATTATAGATAAGTTAGCTTTTGATAACAGCAAGATGCGGTTAAATTGACAGTCTGGAAGGTCACAGCTTAACCTGTCCACAGGTGACCTATAGTGCTGCCGCAGCTACAATAGTATCGAGTTCGGAGAGTAGTGAGGTTGAATAGAATTCAAGAATTTCTGAGACTTCTCTGGGCCACGGTTCTGTGACCCATTCTTTGTTAAATAGCAGAAAGCCTGTTCTTGCTGCTGCATCTGAGTATATGACAGAGGATGCCAAATTGGAAGTGAGAGGAAACATCATGTGACCATTTCAATGTAGCAGGAAACTAGACCACATGATCAAATCTGATTTGGCAGCGGAGTCAAGTGGAATGCTAACTGAAGGGGAGTGAGAACTGTAACACAATAGGTTAAAAAAAAGTGTGATATAAAGGACCTTCCCTGTGGGATTACTTTCTGTAAAACTAAGGTTGCCTATGATCGACTGTAGTTCGAGCAAGGTGAGAGAGCCTTGCATAATATAGGAGTTGACAAGTGTTTTGAAACCGTCAAGTTGTCCTGGGGAATGCAGGTTTCTAAATCAAATTAATCTAGTGAGATACCTAGAAATTCTGTTGAAATTGAGGGGCCAGAAGTTTTTTTAATATACGGGGATGCCGATGGATTGAAATAGGGCAAGTAACTTATTTAGAATGGAAAAAATGGAATATGCAGGTTGAATTAGCAGGAAATAGTGAATCTGTAGCAGCCATCACAGGAAATCGGGGTAAGAATCAAAAATATTTTGATGCTGCCTCTGAACCCAAATGAAAATCCAGTAGTAAAGTAATATATGTTCTGCCATTTAAAACCATGAACGTGTTATAGCTAAGGATTTACTGGGAGTAACTGAATGTGTGGGAATATCAGTTTTTCCAACCAACAGGCAGGACCGGCTTTTAATATCAGGAAAATAGCATTGCCAATATTGAAGTATTGCAAAGAGTATGTACAGACAAACTTTTTTTTGTATAGATTTGTATGACCTGTTGGTTTGAGGAAGCGGTCTTAGTAATCGCAAAACTTTACCATATTTTACAATAGGTTTATTATTTTTATATGTATTTTAAATAAATATTTTATATAGACTACTAGCAGCCAGTTCGTTTATTCTATATTTTGGATACATTTGGAGTCTTCCTATCTATTGGACAAAGACACTGGAGAGATCTGAGTGGGGACAGATATATTTCCCCCACAGGCTCAATTAGCTGTTTTTTGGCATATGCCATTAATCAGCATCATCTTTTGTGAATATATATACTTTCTATACATTATTGGTGTTCTCTGAAGATTACAGGCACTATTGGTTGGCCTCTTTGTCTGTGTTCTCTCTTTTTATGTAGTTCCCATATGTGGATGATCTGAGAGGTGCGGCCCTTGACTGTAACGTTTGGGAGTGAAGTTAACCATTGGGACAGTTTGAGTTCCCTCAAGCTTGCTTCTCGGTGAGCATATAAATGTTGCACTGAGCACTCAAAGTTGTGAGTATATTTTGTGCAGTTCCATTTTTTTTGAAGTTCAAGAACATATTACACTAGGAGCACCTTCTATCTGTGTTTTCTTCTGAAAGAGAGGTCATGACCAGGACAACCTCATTCATATTAGGAGGTAATTTGGCCTATCGGACTGAGTGATATGCATGCTTCTAATGTAGGTCTGTATGGTGCTGGTGCTCCCTGGCGTGGTCGACATCGTGTCAAGTAGTCCGTGGTGTTGTCATCTTCTTGACCTATGAGTAGCTGTCTGTCACCAAGGAGGTCATCCAGCCATCAGGCTTCGTGGCCTGCTACTCCACCCTGCGTCTGCAGCAGCAAGGCCTCCTGGGAGCAGCCAACGATAGCTAGCCCCACTCTCTACTCTGCGCTCTGTAGCTTCTGGCTCACAGGGGCCTACCTGGAGAGTAACCGATTCCTTTTGTCTGAACATCATTGTCATTTGAGTATAGTAGCAGTCTGTTACTTCTTTTGGGGTTACCTCCCCTCAAGGGGTTCTCTGGCGGCTCCCATTGGGCGCTTTGGTCAGATCACAGTAAATTATTACAGATACTAACCCTTGTAGTTGCTTAATGTATATGGAAAAACATGATAGTTTAATTAGTGCACACACTAATTGGTGGACAGCTTAGGACTAATACTGGGAAGTTCATAAACAATTCATAGTGTAAACAACAATGGAAGAGAATGGGAGAATGTCCCCTAAATAACTTAACTGCAGAACATCTGATTAAAATGCAAAAATAAAGGATTATTAACCAAAGGGTTAGTAGGGCTGAAATACTCGTCGCCCAGAATAAACCTGTTGGGTGCATGTAACGAACATTCAGTTATAGGAGCTGCTCTACTGCGTGATATTATTTGCTAGATTGTCAGAACTCGGCTGAAGAGGGCGGGATTTGATCGGCTAGATTAGTGGTTCTCAAATCCTGTCCTCAGGACCCACTAACAGGCCAGGATCTGATGATTTCCTTGTTAGAGCACAGGTGAGTTAATCAATGTGAATCAGCCTCTGATCGCCACATCTGTGCTGTAGCAGAGAAATACAGAAGTTCTGGCCTGTTAGTGGGTCCTGAGGATAGGAGTTGAGAACCACTTGGCTAGAAGATACTATTGAGACTCTGAGCAGCAGGCTCTGCTATGTGCTGCTGGATAATGATGTAGTACCAGCGGGGACATGGAAAAAGCAGTAGGAGGACAAATTGCTACTTGTTGTAGCCAGAGGCATAACTAGAAGCCACCGGGCCCTGGTGCAAGAATTGCCATGGCCCCCCTCAACCACATTTGCCACCTCCACATTGCCCCTTCCACATTGCACCTTTCACAATGCCCCCATCACAATGCCCCTCATTCTTCACAATGCCCCCATCTCCACATTGCCCCTTCAATACTCCTTCCACATTACCCCTCAATCTCCACAATGCCCCCTTCCACAATGCCCCTCATTCTCCACATTGCGCCTTCCACAATGCCCCTACTGACCCCCCCGTCCTCCTACCTCGAGTCCCTGGCAGTCTAGCGGTGTGTGACATGACAGATCTGTGTCTCATTCGGCACAGACCTCTTACTGGAACTTAAGCTCCAGGTCCCTGAGAGTGATGGACCCGGTCACAGGTGCGACCCCTATTGTTACGTCACTGGTTGTAGCACTGGGGGAGTGGAGCTATAGTGAACTGAGCCATTCAGGAAGGCAGAACATGACAGGGGCATCGAGGAGTTGTATATGGTTCTGGGGCGGCCTGGTATGTAATGGCGCGGGGTGATAATGTCTCATATGACTAAACTGGAAGTGAGGAAATATGCAGTAAGGGGATAAAACTGGGACTTGGGAAAGTGATGCTATAATGAATATGCATGTATAAAAGTGTTTAGCAGAATTACAGGCTGACTTGCTTACTTCAAACCAGCCTGGAACTTACTACCGATATCACTTGCGAGTACACAGCTCGCATATCATACTGATCCCGAAAGTGACGTTGGAGGACTTGAGAGAATGACGAGCCCAGTGGGAGAGGCTTCAGCCCAGTATTTAAAGGCTTGCAGCCCCTCCCACAAATCCAGACATACCCTAGCACTTGTTCCCAATATGCTTTACATTTTATGGATAAGTGATCCACTTTTGCATTCAAAGTGTTTCAAGTATTCATAGAAATACTCCTCTCCACTGCTGTCCTCTTTCTCAGTGCCCAGTATCTCTGCCAGTGGCGTAACAATAGGAGTCGTACCTGCGACCAGGCCTATCACTCTCAGGGGCCCGGCCACCCCCTGCAACCCCCTCGCCACGCACCTGCAGAAACTTATGAAACAGGGCAGCACAGCTGATCTCCCAGCGGCCGGCGCTCTAGAATTGCAGATCGATTGGAGAAGACATAATCTCCCAGCACTCTGCATTACTAAGAACCGCGCGGGAGCTTAAGTTCCAGTCAGAGGTCTGTGCCGAATGAAGCATAGATCTGTCATGTCACACACCACTAGACCACCAGGGACTCGAGGTAGGAGGATGGAAGGGGAGGTCAGTAGGGGCATTGTGGAAGGGGCAATGTAGAGATGGGGGCATTGTGGAGAATGAGGGGCATTGTGATGGGGGTATTGTTGAAGGCGCAATGTGGAGATTGAGGGGCAGTGTGGAAGGGGCATAGTGATAGGGGCATTGTGGAAGGGGGAGTTGTTGAGAATGAGGGGCATTGTGGAGAATGAGGGGCAATGTGGAAGGGGTATTGTTGAAGGGGCAATGTGGAGAATGAGGGGCAATGTGGAAGGGGCATTGTAGAAGGGGCAATGTGGAGAATGAGGGGCATTGTGGAAGGAGCATTGTAGAAAGGGCAATGTGGAGAATGCCCCTTCCACAATGCCCCTCATTCTCCACATTACCCCTTCTACAATGCCCCTTCCACAATGCCCCTCAATGTGGAGATTGCCCCCAATCTCCAAAGTGGAAGGGGCATTATGGAGAATGAGGGGAAATGTGGAAGGGGCAATGTGGAGAATGAGGGGCATTGTGGAAGGGGCAATGTAGAGATGAAGAGGCAATGTGGAGAATGAGGGGCATTGTGGAAGGGACATTGTGAAAGGGGCAATGTGGAGTTGGCCAATGTGTTTGAGGGGGGCCAGTGTGGTCAGGGGGGCCCATGGCAATTCTTGCACCGGGGCCCGGTGGCTTCTAGTTACACCTCTGATCTCTGCCAAGCTCCCATTTCGTAGCTTAACCCTTCCAGTGTTACAGTTATTCAATTCATTACAACACAATTCATTGGATACATCTCTGGCACCCAAAGGGTTAAATGTGCTGCGCATCCCAGGATTAAATTGTGACAAGCTCTGTAGTGTAACATGTTAAAAAAAGAACATCAAAGCTTCTTCTGTCTTTTTCGGCATAATCCCCAGCACTGGAGACACTAGCTGTTCGTCAAGGCAGTCAGTGAGTCATTTACTGTAATGTCCCATGTTGTGTTTGTTAGCCCTTTAACCCTTTGATTGCCAGAGGGGTATGCAACTCACTCACTCAAATGGTTTATTGGCTAGCAATCACAACACGGGCCATGACAGTAAATGAAGAACTGCTCACTGACTGCTTCGACAAATGGCGAATGTCTCCATTGCTGGGGATTGTGCTGATAAAGACAGAAGAGGCTTTGATGTTCTTGCACTTTTTACATCATGGAACAATTAATCCTATTAGTTCTGTGGGCTACACATAACGACTGGAGCAAGCTCGCTCCAGTGGGTGTCAGCAAAGCAGAGGAATGTGTAAAGTCATGCATTTGGGAGGAAATAATCCCAAGGCTACTTACAAACTTAATGGAAGCATTTTAGCTGACCCGTTGCTAGAGAAAGACCTTGGTATCCTTGTCAACTACAAACTTGGAAACAGTGACCAGTGTCAAACAGCAGTAGCAAAGGCAAACAAAATCCTATCTTGCATAACAAGAGGTATTGAAGCAAGAGTGCATAACATTATTTTGCCATTGTACAAATCACTGGTGAGACCTCACCTTGAGTATGCAGTGCAGTTTTGGGCACCAGTTCTGAAAAAGGATATACTAGAACTAGAGAGGGTACAGCAAAGAGCAACAAAATTAATTAAGGGAATGGAGGACTTGACGTATGAGGAACGACTAGACAAACTTGGTTTATTTACTCTAGAGAAAAGACGGCTAAGAGGAGACCTTATCACAATGTACAAATATATGAGAGTTCCATACAAGGATCTCTGCGGTGAGCTATTTATTCCAAGGCCTGATCAGATGACCAGGGGACACCTCTTGAGATTAGAGGAAAGGAGGTTTAGACTTCAGCAGAGGAAGGGTTTTTTTTATAGTGAGGTCTGTTAAATTGTGGAATTCTTTGCCCAAGGAGGTGGTTATTGCGGATACAATGGATACATTTAAGAGAAGATTAGATACATTTCTTTCCAAAGGTAAGATACAGAGTTATACTGTTTATTAGTAGGCAGATCAGGAAGGTCTGATAAAGACTAACTTAATTGGTAGCAGGGAAGCTATAAAATTACTGGGGTATGAAGAGAAGGTTGAACTTGATGGACTTGTGTCTTTATTCAACCTAATTTACTATGGTACTACGTTACGTCCTACAGAGCAGTTTGGTGCTTTGCGGTTACGGCTTGCACCGCAGGTATAACCTTTTCAGTTCCAGAGAGGAACACAACACATTGCTCT
The DNA here is from genome assembly GCA_037306005.1 of Rhinophrynus dorsalis. Classification (NCBI taxonomy): domain Eukaryota; kingdom Metazoa; phylum Chordata; class Amphibia; order Anura; family Rhinophrynidae; genus Rhinophrynus; species Rhinophrynus dorsalis. Next base: position 189,789,699 of record CM074720.1, on the reverse strand, counting down.
GCAATGCGTTGCATACCCCTTTAGCACTGAAATGGATAAGAAATGGTGAGAATTTTAAAATCCTGTATCTAAAATTTTTTTTTTTAATAATTAATCAATGGATAGATAGTTTTAATAGATGCATCAAATGAGATAAAATGTCTCTAAGGTGAAAGTTCAACTTTAACTCCAGTTTACTTTTATACATATAGGCTTATATTGTCTGTTATTCCCAAACATGAACAGATTCGGGATTATGATTGATAATGGATTTACTACTGTTGCTGTAGTTTCACAAAATGTATCTTAATTTTCTTCTGTCCACGCCTATGCATAGATTATGTGTCACGCTTGCCGATCGCACGCCCAGCATACAACATAACTTCTTGGGTAATTCAGCCAAATTTCTTCCAACGGTCCTCGGATCGCACCTTAGTATGTTACTATTTGTTGGGACAGTATTTATTATGAATGTACAACATGAACGATATGATACAGGAAGCACTTTGCTCAAGACCAGGAAGAGGAGGAGACGGCGTTTCTATATGGTTTCGGTTGTGGCTAGTTCCTATCCAGTAGAAGGACGTCCTTTCTGAGGATAGGAAATAGCTTACTCAGTGTGAGTGAGCTAGTTCCTATCCTTCTAAAGGACCTTTTTGCCCCCTAGTGTTCAGGTCCTGTATAGGGATTGCAACTAGCCAGCTCACACTGAGAGAGCTAGTTCCTATCCTGCTAAAGGACCTTTTTTAGCCCTCTAGTGGTTAGGTCCTGTATAGGGATAGGAACTAACCAGCTCATTGTGGGAAAGATAGTTCCTATCCTGCTAAAGGACCTTTTTAGCCCCCTAATGATTAAGTCCTGTATAAGGATTGGAACTAGCCAGCTCACACTGAGAGCTAGTTCCTATCCTGCTAAAGGACCTTTAGCTCAATAGTGGCCAGGTCCTGTTAAAGGGATAGTAATACTTCGTTTTAACTTTATTTTATTTTGTAGGCATTAAAAAAACACGAATAATGATATAAGTCTCATCTCCCAAACCTTTATGGTTTAAGAGATATTCACAAGCAAAGTGTCCCCCTCCAGCCCCTTTTACTGATGTAACACTTTTCAGCCAGGGCAGAAGGGAGCTGCCCAGGTAGACTGCAGAGAGGGACAATCTTCAATTAAGATAACAGAAAAACCTGAAAAGCTTGTCAAGGGGGGCAGGGATTTCATTGTTTTCAAAGGAATAAGAGTGTCCCCTTCTGTTATCTGTCCAGTCTATGGACTGCATTCCACATCTGAGAAGAGATTGTTTACAGTAGGTAAAAGGGGCGGGAGGGGGAAACTTTGCTTGTGAATATCTCATAAACCATAAAGGTTTGAGAGATAAGACTTATATCATTCTTCATGTTTTTTTAATGCCTACAAAATAAAATAAAGTTAAAATGAAGTATTACTATACCTTTAAAGGATAGGAACTAGCCAGCTCACACTGAGAAATCCATTCCCCATTCAGCTAAAGGACCTTTATGCCTCCAGCTAACAAAGGTCCTTTACAGCGATAGGAACTAGACAGTTCACAGTGAGAAATCTAGTTCCTATCCAGCAAAAGGACCTTTATAGCTCCATCTCACAAAGGTCCTTTACAGGGATAGTAATGCCTAGTTCTTATACTGCTAAGCAACCTTTATACTTTCAGCTAACAATGGTCCTTTACAGGTATAGGAACTAGACGGTTCACAGTCAGAAATCTAGTTCCTATTCAGGAAAAGGACCTTTATATCTCCATCTGATACAGGTATTTTACAGGGATAGGAACTAGACAACCTACAGTGAGAAATCTAGATCCTATCCAGCAAAAGGACCTTTATACCTCCAGCTAACAATTGTCCTTTACAGGGATAGGAATTCCTAGTTCTTATACTGATAATGAACCTTTATTGCTTGTAAATTTCTCAGCAAATAAAGAGAATGATTTTAAAGGGATAGTAATACCTAAAATGTAAAAAAAAATATGTTGTAGGGTTTATCCCCCTGAGTAAAACAAAAGTACTCCCACTGCTGAAAGATGTTTCATTCAAAAGTTATTAATTTTCAAAGTTGAATTTTTTAGGTGCAATATCACAGTGGCCTGAAATTTTACAGTGGCGCTGTTGCTACACCATCCTATGGAGATTTATGGTCCTGAGACCAGAGCTGTCCATAGGATCGTGTAGCAACAGCGCCACTGTACAATTTCAGGCCACTGTGATATTGCACCTAAAAAATTCAACTTTGAAAATTAATAACTTTTGAATGAAACATCTTTCAGCAGTGGGAGTACTCTTGTTTTACTCAGGAGGATAAACCCTACAACATATTTTTTTTACATTTTAGGTATTACTATCCCTTTAACTCTTGTGGAACACAAGACATCACTCACTGAGATCTGAGCTTGCTACATACATAGGCCTGCGCAGCCCTTGTGGCTCATGATGACTGGATGCTGCTGGGCCCGATAGGGAGATCAAGTTGCTCCCAACTTGGTAAAACTGTAGCAGTGTGGAAAGCGGGGGATACTGTGTATGGGGGATACATGTCAATGTGGAAAGGGAAGAGATGCAATTCCTGGCAGTGGAGAAATTGGAGTGGGCAGTATATATACCCGTGGAAGGATGAGGGAGGATATATGGCACTGTGATTAGATACAACACCCATCTTCATGTTATTGTTTTTAAATAAATTTCACAGAAACATTGTTAAGATTTTTTTCTCTTCAGCAGTATCATTTTATACCTATAATTATTGTTTAGTTAATGGGTACTAATCCGGTTTGTTTCTGACTAGAAACAAGGTTTAAAAAAAAAAAAAAATAAATAAATAAATAATAATACAAAAGTGTGTGTGTCACATCGGGTCCAACCCAGACCCCCCCCCCCCCCCGACACGTGCAGGTTTTTTTCGCCCCAATATTTTGTGTAGACCTCATTGGGGGCATCAGAACACACTCAATGTGTGCCACAGGGGTGTCCAGTGGATTGCAAAGCAATGCATTGGTTCTCTCTGGCACACAGAGGGTTATTTTTTTTTATTGCTATTATAAGCATTGAAAAGAACTGTGGTGCATGGAGGGTTTTCCAATTTTTTTATTTAGATCTTGTTGGGGGGCACCAGGACCCATTCTGCTACTACCCCAATGAGGTGTAAATAAAATATTTGAAGAAAAAATCCTTTGTCTGCCACAGGGATGCATTGGATCCCTGTGGCACACAGAGTGTTAACACCCCCCCATTACTCCCGAAGGCCCCCCAACAAGCTCTGATTATACAGGAATTAAAAAAGCCCTGTGTGTGCAACAGGAGAGGGGCTTCATTGGACGCTTCCCTCCCCCCGTGGCACACACAGGGTTAATTCTTTTTTTCTTATTATCAAATACATCATTGGGCAGGCATCAAAACCCCTCCTGACCCTCCCAATGAGGTCATAGTTTAAAAAAAAAAAAAAAAGTCCCCAACATACTAACCCTGTGAGTGCCACATGGGTATGCGCTGGACATCCCCACGGCACTCATAGGGTTACATTTTTTTTTTAAATTTATTTTATTACACTTATTTTAAAACCTCATGGGGGGACATCAGAACCCCTCCTGGTGTCCCCTGTTATTGATCTCCCAGCCGATTGTGCTGGGAGATCTAGCGACCGCAGGAGAGCAGAAGTTCTCCTGCCCTTCTCTCCTACCTCCGGTAGGAGTGAACGCGATGGGGGAAAGTCACCTAAAGTCACTGGTGACTGTCGCCGATGACGTTGGGAGGCATCCCCCAATCTGCCCATTCCTACCCAGAAGTTCGGGTAGGAGAGAGGAGGAAGGAGAAGCGCTGCTTCTTTGTTACAAATATTGATCTCCCAGCGCGATCGAATTGAGAGGCATTTATTTATTTATTTTTTTAATGCAGCCACTGCATGCCCATTATACAGCTTATGCAGTGACCGCATTTAAACTGTACTATGTACGAGCTTGGCACAGCAGGTACTGCTGTCCAAACTCATATGTTTTAAATGATTGCCACTTTAGGGGTTAGAAATCCGTTCATAATGCCCTTTGACCTTACACCTGTGCGGTCACTAATCAAATTTATGGTCTCTCTGATTATTCACTCACAACCAGTCTTCATCTGAGCTGCAGAAAGTCCCGGCAGTCTGTAGACCTTCTCTAGAATGTTTGTAAAACTTGGTGTACCCCTGTTGTGGCAGCGAATAGCACCACCTACTACCAAAGTAATATTTTTTTCATAGGCAACCATATACTTTACAGATTAAATACTTTTTTTTTTTTTTTTTTTTTAAATAAAAAACAAACAAACCTCCTTTTGCAATGGTTCACTATTTATAGGCTGGGGTAGGCAATTTTGTCCCTTATTTTACAAGGACTGTGGTGGCTTTTTATTCCCTCTTATGCCAATTCATAATATACATATGATTTTTGTTTTTCGCTCCCGAGTACTAATGTGGCCTTTAACCACTTAAGGAGTTAGATTTGACTTAAGGACCGGAGCAATTTTGACTTTTTTGACTATGTCTTTGTTCAACCATATTTTCTCTTTAATTCCTTTTGTGCACCCACATAAATTATATACTGTTTTTTTAAGCACAAGTAGGGCTTTCTTTTGATACCACAATTATATGAATACCTCATTGTTTCATTTGATTAAAACAGAAAAAAAGAGGAAAAAAATTGAAAAAAAACAACATTTTGCTTACATTTTTCTGTCAGGATTTGCATACTATTAGTTAATGAAAAAAAAATACCCCTAAATATATTCATTTACTTCTCCTGAATATAAGAGTACCCCATATGCCTAGTATTTTAGTCCTTTACTCACATTTACAAGGTAAATATTACAAGATGGCTGCCGTTATTTCCAACTTGTGATTTTTCAACAATTGGCATGTGAGCATCATAGCTTAGCTGACGGTGCCAGAACCAAAAATGTCCCACAAAGGTATATGTTTCTGAAAACTACACAACATAAGATAAATAATCAGGAGAATTTTGGAGTTTTTCATGCAGCTATTTTTCCAGAAAAAAAATTCAAAATTGTGGTAATATTTAGTTTTTTTGCAGTTTTCACACTTACATTTCAATACTACTGTTGATATCAAGCACATGATAGGTGAAGATTTTTAAAAATGCATTGTTTAGTGTTCAGCTCCTTCTTCTGAGTACGGCAATACCCCATATGCATAGGTTTCTCAAGGTTTGGGAGAGCTACGGGGCCCAAATTGGAACATGCGCGTTTCCAGTTTCACACTTTGAATTTTCACAGCTTGCATCACTGGTGCCATGTCTCATTTGGGGCTGTGTAACAGTGCTCCACTCTAAGATTTCCCCCCAAAAGTATATATTTTTGGAAAGTAGACACCCCAGGCTTTCATTTTATGTATGTTTTCAATTTTTTTACGCAGCCATTTTACCACCAATCGCTCGTAAATCTTGATGTAAGTTAAAAAAACAGCGTTTTTCACACTTGCACTTCAATGTTGATGTGAATTTCAAGCACATGATAGGTGAAGATTTTTAAAAATGCATTGTTTAGTGTTCCGCTCCTTCTTCTGAGTACGGCAATACCCCATATGCATAGGTTATTCAAGGTTTGCGGGAGCTATGGGGCCCAAATTGGAACATGCGCGTTTCCAGTTTCACACTTTGAATTTTCACAGCTTGCATCACTGGTGCCATGTCTCATTTGGGGCTGTGTAACAGTTCTCCACTCTAAGATTTCCCACCAAAAGCATATATTTTTGGAAAGTAGACACCCCAGGCTTTCATTTTATGTATGTTTTTAAATTTTTTACGCAGCCATTTTACCACCAATCACTCGTAAATCTTGACGTAAGTTAAAAAAAAACAGCGTTTTTCACACTTTCACTTCAATGTTGATGTGAATTTCAAGCACATGATAGGTGAAGATTTTTAAAAATGCATTGTTTAGTGTTCAGCTCCTTCTTCTGAGTACGGCAATACCCCATATGCATAGGTTATTCAAGGTTTGCGGGAGCTATGGGGCCCAAATTGGAACATGCGCGTTTCCAGTTTCACACTTTGAATTTTCACAGCTTGCATCACTGGTGCCATGTCTCATTTGGGGCTGTGTAACAGTGCTCCACTCTAAGATTTCCCCCCAAAAGCATATATTTTTGGAAAGTAGACACCCCAGGCTTTCATTTTATGTATGTTTTTAAATTTTTTACGCAGCCATTTTACCACCAATCACTCGTAAATCTTGACATAAGTTAAAAAAACAGCTTTTTTCACACTTTCACTTCAATGTTGATGTGAATTTCAAGCACATGATAGGTGAAGATTTTTAAAAATGCATTGTTTAGTGTTCAGCTCCTTCTACTGAGTACGGTAATACCCCATATGCATAGGTTATTCAAGGTTTGCGGGAGCTATGGGGCCCAAATTGGAACATGTGCGTTTCCAGTTTCACACTTTGAATTTTCACAGCTTGCATCACTGGTGCCATGTCTCATTTGGGGCTGTGTAATAGTGCTCCACTCTAAGATTTCCCCCCAAAAGCATATATTTTTGGAAAGTAGACACCCCAGGCTTTCATTTTATGTATGTTTTTAAATTTTTTACGCAGCCATTTTACCACCAATCACTCGTAAATCTTGACGTAAGTTAAAAAAACAGCGTTTTTCACACTTTCACTTCAATGTTGATGTGAATTTCAAGCACATGATAGGTGAAGATTTTTAAAAATGCATTGTTTAGTGTTCAGCTCCTTCTTCTGAGTACGGCAATACCCCATATGCATAGGTTATTCAAGGTTTGCGGGAGCTATGGGGCCCAAATTGGAACATGCGCGTTTCCAGTTTCACACTTTGAATTTTCACAGCTTGCATCACTGGTGCCATGTCTCATTTGGGGCTGTGTAACAGTGCTCCACTCTAAGATTTCCCCCCAAAAGCATATATTTTTGGAAAGTAGACACCCCAGACTTTCATTTTATGTATGTTTTTAAATTTTTTACGCAGCCATTTTACCACCAATCACTCGTAAATCTTGACATAAGTTAAAAAAACAGCTTTTTTCACACTTTCACTTCAATGTTGATGTGAATTTCAAGCACATGATAGGTGAAGATTTTTAAAAATGCATTGTTTAGTGTTCAGCTCCTTCTTCTGAGTACAGCAATACCCCATATGCATAGGTTTCTCAAGGTTTGGGGGAGCTATGGGGCCCAATTTTGAACAAATATTGAATTTTCAAATCCTGCTTAACTGGTGCCATTACTCATTTTGGGCTATGTTCCAGTGCTCCACTTTAGGATTTCCCCTCAAAAGTGTATATTTTTGGAAAGTAGACACCTCCAGCTTTCATTTTAGGTGTGTTTTCAAATTTTTTACACAGCCATTTTACCACCACTTTCTCGTAAACTTGAAGTAAGTAAAAAAACAGCGTTTTTTACACTTTTCCTTCAATGTTGATGTGAATTTCAAGCACAGAACAGGTGAAGATTTTATAAACTGCATTGATTAGTGTTCGGCTCCTTCTTCTGAGTACGGAAATACCCCATATGGATAGCTTTTTCATGGTTTGTGGGAGCTACGGGTCCCAAATTGGAACATGCTCGTCTCCAGGTTCACACTTTGAATCTTCACAGCTTGCGTTACTGGTGCCATTTCTCATTTGGGCTGTGTAACACTGCTCTTTTTTAAGATTTCCCCCCAAAAGTGTATATTTTTTGAAAGTAGACACCCCAGGCTTTCATTTTAGGTGTGTTTTCAAATTTTGCAAACAGCCATTTTACCACCAAGCCTGTGAAAACTTGATGTAAGTAAAAAAATTCAGCATTTTTCACGCTTTGCCTTCAGTGTTGATGTGAATTTCAAGCACAGAACAGGTGAAGATTTTATAAACTGCATTGATTAGTGTTCAGCTCCTTCTTCTGAGTACAGAAATACCCCATATGGATAGCTTTTTCATGGTTTGTGGGAGCTACGGGTCCCAAATTTGGACATGCGCATTTCCAGGTTCACACTTTGAATCTTCACAGCTTGCGTTACTGGTGCCATTTCTCATTTGGGCTGTGTAACACTGCTCTTTTTTAAGATTTTCCCCCAAAAGTGTATATTTTTTGAAAGCAGACACCCCAGCTGGTGCCTTGTCTGATTTTGGTCTGTTTGGCAATGCTGCAATTAATTTTACCCCCAAAAGTATATTTTGTAGAAGAGTAGACAACCCTGGCTTTCATTCTATTTGTATCTTATCAATTTTTTCACTGCCACTGTATCACCAATCCCTCCCAAAATCTGCAGTAAGGCAGAGAAACACCATTTTTCACATTTCTATTTTAGTATTACTCTGGATTTCAATCAGATGATATTTGCAGATTTTTTAAATGCTTTACATTAGTGTTGAGTTACATTGTCTGAGTACGGCAATGCCCCATATGCATAGGTTTGTCAGGGTTTGGGGGAGCTACTAGGCCCAGTAGGGAACATGTGTGTTTCCATTATCAGAGATAAATTTTGATAGTGTTAGATCTAAGGAGGGATGTGTTTTGAAAAATAAAAAACAGTTTATTTCAGGGGGAAAAAGTGGCCATATAATAAAAGAACCTTTACAGCACTACTGCATTGTGCCTGAATGGTATTCCTTGAAACAGTCACCAAGGCAGAGGCCAGGTTTGGAAGGGCAATCAGGACAGTAAGTGGTGGTGTCTGTCCGTATTCCCTTTCTGTAGGAAACCCTGCAGTGCTTCTGTGGTTTGTTCTTTTAGGGAGTTGGGGGGATTTTATAAATAAAATGTACTAACCCGGGTCTTGGTGGAATTATTTCAGACGCACCTTGAAATAAAAATATGGAAATAAGTTGTAGCTTGTACTGTAAAAAGCTACATCTTTGATTGGGGTTTGCCAGCTTGAAAAGTAAAAATGAATTATGTACAGCAGTATGCATCATATAGATGGCAACTTTTTTATACCATGCCCTTCCTCATTGCGAGGTATGGCTGCATTAGTTGATCACTCAGATCAACTCCCCCCATGTTTTTATTATAGTCCCTGATGCAGACTGGCTTTCTCATTACCACTGTCCTGCCACGAACGGTGACTGCCACAGATCTGTCCTCATGCATTGTGGTCAGCATGTAGACATCTTTTTTGTCCCTAAACTTCACTGCCAGCAGCTCCTGTTGGGACAAAGATAAGGACATCCCAGGTTTTAGTTTGCTATCTACTAGTGTTTTGGGCAACTCCCTGCAATTGCGCCTGAGAGTGCCACAGGCCACGGTGTCAAAACAAAACAGAGACAAATAAAAGGGGGCTGGTGTAATAATTATCAACAAATAATTGATAGCCTTTATTTAATAAGGGGTAAATTAAATCCCAAACAATTTCCCACTTGTTCCCATAAATTCGGGGCACCCAGGAGGATCACGTTTGCTGTCCTTGCCCTCATAAATTCTAAAAGCCTGGGTGTAGCCTGTGGCACTTTCGCACAATTTATAAAATTTTACACCAAATTTGGAATGCTTTGAGGGGATGTACTGCTTGAACCCAAACCTGCCTTTGTATTTCATTAGGGATTCATCTACACTAATTTCTTTTTGGGGCATATACACTTGGGCAAACTTTTTCTGTAAATGGCTTATTAGGGGACAAATTTTGTACAGTCTATCATACTGGGGGTGTTCTTTTGGGGGGCACAGGGTATTATCGCTAAAATGCATAAAGTGCAAAATGATTTCAGATCTGGACCTTGGGGAATATAGGGGTATCACATACGGGGTTTTTGCTCCAGTAGGATCGGATACTTGGCTTTTTTATTATACCCATTGCCATTATTAAGGCCCAGAATTGTTTAAATTCTATGATGTCTATGAGTTTCCATATTTCTTCCTTAACTACAAAAGCTGTAGGGTTGGCGGCAGTATACTGGGCTGCACACAAGTTGGTTTAGGCCACAATTTCACCTAAAATGTCTTCCCCCAAAAACAAATAAAAAAATTATCATAGTTAAATCCCTCAACATCAATTTGAATCCCTGGGGTGCCTGTAAATTCTGGTATTTGTGGGCAAAAATTGATTAGGGATACCCATTCATTATGATCAGGAGTGGCAGGTGTTGGGGCATTTCTTTGGCCAGATCTTTTTGCAGGTGCTGGGGCAATTGCCAGGGCAGCTCTTGGGGCATTCCTTTTGGCCGGTATTTTGCAAAGTCTTTTGGCAGATCTTGTGACAGGATTTTTGGCAGATCTTGTGGCAGGATTTTTTGCAGATGCTGGGGAAGTTGCCAGGGCAGCTTTTGGGGCAGTGCGTCTTTTCTTGACAGAAGGCCCAGCGTCGTCACTAGAGCTGCTCTCACTTTCTGAAAACTGCTGTATATCAAAATCTGACGCAGTATCTGTTGCCTCTGAGTCAGATGCCAAAAAGGCATATGCCTCTTCAAAGCTATAACTGCGCTGCATTTTGCCCACTAAATTTTTTTTTTTCTTACGCTAACGCTATCCCTAAACTTAACTCTAACCCTAAAACTTACCCTAACCTACGTATATCCAGAACCTACCTAACCCAAATAAACTACCTATCTAAACTATACTTATATATATATATATATTAATATATATTTTTTTTAATTTATTTATTTATTTATTTTTTTCCCTAAACCTAAATCTGTCCCTAAACCTTTCCCTAACACAAGTCTACACTAAACCTACCCACCTAAACTATATTTTAAATCAATTTTTATTAAAAAAAAATAAAAAAAATTAAAAAAAATTAACAATTTTTTTCAGAGAATACAAGGGGGATGGGGGGTATCCCACAGATCAGCAAACGCTGATCTGTAGTTTATTGATCAGTCTAAAAGTGATCAGATGGGGGGGGAACTTAGTGATCACTGCAAAACAGTGATCAAAGGGTTAATGTTATGTTTTAACACAGTTTGCAGGAACACTGGAACGCTGGATCGCAATCTGGCACAATCTCTCTCTGTCTCTCTCCACCTCAGCAGTGTGCAAGATGGAGGGAGGTAGAGATTTATGACAGGGACAGTATTTACAAATACTGTCCCTGTCAATCAGCGTTTGCAACATGTGATTCGCTCATCAAGCGAATCGCATGTTGCAACAAACTTTCTACTGGTTGTTACCAAGTGTCCCGCTATCGGGACACTTAGTAACAAGCAGCCTGTGCTCTCCCATCGCTCCGTGCGGCCTATATAGGAGAGTTTAACCCTTGACGTACCGGGACCGTCAAGGGTCCTTTGAGCAAATTTACCCTTGACGGTCCTGGTACGTCAAGGGTCACTAAGGGGTTAATTATGTAATTATGTTCTAAATTACAGCACTACAGTGATTCTACAATACTCAAATTGATACTGTAAGAAATATGACAAGTCCTCCTTCTCCTTCAATCTTTATGTCTCATTCAAACACTTCTTCTGAAGACGAAGCCACATTTGCAGGAGTTGATGACATGGTAATTTGTTAATTAATAGGTTGTGTAAAATAACTATATGAATTTAAAAAAAATGTAATGTATAAGTACAATGCAATATTTCAAATAAACTTTCTTGTACAGTACTTGTGATTTTGTATATTATTCTTCCTACACACTCGACTTATTGGTGTCACACGTCAAACATCATCTACTGAACATGAAGTTTTAGAAAATGATGAAGAGGAATGCTTCCCCTTTGATCCTCAAGGAACAGGTAGTGAACCCGAAAGTGATGACACACAGGAAACACAAATGTCAACAGTAAACACGAGAACTGGCAATTCTGAGTGGTGTACATGCGGAAATTGCGAAGCCATGCCCATGGAGGAGGAATGCCTTTGCTGCTGCGAATTACCAGAGGCACAAGTGCATGTAGCAGATGAGAATACATGCATCATGACAAATCCACTTTATCATGATATTTGTCTCAACGAAGAGCGTGTTTTTCTGAGTTATTGTATTATGGGAACGATAACAAGGAGGCCAGCAGATGCCATATACAATAGGTAAGTAATTAAATTGATGTTAGCAATATCCTTATAAAGTTAGTGACATATATGAATCTATGTTTTTTACATACATACCAGAAGCTGGTGTTGCTCCCGCGCAGTCTTCTCTTTAGGAATTTAGAATGCTGGTAGATTATGTCATCTCCCAGCTCTATGCATTACTAAAGAGCCAACGATGAAGCAACATGAGGATCTTTCCAATGCTGCAGACGGTGGGTAGCGTGTAGGTTTAATGTTGCCGCAGCGTGTAGCGCTGTGAAAGAAAAAAAAAAAAAAAAAAAGGTTCCAATGACAGGTGCCCCTTTGTGGGGTGCATCTGTAGGCAGATGACTACTCTGCTTTATGGCAAATCCATCCTTCTCTTTCTCTCTATATTATATATATATATATATATATATATATATATATATATATATATATATATATATATATATATAAATAAATAAGAGGGCATCACCCGTGGTACTTACATAGAATTTTTATTCATATGATAGAGTAACAAGCTTGTTCATTGCATGACTAAAAAAATCTATATAAGTCCCACGGTGGATGCCCGCTTCTATGCTTTGCTTCTAGTTATTAATGGTAATGTGCACCTGGTCATGAAATTTTTGTAGATTGAGAGCCGTGATCCCCCAATATGTATGGTATGTGGTATGTTTGTATAAATGTCTGTATATAATAAAGGTTTTTTTGGTCCTTTAAATATTAATTTGCTTTATATCTATACAGACAACTTCGTAAAGTGGCATATCATGGATTTACTTGTTGGATTCATGGGTCCTTGGGACCCAGAAATCGGAGAATAATACCAGCGTGTGTAGTAACCAGTATTAGAAGGCAGTTCCCAGACCCTGAAAACGTTTTTATGGGATACATTCCTATACCAGATTATGCGGCTGTGGATATGGCCACTTTGCTTTAAACCTGTTCTTATAATGAAGTTCCATTTGGTTTTTGGATATTTAATTTCTTAATATAATGTGAAACCCAATGGCCTTTAAATCTATGTAGCTACATTTGTGAAGTTACTTACTATTGTTTAATTTTTTTTTATTTTGCAATCATTACAGTCAGGGTTACAAATCTCATTTTTCTAACAGATATGGTAACTGAGATATAGTAACAAACAACAACTCCTCCCTCACAGTCTTCTGATGTCAGTTACAAAGTTAACCACAGCAGCAGAGATTTTCCTTCTTCAAAAAAGAGACAATAATATAAAAAAAGATTTATCTCATTAGAAAGGTCAACAAGGCGAGCATGGTTCTCAAACAAACTATTTAGAAATTTTACCTAAAGTACCAATGTTGTATTAAAATAATTGCTGCTTTGCTGAAGAGCATCGTCAATTATTTCCATCTTTGCAACTGACATCTTGAACAGGAGAGGGTAATTACATTGATATTGTTTATAAAACCATTGGAGTTTCAAAGATAGGCTTTGAAACAATGACCATTTATATTTGTAAAGTCAACAACACAACTGAAATAAAGGTTCATAGGACATTAAAGATGAAGTATCACTAAACTATGTTTTGTTTTATCTATGTATTATAGTAATTGTAACAATATTTTGTTTTTATTTTTATAAACAGACACCACAGCAGTTTGAGGGTTTCCTATTTCATTCTTGACGACTTTTCCTCATTCTGATCGTCAACATCTGGGATGTGAGAATACAGGAGAGAACTTCCTTCCCGCTGGTCTGTCAGTAAGCTTGACCATATCTAGTTGACAGAGTTTGATATGTATCCAATGAGATTTCTCCAGCTTACTGACAGACCAGCGGGGAGGAAGTTCTCTCCTGTATTCTCATGTCCCAGATGTTGCTGATCAGAATGAGGAGAAGATGTCAAGAGTGAAATAGGAAACCCTTCACCTGATTTCTATTCATGTTTATATATAAAAAAAAAAAAATTGCAACGTTACTGTCATTCTAACAATCAGAATAACGAAAACTTGATGTTAAGTGAAACTTCAGCCTTAATAGAATAAATATGATTTGAAGTTGCACTTTATAAAAGCTGATTTATTTACATACAATTTAAATAATTATATACTCTATGTTTAACTTTGCCTGCTTATTGAGTGTATTGCGAGTATGTGAATATTTTCCATTATCTCTCACTATCGCTCTCTCTATGCCTATCTCTCTCTCTCTCTCATACTATTTCTCTCTCACACTACTCTCTCACTCTCTGTTTCTCTCACAGTATTTCTCTCTCTCAATCTCTATATATACATTATGTGTATATATATTTAAGTAAAAGAATGTAACGTAAAATTTGAATAAAAATTTTAAACACGTGTGTATGTATAAGTTTAAGAATTATTTTACAAATATTTTAATTTTCCAAAACTATTGTCAATTTTTGATATGACTGTTAAATAAAAATGTAAACTTGAACACTCGTGCAACTGTTTATTTATTGGTAAACATTTTCAATATACAGTACTTGTACTGTCTCCAACATAAAAGATTTAAGGTATTACAATTGTCATAGAAAATAAAATATCTAGTAGTCAGTAATAAATTAAAATAGTTTGAAACGATTACACTTAATAAACCTTTTGATATATAAAGATATTATGCAACAGACTTCCCTCTCCCTAATCTTTATATGACATAAGCGCTGTAGTTGACATCTGTCATTCTAGACAGCAGATTTAAACTGCTGTACTTTAATAACCATTTTTTTGGTAATATTTAAAATAAATGAGTTTGATGTACAATCAACCATTGTATACAATGACATAGTATTTTTTATTTTTGAAATATGATAACTTGAGTGAAGAACCTCCACCGTTTATCAATTACACTTCTGTCAACTAGAAGCCTGACGTCAAGGATAGTAGTTTTAGGGGTTGAATCTTGTAATTTCACAAGTGACATATCTGAAAAGTAGTAAGAGATGACAAAAGATTTAAATTTTTATAAAAATAAAACAAGATATATAGAGATATATATTTATATATTAATACCTTTCTAAATATTCATTAAAGATGCGGTCATACGCAGTAGAGACTGTTGCGAGTGTTGCAATCATGCACACTATAGAATGATCACAACACGCAAGATATGGATCATTCTGCTTTTAATTCAGAATGGAAAGCTGACTTTGGAGCGACCAGTTCAGTATAAACCGTGGTGCTGGTAATCTATATCGCGCATGACTACAACACTTTTACCTAGTGTAAGCCATCTCTTTTCAGATGTGGAATGCAGTCCATAGACCAGACAGATAACAGAAGGGGACAATCTTCTTCCTATGAGAACAATGAAAGCCCTGCCCCCCTTGACAAGCTTTTCAGGTTTTTCCCTTATCTTAACTGAAGATTGTCCCTCTCTGCAGTCTACCTGGGCACCTCCCTTCTGCTGTAGCTGAGCAGTGTTACATCAGTAAAAGGGGAGGGAGGGGGACACTTTGTCATTGAATTACTCTTGAACTACAACTTTGACAGACTTGAAATAACACTCTCCAAAGTCCAAATACTATGATTATTAATTAGAGCTGCTTTTATTTTTGAATCAACTTTTTAGGATTATCAAAGATCAAGAATATAACATAACATTTCAAAATGTACTCAACACAACACACAATGTACTTACCAAGACAGTATTTACTTCTTTTTAAATCTGGACTTATGTTCCTCAATAGCTTTTCTTTTTTCTGGCTTAGGAATCTTAGCAATGTATTTTGGTAAATGAGAAGACCGACAATGCCACATTATTTCTAGCTTATCATCGCAGAACTTCAGTAAATCTTGAAGCATGAGTTTGAGGTGTTCATTCGTCACTCGTTCGTAAATGTCCCTGACAATCCAGCGGTTTCGTGACCTGGGAAATTCCAGTTTTGCTCTTGCTGTACCAACCGGTGCAGATCCTTTCCTTGGATACTTCACAGTCGCCAATTTTCGATCAACATTATTATTGTGTGAAAGAGCAGCTAACTGTGTCCTGGCTATCATACTATCCATCCGGTAGGGACTTCTTTTGTGTCAGTATTTCAAAACTAAACTGTGATAGGATTCTATGCATCCTGTGTGGCAGTATTGTACCAGGTGTTCAAAATCTTTGTCCAGTTTAGAATCATTGACAATTTGATGGAGCATTTCATAAGGTGGGCTTTTCTTTTTTAACCAATGTGTTTTTTTTTTCTTCAAGGCAGATAATGGCTTATGGGAACAAGCATGGTAGACAGTGAAATCTTTCCAAACATGTTAATTGCAAATGTGGTGTAAAATTGAATGCCATCTCTTTCGTAAATTTTGTATATCACCCTTGGAAGTTTTGATAATCCACCAAAAGTGGTTTAGGATAGCCGGTATCCATTCTCGCAAGAGTGAATATACTTTCCTCAGGGATGAAGACAATAATTTTTTTTAAGCTTTTGGCATAATGCCAGACATCGAACTGGTGAGTCACATGTGGATATTTTTCTCTAATCATTTTGCGTATACCAACATGTCTGTCAGTGGCAAGAACTTCAATTTTAAAATCTTCAGAATGTAAACGGTCCAGACATTTTGCACACACAGACTTCTCCATTGACACAGAAGAGGAGCAACTGGAGACTTGCTCAATTTCAAAGTCTACAATCTTCTGTCCAGATGAATCATCGTATATATACAATACTTGGCTGAATGTCCTGGACTGTCACATTGTCCATCCCCTCCAAGTTTAATTGGTGTATCACCAATTTAAAGTTTTACTTTTTCTTTGTTCCAGTGATGATCAATACCCGGATACAAATATTTCGACTGATACCTGTAGAATGTAGTATGTGATATTTGTTTAATTCCAAAAATATAATTCATTTCTGATATCTTTTTAAAGTTTGCACCACTTAATAATATTGATGCTGCACTTAGAATATTACCTGCAGCTACACGATTTACGCGCGGCTGACTTTCCCACAAAACTGAAGTATGTCCATCCAAACATTCTCCAGTTACTGTAAGTAATGAGCCTTCTATATGTTTTGAATACATATGAATTGGAGAACTACAGAAGTCTCCCGGCTCCACAAGGAACAAATTTCAATAAACTGTCAATACATAACTCAAAAACAATGAATTTATTTTCATTAACTAGTACTTCCTCTAAAGTTTCATCTACAACAGTTACATCAGACTCAAGACCTGACATAGATGTATCTGGTATAAAATCTGGATCATTTTTTCTATCTAGTGACTGCATAGAAATATCCATAATTGACGATGAATCTTGTGTCTTTTCAAAAATTGAAATTTTTGATTCTTCTCCATTGTCACTGTCTTTTTCAGACAAAAGAGACAGTAAGTCTTCTGGTTGATCAGTTTCCACAGGATGTTGTACATCATGTAAATGTAAAATGTTTCCTTTAGTTTGCACCTGGAAACGTGGTGGAAAATGTGTAGAATGCACTTTTTGTATGACTTAATGCGGGGTTGATGAGTGTATTGGAATTGGAGAGATATTTGGATCTGTGAAAGGAAAATCTGGATTTATTTTGAAATAATTGTGTTCTGTGTTTATTTCAAACATATTTGCTTCTTTGAAGGTGCCTTCCTCTGGACACTGTGTAGAAGCTTCAACTAACAAAGTTGTGTATTCTGTTTGCGTACTGGCATCCATAGTTGAATTATCAGTAGTTGTGCCTGACTCAACCAATTTTTTGGGGGGTATAGTATTTTCGGTAGAAAAAGATGAAGATGTGTCAGGAATATCAATGTCTTGAAATGTTTGAGAAGTCGTCGTTGGCTGCAAGATGTTAGTTGGTACTGCATCTTCTTTAATAATTTCTTTACACCATGTTGAAAGCAACAACCAGGGGTAAAGTGCAATGAACACATGCAATATATGTAACCCTTTGTGTCTTGCAAAATGTTTTCAACTATTGGAGTGAGGTCCGTGAAATCATGACCAGAACATTCAACCCAACACTGAACTCTTTCTTGATTTTTGGGAAAGCAATGTAGACTTACATCAGGATTATCTGACTTTCTGCCAGTTCTACTGAAACAACCCTTGTAAAAACACTTTGGCATTTTGTATATCTGAAGATGAAATAATAAAAAGGTTATTACACTGCTACTTTCCAAACTATATTTTTCACTTTACATGAACACATAAAAATGTGTTATTACATATAGATTTGTATTACAATTAATAATTACAATGATTTTTAACATTGGTGTAATACATGAAAATATAGATTTTTATACATTGTTTTTTTTTTGTTTTTTTTTTAATGATCACTACATTATTATTTTTTTTTACGTACCTAGGAATTATACACTACCAACAATGATTGTAACATACTTGAGGTGCATCATTTCCATCTTGATAAAGACACTGTGTTGATGAGGAGTTAATTGAATAACACAGAGCCTATGACTCTCCTTTTGTTACAGCTTTCCTTGATTTCAGCATCATCTACAGGCGCGAGTCTTCAAGCATGCAGCAGACATCTGTTTTATGCGTTTGTTTCGTGTAGTCTCTTACTACCTACTTCCTCCATCTGAGCTGCTCCACCCACCTACTTCCTGTGGAGGGGTTTAAAAGGCAGTCTGAGTCCTGACTCAGTTGCCCTTGCTTTGTTCATAGCAGTTCTGTTACCTTGGGCTCCGTGTATGACCTGGCTAGTCTTCCATCCATTCTAGTGCTGACCTGTGGCTCTGTCTGACTATTCTTTTGCTTATCCCTATAGTGGACACCAAACCTGGTGCAGAATTGTGGCTCTGGCTGAATACCTGAACTATGTATGACCAAGCTTGTCTGACTACACCCTCTAGGGCTGACTTGTGGATCAGACAGACTACTCTTACTTTGGTTCCTTCGACAGAGCAGACACCCAATATATTGCGGACCTGGGGATCTGGTAGACTAGCTCTGATACTGACCGCAGGAGTGATTCAGCAATCTATTTCCCATACTGACTGCAGTTGTGAGTCAGTTCGCTCCATACTGACTGCAGGCGTGAGTCGGTTCGCCTACTACGTTGGATCAAGATCCTGAGTTCCTGTTTCTGCTTGCGTTGACACTACCAGTGGCTAAAGCCTAGTCTACAGCTGTGTGGACAAGCTTTGAAGCATATTAGTCCTGAAAACAGTCCTTGCTGGCAGGGCCGGATTTGCTCTAAGGCAGAGTAGGCATCTGCCTACAGGCGCACCCCACAGAAAGGCGCCTGTCATTGTGATGAAAAAAATAAAAATTTTATATTTTTGTTCAAGTGTAAGGTCTGTGCCTTCTTCGGCTCAGACAGAAGGCACAGACCTGTAGCTGTTGTTGCTCCCTTGTTGGCTCAAATGCAGAGCGCTGGCAGATGACATCATCTCCCAGCGCTCTGCATTCCTAAAGAGACCACGTCTGAGCAACAGCAGGTACAGTAGGAGGCACAGACATCTGCCGCTGGACCACCAGGGAGGTAGGAAATGTATGCAGGAGGCAAAGTGGGGGCAATGTGAAGATGATGTGGGCAATGTGGAGGCAAGTTGGAGCTGAAATAGTGGCAATGTGGAGCTGATGGGGCTAATGTGAGGGCAAGCTGGAGCTGATGGGGCAATGTGGAGATGATGGGTGCAAGTCGTAGATGATGGGGGCAATGTGGGTATTATGGGGGCAATTTGGAGATGATGGGGGCAAGTTGGAGATGATGGGGGCAACATGGAGCTGATGGGAGATAAGTTGGAGCTGATGGCAATATGGAGCTGATGGGGGGCAATGTGAGGGGTATATGGATATGGGGGGGTAATGTAGAGCTTTGGAGCATTGTGGAGGTGTCCAGTGGAGATGGCAAATGGGGGGGCACTTCAGATTTCTGAGTCTGCAGGCTCCAGAGATGTAAATCCGGCCCTGCTTGCTGCCTTGTAATCCTCAGCTTGTTCCTGTTGTATATATTAAACTTTGTACTGACTCCTGAACTTCTCTTGGGTAAGCGTGACACCTTTACTATAACTTCAAAGTTACCACAGAAGTGAGACTGTTTTCCTCTTCCCTGTCAATTTAATACATGTGCCTACAAAATGACTGACTCCAGTAAACAAAATCTACCTGTAAGTGACAACATTGCTTGGGACACACATACACATTTGCATATTAAACACTTACTGTTCTATGTAACATTCTGGTCTTTGCAAGTCTTATTTTTTTTTAATAAAGGTGAAAAATGTTTTTCTTCCTTCAATCAAGTCCTCCGCACCACTTTACTTTTGTTAAAAAACAATAATTGATACTGAGGAATTGATAGAATTATACAAAGCACTTTCAACATACATTTAAATCATTTGCACAATTTTAATATGTAGTTATAAATTATTAAAATACATTATCCCACAATAAACCATTCTACAGCTGAGACTACAGATTGAACACTTCATAAAAAAAAAAAATTCCATTTCAAATTGGTATTAAGAACTGAAAGGGTAATAGTGGGCATTTTGTTTTTTAAATTTGTATATTTATCACATAAAAGTTATGGTTACCTGTATTAGTGTTTTAACTTCCAACTTTGTTGGAACGATTGAGCCAAGCGTCGCACTACCACTAATAACAATGGTATAGCCACTA